>JBAMBO010000705.1:1200000-1739648 GCA_037044535.1 Lordiphosa magnipectinata | reverse complement strand
ACACTTACTTATTGCTCCATGCAGCGGTCAATGAAGTAGATCAGAGATGGTTTGCGTCGCTCTATTTTTGTACCCCAAAACATTTTCACTTTTTTTCACTCGCTCTGCGTGACAAACGCGGATTTAGACAAGCTTTTTTCAACTTTCAACGTAATTTAGTTAAACACTTCTTTCACTGACTAGGAGTTATAGACTGAACGATTGCACAGTCGACACCGTTTCTGTCAGAAATAAGTCAGCTTTTCGCTCTCACTTACGCTTTCAGACTACATTTGGAAATATGTCCGTCTCTCTCTAACCACTAAATATGATGAAACTGAAAGTCAAATTTGTTAATAATATCCAAATCTTTATTTATTTATCTATATCAGTTGGTCAACGAGAGCGAGGCCAAAAAGTGAGAGTGTATTGGTGTGCGAAAATAAAGCGCCGTGAACCAGCTTCGATCTGAGACAGACCCGGCCAGCCATAGCTACCACGAGCCGAAGTCAGTCGTGTTTTTACGCAAACGCGAGCCGAACTTATGGTTGTGTGAATCGGTGAACATTGAATTGCAAGTAAAACGGCTGTAGTCTGGAGAGAGCTCTCTTGCTCACTAACACAAGCACACTTTTTTGTCCTCTCCATTTGGCCGGCACTGATCTGAGCGCATCGAAGGCTAGACAGCGAGGTAAGGCCTGTTTACTCTCTTGGCCTCAGCTTCGGCATGCATTCAGCTCGTGTGTGTGTAAATCGCGAAATGTCTTCGACCCCTGGGGGGTAACGGTGACCCTTCAAAGTAATCTCATTCCGTTTTAACACAGTTATGCCAACGAATTTTCAAGTTATCATAGCACTTGGCAAAACCCTCCTTCGGAATGGCATTCAGAGCCTTCTGCGATTTTGCTTTTATCATCTCAATCGAGTTAAAACGGTGTCCCCGGAGCGGTCTCTTGAGTTTGCTGAATAATTGCCGAAGTGGCGTAAATTTTATCTCTAATTCTCACTGCTTTCTTCCAATGCTTCCTTCGCATTAAAATTGATAGTTCAGAGTCACCATAATATTTATCAAGCCTTTCCTAGGTTTTAGTGATGATTATAAAAAAAAAAACCAAGTTGTTTATTGAGCACACAAAATCCACTTTTTTTATTTTTGTTAAAGTTCACAAGGTTAGTTTGCTTTCAAACGCAGCTTGTTCAAAATTTGATGAACAGATGACAGGAGCATTATTTCAGTATTCTTCGTTTGGCACTAACAACTAAAATATTTAGCCAGGTAAGGTCATCAACAAGATTTCATCAAACAGAAAATATGTTTTATGACTGTGCCTATCATTGCAGTCGTGATCGTTATTAATTATCAAATTAATGTACCTTTCTTCCAAACCCATCAGTTCCATCCATACCCCGTAAAATAAAATCTTCAACATACTCTCAACTGACAGCCGACGAGCACACAAAATGCCACTTAACCTGCACTCGATGGGAGTCGGCGAATTCTGTAAAGGTTCTATATGAGAAGCAACAAACAATTATTAAATAACTAATTGAGCATACCGCATACATACAATTAATGATGTTTTCATAGCCTCATCTCCTCCACCCTAGTGTTTAGGTTTGTGAGAAGTGCGAATTTGAGCGACGTTGATAATGAACTTCAAATTGTTGTTCTTGCTGTTGTGGAAGCTGAGTAAGAAACCGGACAGTTGCTGATGCCGCTGCTGCTTCTGCTGCTGCTACGTCGCACATCTTCATTCAAAAGCTAAGCGTTGTTAATATTATGCAAAATAAAAAAAAAAGTAAAAACAAAAATTGAAATCGCTGCTGGAAGTTAGTATAAAAGCAGCACCTTTTAGTTATTTAGTTATTAGTAGCGCGTCACCTACAGAACTGCTCGAAACGTAACCAGATATAACGAAATGAAGTGCTTTATTTTGGCCGCTCTGTTACTGGTTAGTAGACCCAGAACCGAAAGATTTGCATAATTGGGTTTGAATTTACGAGTGTCTATCGGAATGAATCTATTTAACTTAAATCCGGGTTGAGTGCAGAAATGTCAATTTGTGTGTGTAATGAGTTGGTTATGCAATGTGCAAATATTTAATACTTACATGACAAGATTTAAATCTTCAATGACATCATCATCGTCAGGCCCGGAACATTCCTGATGGAAACATTTTTGACCTTTTCTTCGTTTGCTTTTTGTTCGTTTTAGGCCACCTTAGCCAGTGCCGAGAATATATTCAAAATCAACATCACACCCGAGGAGGCACAACAGTTCCTTAATAGCGCCCAATTGCGTGGCATTAATGACATTGAATTTGCCCCCAAAACCGGTGAGAATCCTTTACCCGAGGCACGCAATGAGAAAGGAGAGTTTGTCTACATGGGACGTGTGATTGAACATCCCGAGGATTATGTGGAAGAGCACTATGATGCCCATCAGTATCATGGTCAGGATGGCTTGGGTCAGTTTGCCTATGGCTACAAAGATTGGAATCAGGGCAAGAACGAGAAACGTGATGAAACGGGCAAAGTAACCGGATCGTACAAATATGTTCAGCCACATGGCCGTGATTTTGTTGCCACCTACTATGCGGATAATACCGGTTTCCATGTGGAAGACAATCGTCCAGCCCATTTGAAGCTGCCAGCTACCAAAACTCCCGCCGTACTCAAGGCCGAGGAGGAGCATTTCAAGCTGTGGGGTGAATTGGCTGCCGCTGCTGGTCATAATCCGGATCCTTATGCTGCCGAATATCAACAAGAGGGTCGCTATCAGCCCACAGAGGCCGAGACTCGCGAATATGTGCACGAAGAGCCGGCCTATGTACCCGGACCCGAGGAGACGGGCGAACCCAAGGGCTTTTTCTATGCTTTTGATTATAATGTTCCGCTGTTGCGTAACAAGGAGGAGCGTGCCGAGCTGGAACGTTTGCGTGCCATCAATAACAAGGATGAATAATCATCCATTTTGTGGGGGTATCCCTTTAGGCATTTTGTATATATAATAGAAGCATAGCATCTACATTTACAAATATTTATTCCCAGTCGAGTTAAATAAATCAGCAGCCAAATAAAATACATTTCTCAAATACGTTTTTGTTTTATTATTACATACATATACATATATAAAAATGTGTGTGTGTGTGTGTGTTGGTTTGTATAATCTTAGTTGTTGTAGGTTTTGTTTATTGTTTGTTTTAAATTTACATTTCTTTTCATGCTGCTTTTTAAGTAAAATTATTGCTTTTTTGCTCTTCGCATAAGAAGACTTAGAACTTAAATTTAAATATCTATAATTCTTTTTGTATGATCTTGTGTGTGTGTGTGTGTGAGTGATGTTGTTGTTTATTTTTGCAACTATTTTTAACTAATATTAAACACGAGCATTTCTCTTCATTTACAACCAGTTAAAAACTAGCATATTCTATTCATTTTTTTTTAGGTATTCTTTAGGGATTTTGTTTTAATTTTTAGTTTTTTGTTGGCAATTGTTTACATCGTTGATTGTCTCTCCGAAAATGTTTAACCTATTTTTCTGCGAGGCACCGCGAATTATAAACAAACTTTTGAATTTGTAAGTTGAAGTCTTTTACAACTTATATATGGTGCAGATCTCCGGTTATTGTAGCAAGACAAATATATGTAAAAGACCTAAAGAGATGATCTGCGGGAGATGGCACCAATCATAGCTGTCTTTGTAATTGACTGTATTAAAATACTTAAAGAATATACCCAGCTAGCATTTCGAAGATCTTTTTAACAAGAATCACCTTGGTGAGTCTTTTTCGAGCCCTTTTGATGATTAAAAAGAGATTAGTTTCATGTGCGATTTAAGGAAGACTCGAAAACGAAAAATGACTCGAAAAACACTCGCAAATGACTCGAAAATAGCTCGAAAATAAGTCGAAACTGATCAGCAACACGGGGTATAAGCGACTCTTTATGAAGAGTCGCGGCTAGGGTACCATTTTTTCCCGACAAATGTATCATTTATGTTCAGAAATCGAGCGGAGTTATGACTATTATAATCAGACTGAAGACTCAAAAAAGATTCGAATGTGATCAGAAATTTCATAAAATGCTAGCTGGGTATGTTCATTGGGTTAGATTGCGTTGTCTGCAAATATGAGGCATGTCTACTTCCAAGCCAGCATTTTATGAAATTTCTGATTACATGGGAATCTTTTTCTAATCCTCTTTCTGATTAAAATAGTCATTATTGCGCTCGTTTTCTGATCAAAAATTATACTTTGGTCGGGAGCAAATGGTACCCTAGACGCGACTCTTCTTGAAGGGTCGCTTATAATCCGTTTTTCTGATCAGTTTCGACTTTTTCGTCGTATTTTAACAAATCAAATTTTGAGCATATGCTTGACTCATTTTCAAGTCTTTCTTAGATCGCACACGAAATTAATCTCCTTTTAACAGGGAATTTAACAGGGAATACCGGTACGTACCGGTATACCGAAATAAGAAAGCAGGTACCGGTACGGAACCGAATACCGAAATATTATTAGAACCAAAACAGAACCTTTTACCGAAACACAAGTTTCGGTACGTACCAGAACTGGAACCGGAACCGAAATACGATTCGGTTTGATTCCCTGCTTTTTAATCATCAAAATGGCTTTAAAAAGAATCAACAAGGTGATTCTTGTTAAAATTATCTTCTAAATGCTAGGTGGGTTATGGCTCTGATTCTCTTTGGTCATGAGAGGAGAGAATCAGTTTCAGATCTAACTCTGAAAGTGTCTTTTTGTATGTTTGCGTCAGTGTGTGTGCCTCAGTCTATCGATACCATAGCGTGTTTGTATGCAATTATATGCATCCTCACATCCTCTGTCGCACTCTCTGCGCTCACGCTGGAGAACAACAATAAAAAGAACGAGGGAAGCAAACCGGTTCTGAAATGAACTGAACCAAACCGTAACCGAACCGCAATTTCAGCTGATAAATCGAACCGCAAACCAAACCGGCGTCCCTTCGAAAACGCCAAACCGAACCGAAAACCATAAAGAAAAAACGGTTCGGTTCGATTTAGCTCATTGACGAGTCTTATCGCTTTGAGCGCTTACCTACAGATAATGATACTTGTAAATTTGGGAGGTATAATCAATTCCCTAAGATAATTTTTATACGAAATTAGGTTAAATTAACGTTTGCTGATGAACCCTTTACAAGGACGACTACTTCTACACCGAATTAATCCTTAGCGATGCCGCTAAGCTCTCCAGCTCTTTTTGTTCACCGACCCTATAATATACCTGTCATCAGACTAAATTTCTTCCTTGAAAATCTTGCCAATTGATTTGTGTTAGTATCCCATTTTCTCTTCGGGACAATATTCTCCATATTCTGAACGATAGTTAGCATTTGAAAGGAGCTCTTATATAAGGATTTTAAAGATAATCGGGTGTGTCCCAGAAAACTCTAAAGGTTTTCGTATAAACGTTAGCATTTCATATAATAGCTGTTTGACTTTATATGTAAATTGGCACAAATTTGCCGGGCTACTAGATTAGATGACGAAAGTTGAGAGATTTGAAACCGCCTGCTCTATATATATAATAAATTCGGGGTGAACCAATGAATCGAAACGAAACCGCGGTTTAGTTAGCTACAAAACTTTAGATTTTCTGTTACAACAAGTAATTTCTTTCGATAACTGTATGAAACGTAAGCAAGAACTATATGGCTCAGGTTTTTGCGTGAAAATTCACTTCCGTTGGCGTTAGCTTGTAAATATTGTATTAGGGAAGTCGTCTGGAACGACACCTCAAACAGAAAATATCTCTCCCAAATCAGAGTGTTACAATCCGAATAGAGCAGTGTAATTAAAAGCCTAAATGGAGGTGTATGTAGTGAGGCAAAAGTAGCTGATCGGCTCAATTTTGCTTAAGCCATTTTGGCTTACTTTTACTCAAGTCGTCTCGATGGTGACCCCTGGTAACATAGCGATAAAGCCGCCAAGCTGCTGGCTAACGTGAGCGGCAAACCCTGCAAATAGTGTAAATAGGGTGGGAGCTTCGGGCTTGGTACTCATTAAGCCTAGTACTAAAACTAAACCGTCCGCTAGTGGAATTGACAGCGTACGGTCCAGTGTGACTGTTCAACGAAAAAACACCACCCTTCAATACCACCAAATGTGAAACAGTCAAAATGCATTCCCACCTCTAATTTGCTGGCATTTGAATTTGGTGAATTGTTTGTTTTTTTCAATATTCATTGAAAATTGGAGGATATATGCAATGCAGAAGTTATGGGCAATGCAAAATCTTACTGTTGGTTTCAAATTACGCCAATCGATGATTTTTGTCGTACTTTTGCTGCTGACATTCCAACGGGTCGGTGTCGAAAAAATTACAAACAATTTTTTCTGCTCATACCCCTTCGGAATTGAATCAGCTGTTTCTGCCTATCAAGTTAGCGGCGCCATGAGCTTCCCGATACCTTCTGACGACAATCTAACATCTACAGTTTAAGCAGTCGAATTCTTTTCACATTAAATTGACCTTCTGGGGCACCTTGAACCTAACCTCATTGCTGGTCTGGGAAAAGATTTACAGTTTAGAGTTATTCCCAATCTTTTGAGGAGGCATTCAGCGATATAAACAATTACCTTCGATTTAACTCACATTAAACACAATTAATTTTGATTTTGTTTTTATATATATTGTAATTTGTTTTCTCAATAAAAAAAAACTTTGTTTAGCACACTTTTAAGTGCTAAGAGAAATTGAATTGTTTTTGTCTAAACAAAATTAGATTTTATTCTGTATACATTGGGTTTTTTTTTATTTTATTTAAAAATAATGTTCGATGTTGATAAACAAAAATTTGATTTTCAAATGAATCACAATAGAAAGCAAACCTCGTATATATATATATATATATTTATAGAAGTAGTAATCTTGTTATCTTTTCATATATGGCAGCATTGTTCAGTCCGATATTGCAGTATAAAGTATTTTTTTTTTTATTCCTTTTAATTTTTATTTAGTTGCCCGAATAGGTTATTCCAAATTTTTTGTATTTTTGTGTTAAATTGTTATTCGTAAATGATTTCGATTGAAGTTGATGGTTAAGCTTAGTAAAGGAGGTGATGAGGAGGGTTTAAAATTATAATAAATACAGTTAAAAAGCACAATTTCCAAAAAACAACACCAATTGAAAGACCACAAAAAAAGTAAGAATAAATAATGTTAAATGTATAAATTCAATGTTAAGTTCAGTTTTCAGCTTTACCTTATACATATTCAGTTCGTATTGTTCATTAAGTTCAGCTTATTAGAGAGCGGCGTAGGTAAATGCAAGTGAAAGAAACCTTGGATGACATTTTTACAAAACAATGCTTGGCTACGTTCTTACACATTTAGCATGAGGACTTCTAGCTAAGACTTATGTGTAAAATTACACTCTTGGTTGTCTGTTTTTTTTAATTAATACCAACTCTTCTAATGGAAGTGTCCAATTGCTCTTTTATATGTATATTTATAGAAAAATTTCGGTGTTAAAATTACAAAAACTAGTCTGCAGACTGAATATGAATCTTCAAAAATCCAGACCAAACTTCCTTGTGAATTTTCAATTGAACTTTACGAACTAGACGAAAATGCAAGGCTTAAATGAAGCTACAATTTTCAGCTGTATTTCACTTAAAATTATTAAGTTGAGTATATCGATATACACAACTGTGCTCCGTGTTTGACGTGACAAAGTAATGGCGCAGTAAAAATTGTTTAAAAATTTAGCATCAAAGAATAGTCTTAGGATTGTTTCAGAATCTGCAGTTAGACTTTCCATTTATGAATCATTCACAGTGCAAACAGCAGCACAGTTGATAATCTTCAAAATTTTAAACCAAATTCATAAAAAATATCGAAAAGGCAAAGCTAACTTCGTCTGTGACGAAGTTTTAATACACTTGCAAGTGTTGGCTTCAATTGATTTAGAGATTGCTTGAGAAATCGACCAGAATCAGGAACATTAAGACTTTGAGCCTAGATTTTACAAAGATCTTCGCTAAGGCAGTTTACTTGCTTTCTGTACTCATCGATTCACACATTCATAAGTTCGGCTCGCGACTGTGTGAAAATACGATCAACTTCGGCCACCGGTTGCTATGGGTCTATGAGTTCCAAGCTTCTGGGCACTTTGCAAGTGTATGAAAAAACAAATCGGATTAAAATTGTTAGTTAACAAAATAAAATAGAATAAAATTCAAGCCTGAATCATTTTGTTTGCAAAGCCAATTCGCTACCTTTTTTTTTAGCAGGAATGGCTTTGAAATCAAATTGAATCGCCTGAATAAAACAGTTTAGCCATATATAGAGAGTATAAGGTATACTTTTGGATAGGTGTATACTAAGGTACATAAGTTGGTTGTTTTCTTGTTTTAGTTTTAGTTTCTTTTTTGAATTAGAGTTAAAGTCAAAGTCAAAGTCAACCTCCCCAGTTGCAGCACTCACAATCAACTTCAAAACATGGAGATCAAATTGTGTTAAGGAAATTCGTAATACTTTCGCATAGAAAAATGTGTAATGAAGTTATGCAGAGTATGAGTGTGTTTTTGTGTGTGTTTTGTGCAGTGATGATAATTTGGCGCATGAGTTACACTTGCGATTGCCTAATTTTAAATACAATAAGTTTCATTTTTGTTATTTCTTGTCTCTCTTGGGCTTTGTATATAAGGCAAACTGTATGCGAAACACATACAAATATTGAACTATGTAAATACGTCATTTTGTTCTGGTTGTTATGGTTATATGCCGGGGAAGAATTTACTTTTATGGGAGAGACTATGGACAATCAGTGAAAATTCGATTGCGTACATCTACATATGTCTATGAACTGGAGCATGGCACAAGTCTGTCTGTATTGGCTACCAAAAAAAAATGACTGATACAACTGTGTATATGTCTATATAAACGCATTTTGTATATATATAAATCTTGTATATATGCTACATGTCCACGACTCTATAACTAGGTGCCAGAGGAATGACTTGGTTCAATAAGCCGAAAGGAGTCAACTTATTCAACTGGTCACTGGTGCTAGTGAGTGCTAGTTTTTTTGGGTGTCCTTTTGTGTCTGTGAGTTTGTGTACTTACCACTTATCTTCTACTTCCTCTAATCATTAATTGCCTCTTCTACTTGGCTGCTGCAGCAGCTGCTGCTGGCGTTGCTTGAGCCGTTGCCACTTTCAGCTTGATGAACATATTGTTATCGTTGTTGCTATTGTTCAGATCAAGTTTCTGCACCTCACACTCCAAATTATTGATGCAGTTCTTCTCATACTGTGTGGTACCATTGTCCGCGGCGGCGTTGGAGGCCTTATCGCCGCCTGGTGGTGGCTGCTCACTGGGTGCGACCTTCTTTTCCTTGCTCTTTTTGAGGGCATTCAGTAGAGTCTTCTCTTTGCTCTTGGTTTCCTTGTGATTGCTATCCTTGTCCTTGTGCTTGTTGTTCTTGAAACGCGGGAAAATGCAACCATTGGGCAGAAAGCCGCCAAGTTTTTCCTTTTTAGGTGGAGCTGGGGCAGGGACGGGTGCGGCTGGGACAGGAGATGGGAGAGTGACATTAGTTGCTGGCGTGGTGCTGCCTCCATTACTGGTTAGAGGTGAAGCTGCCGGTTCAGAGGTATCCACATTTTGTTGACTATCCATTGCAATTGCTAAACCATTTGTACCAGCATCCGTTTGATCCACACAAGCCTCAGCCATAGGTTCACCCAGCTGCTGCTGCTGCTGTTGTTGTTGTTGTTGTGTCTCCAACTGCTCGCTGGCCACTTTATTGTCCAACTGCTGAGCAAATACAGCCAAAGTGATGCCATTACCATTGCCATTGCCAGGGCCATCAGTTGACATTCCCTCGGTAATGGTATCTGGTGGCGAACTGGCCTCGTTCATTGTGGCAGCAGCACCACCAGCAGCAGCACTGGCCGCTCGGGCCGCATCTGGCGACTTGGGAAACATTTGCTGTGTGGTGATGTTCTGATAATGCTGCTGCTGACGCTGTTGTAGCATTTGCTCTTCACGCTCCCGATCACGCTGAGCCTGCACGGCATTCCAGACGTCTTTCAGCTCTCCAGAAATGTCGCGATCCTTGAGTATGACGGCGTTTCTGTATTAAGAATTGAAATTTATTATATTTTCATTCTCTAATTGATATTAAACCATTTTTTTTTTATTTTTTGCGATCTGAAAGCAGGTTTTGTGCCTTGATTGAGGGCTTTAACGTTACGGATGTTCACCCGAATAAAGATGAATTTCTTATGAAGGGAAACCATTTTTGACGGTTCTTTGAAATATGTATTTAAGAGCCAAACTAGTGGGCAGCCTATACAAAAAAAGAAGACCAGTGCCTAGTTTCTTCCAGATAGCTCAACCAAAGAACTGGTTATCCAAATGATTTAGGGGACGGGGACGCTTTCTTCAAACATCTGGACAATATTAAAAGGAATAAGAAAATAGATAAAAATGTTTCTAACTAATTCGCAACTTATTGCCTAACACAAGTTCATTTGTTGATTGTGTCTCGCAGTCAGATGATTAATAACAAGGGTAAACAACAAAAAGCAAATCTAAATATTTACAAAATATAAACAAACGAAAACCACACTAAACTACTAACTACGAGTATGTTTATTTCCTTTGAAAAAAAAGCTTCGCTTTCAAAACAATTAACCTGAACCCAAATTCGTGAACCAATTATAAACTAAATTCTATTAAACAAAAAAAATGTAATAAATAAAACATTACATCTTTTAAACAAAAAATCCTTAAATTTTGAAATTCGTTTCGGGTACTGGTATAAAAGTAAGCTTTCAATGAATCATAAGTAGTTCACAATCAGCTGCTTAGGCTAGAAAATTTAGAGTTTAAATTTGCGTATGTTTCAAACTTATAGCTTATGAAATGTATAAAGTATAGACTACATTTTACAGATAAAAAAAAAGTACTATAACTTGACAAATCAAATATTTAAAAAATTTTGTGTTTTCTATCATGTAGGGTCCAGGGAAAATGGTCAAATTAGCCATTTTCTGCATTTGTATATGGGATTAAGTGACCTGTTTTGATTTTAGTAAAAGTTTACATCTGGCTGGCTCAAGGTCTATGGTTGAGTATAATTCTATATAAACGACACAGATTAACAGATATTCATTACAAACATTTTGGAAAAACATTTTTTCCAAGCAGAATTTCCAAATCCAGATTAGGGCTTAGCGTAAAAAACTTGTCTAGAATCAATCAATCTTTTACCATTTGAGGTCCTGTGCTGAGAATAAATCAATTTTTAAATCTTGTCGAAATACTTATGTGAACCCCCATTTGCACATTTTGATTTATATTTTCTACCCTAAGCAGCTGATTGCAGAGCTCGCAAATAACCCTCAACACTTTTTTCAGTGCGATCAGCCCACTGACAAAACAGAAAAAACCAAAGCCTACTCGTTCTCTTACTGAGCAAAACACTTTTTTTCCCTTCTCATGTGTTTCGGTTTCGCATTTTCGGTTGATCAAAACCAACGAGACTGCCAATAACAACTGAGAGAGGGACACTGTCTTCAAATGAGCAAAACACAAGAAGTGTCAGTAAAAAGTGTTATTTGTTTTGTTTGTGTGGTAGGCGGTGGGCTTATGTACTATAAGTACAATGTACATAATTAAAAAATATATGTTTTAGAGGTTAAGCAATTACAAAAACTAATATTTTCTGCATTTCATTTGATAGAATAATAATAATCAATTTCTCCATACTCCTCCACATATGTACGAAGATCGTTGACTGAGACACACACACAGGCACCCCAGTCACAACCATCCCAGCAAGCAATATGTGCGTTTTCTGACACTTTTTTATGAGCATTCACCGTCATAATGTGCACAAAAAAGAGTCCGGAATGAGCGTTTTTTTCTATGATAGCGGTTGCACTTAATGTGGAAGTTTTCTGAGTCTAATCGGACTCTTTTCCGACACAGATATAAGTGCTTTCACCCTCCCAATGAAATATGTGAAAACCTCAAAAATGAGACATAAAAGTTACTTTTCTAGGCAATTGAAAAGCTCCTGAATCGCCTGCTCAAAGGCTCTTTTCAAACGCATATTGGAGTGCAACTCCGAAAATGCTCAGACATAAGTGCTTTCAATGAGCCCGTACTTAGAGAGCACCGAAAACCTTCAAATTTATGTGTTTACTCCAGAGATGGGCATGCACACATATCGTCACACTTTTCACACGCACACAAGCACAATTTGCGTGCGCCCCATTCGTGTTCTATAAATAGCTTTCAATGCTTATAGCGTACGTGTGATTTTGTGCAGTCGGCCGCGGCAGAGTCCTATGCACACGCAGGCAGCGCGCTGCCTCGTGTGCATTAGAACGTCGCGACGCGCCCATCTCTGGTTTACTCCAAAAACGCTCTTTAGCTCGGCTCTTTTCAGACACATAATTTGGAGCGCTCCGAACTTGGCTTGCTTGGGACGCTTACATTTGTAAAAGACACTTTCTCAGCAAACAATATGTGCGTTTTCTGACACTTTTATGACACTTTTTTAAGAGCATTCACAGTCATAATGTGTACAAAAAAGACTCCGGAATGATCTTTTTTTCTATGAAACCGGTCGCACTTAATGTGAAAGATTTCTGAGTCCAATCTGACTCTTTTCTGACACAGATATAAGTGCTTTCACCCTCCCAATGAAGCATAGAAAAACCTCATAAAATACACATAAAAGTTACTTTTCTAGTCACTTGAAGGGCTACTGAAAGGCTCTTTCCAGACGCATATTGGAGTGCAGGTCCGAAAATGATCAGATATAAGTGATTTTTATGAGCCCGTGCCTAGATAGCACTGAATATGCTCCGAAAACCCTCAAATTTATGTGTTTACTCCAAAAACGCTCTTAAGCTCGTTTTTTTTCAGACACATAATTTGGAGCGCTCCGAACTTGGTTTGCTGGGTGAAAGAAATGAGCAATCCAGAATTGGAAGTGTCTTTTTTAAACCTCTTTTCGTTGTGTCTGTAACAGAACAGTTTTTTGGAGACATGCTGATAGTGTAACCAGTTTTTTTTTCCGAACTCTGGCTGATTGTGTATACTACATATGTTTTATTGAAAGCTTACTTTTATACCAGTATCCGATACAAATTTCAAAATTTTAGGATTTTTTGGTTAAATGATATAATGGTTTATTTATGAAATATTTTTTGTCAAAATAATTGTGCCGAGCAGTATATCCATGTTCATGATTATCTACACTCATACGAAAATTGAGTAGTTTTCGGGATTTTTTTTTAGAAATTATAATCAAAACTCATAAAATTTGAAAAATTTCGCGATTTTTTTACCGTTTGATCTACACCTCCTATTTTCCCATCTGTTTACACGTCTTTTTAACTGTCTTCATGACAGTCTAAGTCAGCAGATCGCCCAAGGCGCCGTCCTCCGATTCGCATTGACTTGTTGTTGTTGTTGTTTACAATTTGCAGCGAGATAATTACGACGCAGTTTACTATTAGAATGACTGGCACCAATAGCCGAAAAAAAAAATATCGGAGCAGTGGGAGCAATGTCAGCAAGGGCTTGCCCACCGCTGGCCTAAACTCATTAAAAATATCTCAATTTTTTTTCTCCGGTTGGTACACACCTCCTATTTACCCATCGACAATTGCCAACTATTACATCATTACCACAATCTAAACTCATAAAAAACCGTTTCCTATTTACCCCTCGACAATTGCCAGCGCTTTAAAATATACTTTACTAATCTAATCTCATACCTAACAAATATACGCAAAAAAAAGAAATGCATGGAAATCGTTCGAGTCATGTGTAGGGAATTCGAACACAAACACCGAACCGGAAATCGTTCGAGTCATGTGGAGGGAATTCGAACACAAACACCGAACCGGTTCAAGCCCGGAATTCCGGCTTTTTTATAACTGCGAACCAAACCTTGAATCGAACCTCGAGGATGAAAATAGATGAACCCGAACCCGTTCCGAAACCAAACTTTTGGTTCGGTTCAAAAAAAAAAAAAAAAAAAGCACATTAAAATTTATTTGGGTACCCTTCTATGTACGCAAAAGAAGAGTCGACAATCAGAAATATAACAATACGGAAAGTCGGTCAAGCCAGACTATGATATAATTTGTCATGCGAAAGTGAATATATGTATATACTTTATAGGGTCAGAGATGCTTTGTTCTGGCGGTTACATACATTTGCACAAATATTCTTTGTACCTTTGGTGCAGAACATAAACAGACACTAAATCAGAGAAAACTGGCACAAATTTTTCATCTTATACATATACATATCGAAAAACTTCATTGCCAGCTTGCCATGAAGCTTTGCCTGCTTCGACTGCCCCCCCTTACACCTCTTCCCTACAAACAAAATCTTCATGAAGTTTGCTTCACCGTGTAATCACCGTGTATCTAGGCGTCAAGTGTATACCTCTTGTATTGTTCTTTTAAATATATGGGGAAAAACGTGCAACGAACCAAGGTTCAAACTAAAACCAACGCGCAAAAACCTCGAACCTCAAATTTCCGAACCTTAACCGTTGGTAAATTTTGGTTCGAACCAGCAAACCGATGGTTCCGAAAATCTTTTTGGGTTTGCAGCCCTGACCAAAGATACAGTGCAAAAGTTTGTAACAGGGAGAAGGAATCATTTCCGACCCTATAAAGTAAATATATTCTTGATATATATTCTTGATCCATCCGAATGGTAAGAGATAGAGGTTTGACATGTATAGGACATAAACTTCTTATACTTGCAGACACTTCAAGTTTATTTTTAATTTTTGCCGAAATATGGAAAAAACATAATATCTCCCACAGTTTTGTATATAGGTGGTTCGTACTTTCTAGAGATGTTCGCTGCCGCAGCGCAACAGCAGCTCTGCTTTCAGTTGCAAATGCAGGTACAGAATATGTTATAGTCGGGCTTGACCGACTTTCTTACTTGTTATATATTAAATTAAATAAACAAATCAAAGCAATCGGACTTTTAAAACCTATGATATGATCCGCTTTGCTGGATAAGTTCCCTCAGATACTTCAATATCAGTATTTTTATACCCTTGCAAAGGGAATTATAATTTTGCCCAGAAGTTTGCAACGCATAGAAATATTCATTTCCGACCCCATAAACTATATATATTCTGGATCAGGGCGACGAGCTGAGTCGATTGAGCTTTGTCCGTCCGTCTGTTTCTACGCAAACTAGTCTCTCAGTTTTAAAGCTATCGAGCTGAAATTTTGCACAGAGTCTTCTCTTTACTGCACGCTGATATGTCGGAACCGACCGGATCAGATGACTATATCTTATAGCTGCCATATGAACCATCGGTCGAAAAATGGGTCTTAGTGAAAAAATCTTTTTTGTTTTGAATGTTAGAGTTCCCAAGCTCGGCTATTACGAATATTATGAGCTTTCACACAGATTTGCAAATTTTGGTCAAGATCGGATGACTATATCTTATAGCTGTCATAGGAACAATAGGTCGGAAAATGGGTCTTAGTAAGAAAAACTTCTTTGTTTTCAATGCTAGCGTTATAAAACTCGGCGATAATTAATATTATATGCTTTCAAACAGATTTGCAAATTTTTGTCAAAATCGGATGACTATATCTTATAGCAGCCATAGGACCGATCGGTCGGAAAATGAGTCTTAGTGAAAAAAACTTTTTTGTTTTCAAATAAATAGTTCTTAATATTAAACTAATTTGAAAAAGTTGATCGACATCGGGTGACTATATCTTATGGTTGCCATAGGACCGATCGGTCGGAAAATGAGTCTTAGTGAGAAAAACTTTTCTGTTTTAAATTTTATCTTTCTTAAACTCCGCGATTGTTAATTTGATATGTTTTCAAAAACATTCATGAAATTTGGCCGAAATCAGATGTTTACCTGTATGAAAATGGGTTTTAGTTAAAAAATTGTTAGATTTTTATGTAAGCGTTCTTAAACTCTGACATTTCAAAAACAGCATTTGCAAGGGTATAAAAACTTCGGCACAGACGAAGTTAGCTTGGCCCTTCTCGTTTTTACTACTATCTTCTTTACAATAGTTAGTCTCACAAAGTAAATCTCTTGGCCCGACTGACTGATTATTAACCCACAGCCAAGACCGCTTATCTTAGAGATCTAAAATTTGGCATCGGCCTTCGTTTAGTTATGTAGGCGCGCTCTATGAAAGAAAATTTTGAATATTTCAACCAGATATGGTGAAAATGCCAAAAAAAAAAGTTTGTATGGGGTAAACTTTCTAAGTGTTTGTGCTATTTACTTTGTCTAATAGACTTGAAACTTATGGCACATACTAAAAACAACGACAGCTTTAACATGGTGTTCAACGACGAATGAAATATATTACTGTCCCGCAGAGTAAGTCGAGGCGGATTCATTTAGTAATTTATAAATAATTAAAACCCACCACAAAACAAATTCTTTAACTAACGACGCATTACCAACTGGACAACTTTAGAAACCAATTAGTCAAATGCAAATGTTTTTAGATTTTTGCAACCAAAACAGCTGCAAACATAAAATCCCAAATATATGTAATTAGATTGCACAAGTTGGTGATATTGAAACAGACATGTTTGCTAATTATTCGAAATTTTTATCTAGTTTAACTTCAAAACTTTATAATTAAATTTCTCAATTTTATTTTTGCAAACTTTTCCCAATTTTCTCTAATTTTGCTTCATAATTTACATTAACTTTACCTGACTAATTTGACGCCGGGATTCATAGCCTCAACAAAGTCACACATTAGCTCTACCATGGCACGTCTTTCTTCTGGATCTTTGCTATGACGACCCGAATCTTTGAGCACCTCGGGATTGGCCATAACGGCAAATACAATGGGCGGACTACGCGGGCTGCCAGGCGGCACCTAAAATGAAAACAAAGTAACAAATCAACTTTTATCTGAAGAGATCAAAACAAAACTCCAAGCCACAAAACTTACGCGCATGCCTCCATACAAAGGTATGGGATCACTGGGCTCTTGTGGTATCACAATGCGTGTCCAGCTGAGGACATTGATGAACAGCTCTTCTCCTGTCTCTGTGGTGGTGCGTATGCACATGTGTGGCTGTGGGGGATTCTTGAAATGGCGATAGGCACGCGAGTGTCGATAGCTGTGTGGAGGTGGTGAGGATTGCATAAGACTGAGGCCCAGGCCGGCCAGTTCATTGTTGCCTTCTTGTTGTGGTTGTTGCTGCTCTTGGGCATGTGGATGCATATTATTAAGCTGCAGCTGTTCCACATTGTTCACATTATTGTTAAAGTTGTTTGTTGTTGTTGTTGTTAGAAGAAGAGACTCTTCAATGGCAGTGCTTGAGTGAGAGTGTTCAGTTTGTTGCTGTTGCTGCTGCTGCGGTGGCTGCTCTTGGGCGGCAGCTTCCGCCTCAAGTTCCGCTGCTGACATTATTTATTCCTGCTGCCTATTGTTTGCCTCCGAGTATGTCCTTTGCCCAACCTTTTCTCTTTGTTCTGCTTAGCACCAACTACGCGTTCTGCTCCTTAAGTCCCGTTTTCGATATTTAACTTTTGACCTTTTGCGTAATTAATGGATATGCAAGCACATTACGCTGCTTTCGTGTCGCCTTTTGCTTGACATTAATATCCTCCACTTTCCACAGACCGAACAGCCCTTCCTTCCCTTCCCTTTCCTTTACTGCGCACCCCGCACACATACAAGTGGGAGTTGGTCGTTGTCGTTGTCTGGGCCTGCCAGTGGTTAGTGGGGGAGGAGGGGTTGGCCCAAAAAAAAAAGCAGATGAAAAGAAAACATGAAAATGGAAAAGTTCAAAGCGCTGGAAACTTGCTGTTGCATATTCAATGCTGCACTTACACATTTCACACGTTTTCATTTATAATAATGATTTTCCATTGCACCATACAAACACACACACACATACACAGCCGTGCATATACACACACACGTACACGAAATGCGTTTGGTTCCGTTTTTTTTATTTTTTCCGTTTCGGTTTCACATATTTTCCATCGACGTGCACCTAACAATACACCGACCGTAAAGATCAGTTGGCTCCTGGGCCTAGGGGCGCTGCGCTGATTTTTATATTTAGCTTTTTTAGCAGCAAAACATACCCGAGACGACAAACCAACCCAATATAAACAAAAAAGTACAATTAGCGATGGCACTCAAACCGATATACGATGTATCGAGTCAGTCCTATAAAAATGCAGCAACAAAAATATTATTAAATTACTTAAAATTATAAAAAAGATCTATATCTTTAATGATTTAAGCATTATGTTTAAATATATTGTTTATATCCTAGTATCGATATATTTAGTTCCATTCGATACACAATGTCCAACTATCGATAGCTAATTCTAGCTAGCATGAATATACTGCAAAAACAGCTAATCATTTAAATAATTACAATATTAAAAATTAAGCAGTTGTGAATTGCTACCTTTAATACTTGAAACAGTTTTTTTGATGCTGAAAATAAAATATTAGGCAAATAATTTGAGAAATTTTTACAAAATTTTGATAAAAATTTGGCTATTTAGCCATGATAATAGATTTGGCAGAACTTAAAACATAAATTATGGTTCAATTCACTAATAGTTTGATCAAATATGTCCGAGAAGTTGGCGAATTTGGCCAATTTAGCAAAATATTTGATCAAATGTCCAAAAAAAAACTTGTCAAATTATTAGCTTTAGGTTTATTGAGTTTGAACTCGATGACATGAGACGAATTTTGTCGGCACCTATGACCTGGCTTATTGGAAAATTGAACAAATAACCCGCGATTAAGATCATTGCATGATTAGATCATTGACTTTGCATTGTTTTTCTAGCTTTAAAATGGCTAACTTTACCGCACTGATTCAATAAGTCGGCTTCCGCCTCTGGTGCGATAGCTATCGACTATTACGCATCTCTAGGTACCAGCCGGCGTGAAATTTTCGCAAAAAGAACGCTGCCCATTGAAAAGTGTAAAAATAATAAAGAAGACGGTTCCTCTTTCACTAAATAAACTTAAAAACTGCAACAATACGCCATTGTGGTCGAGTGGCAATTGTTTGCACCCAAATAACTGTTCATTTTGGCGCTGGACTTGCAATTTTCCATCTTACATCTCTAGTGTGTATAACATAATATTAATATGGCGTCCTCACAAGTCTCAAACAAATCGGGCACCGGATGGCCGCGAAGCCAGGGCCAGGATGCCAGTAGCAATAATGGCACACAAAAATATGCACCCAATCAGGCTCTGACCATAAATCGCACCATAAATCTGTGAGTGGCCACAAAAAGACTTTGTTTTGTAATTTTCAATAGCATCATCCCACCACCCGCCCCTGCAGCTACCCCCTGACCAACTACACATTTGGCACTAAGGAGCCTCTCTTTGAGAAGGATCCATCTGTGCCCTCACGTTTCCAGCGCATGCGAGAGGAATTCGACCGGATTGGCATGAGACGTTCAGTGGAGGGTGTACTCCTGGTGCATGAACATGGCTTGCCACATGTTTTGCTGCTCCAACTGGGCACCACATTTTTCAAACTTCCCGGTGGAGAGCTGAATGCAGGCGAGGATGAAGTCGAAGGACTAAAGCGTCTACTCTCCGAGGTGAGTTTGGAAAATTTTGAACATTTCGCTTTACTTACTACATTTATTTGTCCTGAACAGACGCTCGGACGTCAGGATGGCGTCAAACAGGATTGGATTGTCGAGGACACCATTGGCAATTGGTGGCGACCCAACTTTGAACCGCCTCAATATCCTTACATTCCGCCGCACATCACCAAACCCAAAGAGCACAAGCGACTCTTTCTGGTTCAACTGCACGAAAAGGGTAAATATCTTCCATAGGCCTTAGGCTGCTGGCTTTCCTGACGTGGGTATTTTGAAACGAACAAAAAAAAACACGGCGTAACTCCAAAACAGATGCAATCTCTATATACTTTATATCGTCTCTTTTTTTTGTGCAAAAGAAAAACTGAATACGCTAACAAACCTCATGTCATATCTTTTCAATGCTGTTTAGATACGGACAGGAACGCCAGTTACGATGTACCCTGAGCTGTTCCATTTAGCGCCGTGTGTGTGTCGTAATCTCAACCCCCCCAACTCTACTCTCAAGAGTGCCATGCCACATTCTATGAACAACAACAACAAACGAGAGCAAACAAACAGAGAAAGAACAAACAAACAAATCAGAACAGATAAAGAAACAAATCTCGGGGCATATACAAATGGCGCATAAGAACCTCTTCCTACTTAGTTTCGATTCTAGTGCAAATTGTACAAATAGATATCCTCAAATTGTATACAGTTTTGTGTGGCTCAGTTGTAAAAGCGTGTGTTGGCATATTTTTTTCTCGAAATTTTCTTCGAAATTCGAAATACTGATTGTTGTTGTTATTAATTTTGTAAATATGTCGACATATTTGTAATATTTATTTTGTGTTAGACTGAGCGCAAGCTTCACAATGTTGTTGGAGCGTTCACAGTTGGGGTCGTCACCCCACGCCCAATCAATTGTGAACACTTCAAGTTTTGGTTTGTGTCAAGTGTTCCTTGTTGTTTAAGGTTACGTACTCTGTAGTTAATTCCAATCCCCGGGCAGGCAGAAAAGTAGAGTTATCTTTTGTAACAGCTGCTGGCTGCTATGTGCCCAAATCTTGCGTGTTGTGGAGATTTGCGTGCATCGTCAGGTCCAGCATAGGGCAGACCAGTCGCTCGTTAAGCTAAGCACCACCACTCGTTTATGTAAAACCAAAAAAAAAAAAGAAAATCAAACTCTGTTTAAACTTATTTTCATTTTTTTTTTTCTTTTTAATTTTCGGCTCATCCATATTGGGCGTTGATTGGGAGGGATCCCTTTCACCGCTCAAGCTCTCATGTATAACTCTTAATGGAAATTATGTTCATACATCTTAAACACACAAATTAGTAGATTTCGTTTTTGGTGAAGCAGAAGCAGGCTCGTCACAAATGAATCCTAGTAATTAGTCCTAACTGAATCCAATGAATGTAAAAACGTAAAATCAATCACATGTAAATTGTTATAATCTCGATTGTAATCTCCATGCTCTTCTCTACATACATAAATATTCTGTCTCTATCGTTTTCTGTAATCTAGCACTATTTGCTGTGCCCAAAAATTATAAGCTTGTTGCGGCGCCACTGTTTGAGCTATACGACAATTCGCAAGGCTACGGACCGATCATTTCATCCTTGCCGCAGGCTCTGTGCAGGTAAGTGTTGATGGAAACAAGTTGATTTGGCTGCTCACTTTATTAAACTCTCTTCCAGGTTCAACTTTATCTACATGTAAGACGCTAGTGGAGAGGCAACGGCAATGGATTCTAGGCATTATCATCAACCACCAATATAGCTCTACTTACCAATTTTAAGCACTTCAAAGCTCAGCCCGCTCAGTAGACTTCCATTTCGCGTGATTTGTGTGCGTGTTTGTAATAAAACGTACATCATTTGTATTGCAGATTAAATGGAAAGCCAGGCGCTTCTACTTGGCATATATAGAATCGACAAAAATGTGTGCTTTATTTTAGATTATTCTTATTAATGCATAGGCTCTAAACTAAATGTTATACAGATACATATATGTATATATTTTGAGACTGTTTGTGTGTTTGTTTAGTTGCAAGAGATTATGTTAGTTCTGTAGTAGCCAACTGGGGCGTTATGTTTAAAGCATATAATCGCTATAGATCTGCTCGAAATATTCGCGTTTGCTGCAATTGGAAGATACGCATGGGATATTGATTATTTTACTTTACTTTTTAAGAGTTTGATGACATTGGACCAATTTCCCCATCCATACAAGCGTCAATATTTGTTTTGATAATGGCAGGTAGGTGAAATTTATAAGAAAATTGGAATAGGGGAAGCTGGGTTGGGAGTAAAGAATTGAAGAAAAGAAACCACTTTGGTTTAAGATAAAACTAGCTACTTTCTTGCAAATCTGTTTATATTTGAAAGACATACGAAACCTGGTTCTTGGGACCTGGCCAGTTTGGCTTTAGCTTTGGCAACAGAACTGATATTCACATTGTGACGAATACTGGTACAGACCCAAGAGACGTAAAGCAACACCCTTCAACATTTTGTTGGTTATAAAGCCGCTTTCGACACTCCGATAAGCCCTGCCCACTTTTGGTTGGTTAAACTTTACATGATAACTTTGAGAAGCACCCTAAGCTCCGACGAAAATTGGAAACCATTTGATACCAAAAGAGGTCTGGGCGACACCATAGCGTGTGACTTCTTGAATCTGCGTATGGAGTCACATGGCAACACATTGGGCAACATGTTTTGACATTGATATCGGGGCAACGAACAGGCGGTAAAGTTTGAGAAGCAATGAACTGTTATACTGTTAGGAATTCTCGATAACTGAAATTAGTGTTTCATCCCAGAGAATGGACATTAACAGCAGCGATTGAGTCTGCACTAGGCGTGTAGAAAAATCCTTTGGATGATAAATGCACCTTAAAAAGTTGAAACTGGAATGAGTGCGACAAAGCATTACAAAGCTTAGTGTGCACAACAGGAGGTAGCTTCCTCGAAACAGAATCGACCGTTGGGAAATTAAACTATCGATCCAAAGATGAAGAACTGTAGAAGCAATTAAATGGTATCCCCAAAATATTTGTTTTCCCGTATTCAAAAATACTGATTATATTATCAAAATTCAGGGATGCAAACCGGTTCTGAACCGAACCAAACCGTTATCGAACCAGCATCCTTTTGATAACTCTGAACCAAGCATTACGGTTTGGTATTGACGAGTTTTAAGACGAAAAGCCCTTAACTTCAGACAATGCTACTTGTGAATTTGTGAATTTTACCTGACTCCCTAAGATACGTTTCTTTAGGATTTCAGTTAATATAAGTTTTGCTGATGAACCCTCTTCACGAGAGACCACTCATAGATTGAATTGATACTTAGCGTTCCTCAGCTAAATGTGAATTTTTCATTATTGATGTCTGAAACTATTCAATAACGCAGTTCCATTAAATTTTGTGTGCGGAATGAAATTTCTGCTGCCGAAAAGTGCAGAAGACCGATTGTGATTCGTTATCATTTCGCCAAAAACTCGACCCATTTCGTTCCGCCCTACGTAGCACCATGTGACTTCTGGTTATACGCTAAACTCAAGAGACCGCTCCATGGACACCGTTTTGAATTGATAGAAGATATAGAGGGATGAAATAAAATTACAAGAATAAATAAAAAATTTTTTGATCAATAAACAAAAATTCCCGGTGTGTTTTGCTCACAGTAGTAAATGTCATACATTGAGAAAATAACAAATAACATCAGAAAAGTTACTGAATAGAGATTCAACTGAACTGAGCGAAGTCACTGAACAGTCCAGTGAACTGACTAATCAACTCTCGCTGAACAAAAAAGAACTATTGACGAAGAACATGTTCAACTCAGAGATTCTTCCTCCTAGAGATTAAAGGCTGGATTCCAGAACGCACGAAAATTGACTTTTATGTCGAACATCACATGAATAGAAAAACTTTTGAACTGTTTTGAAATCTGAATGCTTTTGCACAGCAGTTTTCTATGAATGAAGTGTATTGTGCCGAACTAAATTTTTATCTCATCTGGAATCCAGCCTTTAACATCAAACTCCACAAATATTATATATGCAACACGCCTTTTAAATGTTTATCCTTCGTCTTCCCCTCTTAAAAACTCTCAGTCTGGGTAGGAAATTAATTTGGTACGAGCTTGGTACAACAAAAAATATAAAATTTATAATTCAATCCTCAATCATATATCTCTAAAGAGACTCTCGGTGTATCTGTAAAGCTGCCTTTACACTTGTCAGACTCTCTGACGATAGTGTAATAACAAATCAAATATCTATAAATATTTTGAAAATTTAGCTTTCTATTATGAAATAGGACTGGTTTTATTTGATAACAGATTTTGAGACATTTTGAGAACTTTGAGAACCGACTATTTAGATATATATGAACAGTGTAAAGGCAGTTTAAATACTTAGAAAATTTAGCCTTCTATTATGAAATAAGATTGGTTCATATCAAATCGTAATACTGACTAGAATTGGATGGGGTTTCATTGCTCAATGTTAACTGTAATTAATCTACATATTTTGCTATGGTTGTTAACATTACATTTGGTGAGACTTTAACATTTTGCTGCTCTGTTAAGTGCGTGGGCGGTAACAAATGAACAAATTAACAAAGGTTACACAAAAAAAAAAGCAACTCGAACTAAAGATTTAGGAACCGTTTAGTGTGTTACCTAAGGGTTATTCTGTAGACTCTTCTTAAATGCTATTGGATTAATGCTCCTATGCCACGTACAAAAAGTGTTTAAGACATTTTTACCACAATTTATTGTGATAGAATTTTAGATCATTGTAACCCTGATCGGTTAAACCCCCGCCACCAGATGACGCTGTGGACATGGCATCTGTATTGTCCTGCCCCGGAGAGGTGATCTCCTGGCCCAGCGGACGATTTATTTTGACCACACCGAAATCCTCACGTTCCAGTTGATTAAATTCCATCTTACTGCTGGGCATAACAGCCATGCCCACGCCAAAGGAGCGATTCTTCATGCCAGTATGTTGTTTGCTTAGCTGAAAGGCGGGAGCCCTTCGATTCTCGCCTATAATACTCTCGGCTGCCTCCGGGGAACGCACAGTTGGCGGTGTGGGAGTATGCGATTTTGGCGTTGGCGGCATAATAACCTCCTCCTCCTCTGGCTCGGGTTCTGGTTCGGGTTCGTCTTCTGGTTCTGGTTCAATGTTGTCCTCCAAATGTTGCAACTGCAACTGGGAGGCAATTTCTGCTAGATCATTGCCAAAGATGCTGTTAAGAAATTTTACAAAGATTTTTTTTTAAGTGTTGTAGGTGGTATTTCTTTTTGGAATTTATTGCACGACACATAAGATGAAAATAATTATGTTAAAAATGGTAACTAAAATGTAATCACAATTTATCAGGTATTTAGTGTGTGTGTGTGTGTGTGTGTTTGAGTGTACGGTTCCGATAGTATGGTTGAGTGTTGGGCATTTGCTGGATGTGCGGCAAGTGCAGCTTCTTCTCTTTAAATTAACTAGGCAAAATTATAAATAATTTGCTAAAAACGAAAGCTTTGTACAATTGTTTAGTTTGATTTTTGTTTTTGTTTTTATTTGAATGTGTTGCAGCCGTGTGCGCTAATTTGTTGCATTTTCTATTTGATTCTGAAAGACAAACAAAAAGAAAAACAAATGAAACCCAAATGAAAAAGGAAAATGATACACAAAATGAAATATTGGAGTTAGTAGATTGACACGGGCAGCCTATAATCTTAAGACTGCGGCCAATGACTGGCTTACCTGCTAGACTCTCCGCCACTCCCTCCACTGCTACCTTTTTTGGCCTTGGAGCCAGCACCGGCATGAATTATCTGTGGAGAAAATAAAGGTGGAATATTATTAGTAAGAAGAAATTAATTTTATATTTAATAAATATTGATTAAGAACCGGATAAGTATCCAAGTTTATATTCCCCCCCAAGTATTATTGCGAAATTTCTTAGTTTTTTCTTTAAACAAAGTCATTTGCTGCTCACTTTTCAGTTGTTCACTTTGTTTCTCAGTAGTTCAGTTGCTCAATTTCCTCAGTTTCCCACTTTTTGATGTGATTGCTTAGTTTCCTCTTAAGGCCGCTATGGACATTCGAAGTAAAGAGAGGAAAAAAAGAAGCAGAACTAACAAAATGTTACGCCTAACAGCACTGCGGGCTTCATTTCACTTTAAACAGTTAAACCAACAGTGTCGCCACTCAATGTCACGTCGCCCTTCTTGTAAATTAGTTGAATTCAAAATAAAGAAGGTTAAACAAGGCATCGTTTGGACCCGAACTTTAATTACAGTTGAGCTTGCTCGTTTTTAATTCCTTAATAAAAATAGCTAAAACACAAAAAAAAAAATAAGAAAGAAAGTCGGTCAAGCCCGACTATAACATACTCTGTACCCTTAATGTCGCAGCTCATCTCTAAGTGTCTAGTTTGCAACCAGAAATATACCTGTCTCTAAAAACTTGCAACTGGTTGCACTTCCTATCCAAATCAATGAATTGAAGTCGTCTATTTTACACAGACATGTCAGAGGCATGTGACAATTGCCCCCGGCAGCAGCCATTTGCAACCAGTTTAATGCCAGATGGCATAGGCGGGAGAGAATCGTCCCCTGCAGCAGCCATTTTCAACCAGTTAAATACCAGTTCACATTTAAGTGTTCCTTATGACAGTCTGTTTATGTCGCTGCTCAATATAACAGTACATCGAAATCTGTCGGTCAACTCACTCATCACCAATTCGATTGCAACCAGTTAAAGTTCAGTTGGATTACAACTAGTTCAAATTAGTATTTGTAAACGAACATTTCTTCGAAAGCTAATATTTGTTGTTGCCCAACTTACCCGAATCTAGCGATTTTGCTACCAGTTACCTACGCCAGCGAACATCTGCTCGGTAGACGATATTGAGAGGTCCGTGAAGACGCTCACGTCCAACCTAACCGAAGCATACAAGTCCTCATGCAAACTCACAGTTAGCAAACGGAGAACCAGACCCCCCTGGTGGACCCCAGCGCTGAAAGAGCAGAGGAAGGACGTGCAAGAATGCTTCAAACTCGCCAAAGAAGCGGATGAGCAAATAATTGGGGAAGTATACAAGATAAGACTTCGCTTCTTCAAAAAAGAAGTACGAAAGGCAAACGAGTGGAGAACCTACTGCTCCAGCATAGAGAAGGTCTCCGAAACAGCTAGACCCAGGAAACTGCTGTCAAAGCAGCCACCCATGCAGAGTCAGCTGAAAACGAACGACGGCCACTGGACGGAAAGCAGCAGGGAAGCGACATGCGCTCTTCTTGATGCGCACTTCCCAGGCTGTACTGTAGTCACTGAGTCAGATAAGCCTCATGACCTACACACGCATCAAAGCAACATCCCAAATAACATCATCACTCCAGAGAAAATCCGTTGGGCGATCGACTCGTTCGCGAGTTACAAATCCCCAGGACTGGATGGAATATTCCCAGCCATGCTAAAGACGATCAAATGCGCAATCGTCCCATGGCTGCAATCCATTTTTGAAGCTTTCTTGAGATGGAGCTATGTACCTGTGGTCTGGAGGACAGCACGAGTTGTATTCTTGCCAAAAGCGGGAAAATGCAGTCATGTGCAACCAAAGGACTACAGACCCATAAGCCTCACATCATTCCTGCTCAAAACAATGGAAAAACTGCTAGATCTCCACATAAGAGAAGGCTTGCACCTGACCTTGGAGAACAATCAGCACACCTACACGAAAGGGAAATCGGTGGAAACGGCGCTACACTCCCTAGTAGCCACCATCGAGAAGGCACTGTACCATCAGGAATTTGCCCTGGGAGCATTCCTAGATATATCTGGTGCATTTAACAACGTCACCACAGAAGCGATAATGCGAAGCCTAAGGGCACTAGCAATCCACAAGACATTGTACTCCTGGATATACAACCTGCTGAGCTGCAGAAGAGTACAAGCCGAGTGGGGTACCACAACCATGACGAAAGAGGCACATGGAGGAACGCCTCAGGGCGGAGTCCTGTCGCCCCTTCTATGGAACCTTGTGGTCAACGAACTATTACGAAAATTCCGCAGGAAAGCACCCAAGATAACTGCTGATTATGCTGACGACATAAGCATAATTATCAAGGGGAAATGTGTCCATCGACACTTAGCTCAATCATGGACTCTACTCTCATAGAGATACTAAAGTGGGCCACAGAAGCCGGACTCAGTATCAATGCGGAGAAGACGGACCTGATTCTCTTCACCAAGAGATACAAGGTACCGCAATGGACTCCACTACGATAAATGGAATACAGGTAACGCCAAAGAACAATGTAAAATACCTTGGAGTAGTAATCGACAGTAAACTGTCATGGAGACTCAATGTGGGGGAAGGGTGAAAAAGACGACCAATGCGCTATATGCATCCCAGAAGATGCTAAGCAGCACTTGGGGCCTATCACCAAGTCTAACGCACTGGCTCTTCATCTCAATAATACGACCGATACTACTACATGGCATATTGGTATGGTGGCAAGCTACGGAGAAGTCCACATATCTAAAGCTGATGGAAAAGGCCCAGTTCGAATCGGACTACCAAAACCCTAGAGATTCTTACTACTGTTTGCAGTTTTAAAAACAATGATTTTTGCAAGCCTGCAGACTTTTCTCTCCCGAACTTGAACACGAACTGGACGACCTTACTTTGGAAAAAGTTTGTGGTCACTTAACAAGAATCTTTTCTAAGCCTTTTTTAATGTTTTGGCTGGAAAAAACTTGAATAACTCTGGAACGCGGGAAGTGAAGGTGTTTCTTTTAGGTCGCCTTAACTTTTCCGTTCCTTCTAGGCCAACTAGAAACTATTAACCTTTAATCTTGTATGCCCAGCACAATCCTTTTCGGGTCTTATGTAAGAATTACAATGATCTCAATCACCTGCTTTCAACAGAACTCTCTCTTCTCTCTAAAAACGTTTCTCTATAATTATCTTCGGGGATATCTCTGACCACCCCCAGCTGTGAGTAGGGGCATAGCTTGCCAGACAGGCTAAAAAATCCTCTCCCATCGGGTCAGTGATTTTCCGTTTATTTAGTTTTAAGTTTTAGTTTAATTTATTATATTATCTTATTTTTTTCCTTTGTTTCTACATAACTACAAACATTTCTCACGAACATCATTTGCTTAAAAATCGCAACGAGTAAACATGAAAATATGGCAGCGAAAACTAACACAATCATGGCCTAGATGGCAATAAAAATGAGCTTAAAGCATTATTTCATCATTTTGGGGGCTTTCAATAAGTTCCAGGCACAAATTCGTTGCTCATTTGGGCACGTGCTCACTCTACAAATATTTTTGACAAATGATGTTCGTGCACTTGTTCCCATCCATTGACGAACATGTGTTCGCACGAACACACGCAAGATAGAAACGTTTCTATTATCTGCGAACAAAAAGTCGGAACACAAAAATCTGTCACGAGACACCTCCACTAACGACGAACATTTCGTCAAACCCAACAAATTCGTCGTGTGGATGCCCTGCTTAATGTACATTCACCAAAAAGTATATATACATTTTTTGGACCCAAGTTTCTACAAGTTGAAAATATTTCTGAGTATTTTGCATAAACGTACTAGACTTTTGTTTTTTGGGACTGTACATTTCCAGTGGAATCACTAAATTTGAAAATGTACATTATATGTGTCAGTGGAACTAGGCTATTAGTCTTAACTAGTGCATAAGGCTTGGGCATGCCAGCTGTAGAATCTGAATCTTAATTGCTTGAACTTAATTGATTTCTCATTTACTCAAAGAACCATAACAATTAGTCCAATTAAATGTTAAACTTGGATTTAATTCAATGAAATGGCTTTATTTGCTGTTGACACGGACGTTTAATATACAAATTAGAATAAAAAACGAAATGAATTTTATTTCCTCCACCCAAATTATGCTTGGACTAGCTAAAGCCCAGAAAAATCTAGCACAAGTGTCGAGTAGAAGTTATATTTTTACACACACAAGTATAAGCCGCCCTCAAATACAAAACCATGGCACGCAGCCAACGAAAAACCACCCTTAGTGTGAAAGAGGGTGAGGGTTGACCCACTGCCAAACGACGTCAAGCAGTGAAAGTTTCTAAAGAAATTGTCGCACGGTGGGTAGTCTTTTTTTTTTTTACAGTTTTATTGCACACACACTCGATTCGATTAAAAACAAATTTTGAATTTCAAAACTGAATAATTTGACTGGCTTGAACGAATGAGTCGGAATGGAAACGCAGTTGGTTGAATCTGTAGATTTTGTTTTGGTTGTCGACAGGAAATTTCGAGGCTTATTGTACAGTGGAACCGGCATCACCGTGTCCTAGTTCTGGTGTGCGCACCAAATAGATGGTGGTCTGACAATTGGGACAAGTGGTGCACATTTCAGCATCTGGCGGTGGGGCAGCTCCACCAGCTCCAGCCACTGGCGGCTGAGCGGGCTAAGGTTAGGAAGGAGATGATGAATAAAGTGGAAGACGGTTCAAGCACTTGTGTATATTTACGTAGTTGCTCTGTGGCTGCTGTTGAGCAGGATTGGGTGAGACAGGAGCCTGCTGCTGTGGCAGCTGCTGCTGCAGCTGTTGTTGTGGTAAGGCTTGAGCCTCTGGTTGTTGCTGCTGCTGCTGCTCATAGACAGCCTGTTGCTGTTGTTGATGCACATGAGCACGCCCTGTGGGTGCTGGCTCTAGGCGTGTGGGTTGTCCAGCTGCTGGCATCTGCATGTATTGTTGCTGTTGCAATTGCTGCTGAGAAGGCACAGCGATCACTGGTGGCACCTGCTGCTGTTGCTGCTGCTGTACGGGCATTTGTTGCTGCTGCTGCGGTACCGGGACCTGTGCTTGTGGCTGCTCCTGCTGACCAGCAGTCTGGCGCATGGTAGCTACCGATTGCGAATTAGATCCATCTAGACCAGAATTACGAAAACGTGAAGGACGTGCAAATGCATTGGCCGACATAAAGGCATCATCCACATCCTGTAAGCCCGAGCGACGTTGAAATGGATCCTGACGCAAGGTAGCGCCACGACTTAAGGCATCCAAAGGACTCTTGCGTGGCTGATTTGAAGTGAGGGGGGAACATGAGTGACAGTCGATGGCCATAATTTGGCAATTAGCTTACATTATCTACATCACGCTTGGCCTGGCTAGGAGTCAGACTGACCTCGCTGCCATATCTGCGTCCCATAGTGGCAGCCACACCAGCTGACGTCGATTGGAATTGGCGTGACTATGAAAAATGAAACCTTTACACTAAGAAAGGGTCTATTTTCCAAAAGAGTCCAAAACTTACGGCTGCTACTACACTGGTCTTGGATACCGCCCTTTGGCCGGCTTGGCGTGTTGCGGCCACATTTCCACGTTTTGGATCCATAAATTATAACACTAATAACTCACAATTCACACGGAAAAAAAATACACTTAGTCGCGACAACGAGAATGAACTGAAGTGTTTTAATGTTTCTCTTTTTGTTTTCAAAGAGTGAAGTAAATTTAAGTAAAATATTTTGTTGAATTCAGGAAAGCGATCCGTGTTGTTTCAAGTATAAATATGAACTGAATTATAGTAGAACACAAGCATAGAGCATACACCCAAAACGAAGTGAATGCTATCTCACAGCTTACTTGGATTCCCAAAAAAATGCCAAAATAAAAAATATGGAAATAAAATTCAAAATTTTAATTAAATACCTCGGCCATACTGCAGGTGGGACGTGGAGCACCATAGCGTCCAGATGGTGAGATCTGTGTTATTTGCTGCAACAGTACATTCGGTGACGTCTGCTGTTGATGATGATGTGAGCCGCGTCTTTTGTTAACCTCATCGCCCAGATAAGTAGCACCAAAGAGTTGTGTGTTAGGACTTTGAGTTGGATGATGATATTGTTAAATCAGTTAGTGAGTAAGGCGCAACATGTGGATTGAGAAAGAGTTAACAGTATAATTAGTGATTAAACCAAGCAACTAGCCACCAATAATGAATAGCACTTTTTCCTTCTGGCCGAACAAATATTTGCATGCGATATGCAAATTTTTGAAACGGGGGAATATGGGGGAAAATCGAAAGAAATGGCCAACGAAAGTGAACTGTTTCCTGCCGCACACAAGCAACCACGCCTTACCTGTGGCGCCGCCGACAATCGCGTAAAAGAAAAAACCACAAGAAAATTCTAGACAAATTCTACAAAACTTTTTAAAGGTCATGGAAGTTAGACGGTGGACGTCTTAGAGCTGATTCTTTAAAACCCCGAACCGGAACTCTTTTTTAGGGGTTCGGTTAAAAAATTAACATTAAAATACAACAATTTCACCGTCAATATACGTAACTGCAAGTAATGAGATTGGCGCATTTACGGATTTCGGATTGGAACTGTCAAAACTTTCAGACAGAATGAAAAGATGGAGCGATGTGCTCAAACAAAAAACTCTTTGTTCGATTCGATTTTTACCCTTTTTTTTTTTAGAGCAAACTTTCAAAAGTGTCTTTTGCGTATGTATGCGTGGTTGTGAGTGGGGCGCCTGTGTGTGTCTTAGTCAACGATCTTTGTATATACATATGTGGAGTATATGGATATTTGTTATTATTATTAACCTATCAAATGAAATGCAGAATATATTAATATTTGTTTTTGCTCAACGTCTATTTAATTACCCTCTAGTACGGCCGACCCACGCTGTATCAACGTTCCGTCGACGATTTTGTGACTGTCGTTGACGCTCGACTGACGTATTTTTCAAGGCGATGTCCGCTCAATACGTTAACGGCTCTCTAGGCACGCTAGGTCGACGCAATGCCATGCAGAGAAGCAACATAAGCGACGCTCGTTCAACCCAATGACATGCATGGGGCGACTTAAGCGACGCTCGTTCGACCCAATGCCATGTATGGGCCGATTTTAGCGACACGCGTTCGGCCCATGTTACAATTTGACAGGCAGCACGACGCATCACCGTACAAAGAGCAACGATGGGTTGACGAAAATAGAGTGACTGACCCCAACCGTACTAGAGGGTATGTACATATGGACGATATATATATGAACATTGTACATACATACGCAAGACTACTGCCTACCATACCAACAAATCAAAAACCACTTTTCACAGACAGTTCCCTGCGGAGCAAATTGCCATTACTTGATGGATTACTCTTACGTTACTTTGCCATCAGTATGAAAGAAATAATCCTACACAATCTGCTTTACTTTGCCATGTGCATGGCAGCTTTGTAAACGGGGTGGCCCACAGCCTGCATTACTAGTAATAAAAGATGTATGCTAGAGCCGAACTGCCATCGGATTCCCTTTAAATTGTAATGCAGAATGTTAGCTGTATGTTTGTTATCGATTACTCTCTAACGAAAAGCAGCGATTGTAGTGCATTACTTTTTCGTTAGGCTCAATGCATACTTTCGACAGAACAAGTTGAGCTCTGCGCCATTGTTTTATTGTTATCGTGTTCTTCTCATTTGAAGACAGTTGTTTTGTGAGCGCTCGCTCAGTTTCCTGGCAGACTGACTCGTATATTTTGCTCAACCGAAAATACGCAGCAGAGAACACATCAGTACGAAAATAAAGTATTCGGCTCAATGAGAGATCTTGTGTTCTTCGATTTTCTGTTTTGTCAGTGAGCTGACCGCATTGAAAAAGTGTTAACACATTCTATTTGTTAGCTATGATTAAAAATTATATTTTTAATTGTCCCTAGTTTTAACTTCTAGATAGGCACAGCAAAAAACACTTTCAGTTCTGTTACCGTTTCTCTGTGGAAAAACGGTCGAAACGGAGCCAAATTATTATTCTTATTATTATTTTTGGACGGTTCCAGGTCAAGAATATTGCATTCAACTTGTGGAACAAGTTTCTGTTTGTCTAAGGTCCCAAGCGTAACTAAAATATTCCATTTATTCTCATACTCGTTGCGTGTAGAGCAATACCAAAGTCGTGCAAATGTATGTAACAGGCAGAAGGAAGCATCTCCGATATCAAAAAGTATATGGGCATTTTTCAAATACCGAATGCGACATTCGTACGCATTCAAAGTAAAGAAAAGTATATGCCAAAACATTATTTTTTTTTGACAAGAGACGAAACGTGTAGCTATTGATTAGCACTATAATTGGTGCTAAAGTTGATTTTGGGCAATTGTTCATTTTCAAGATAATTACAAAAAACCAATGCATTCGCATGCGACAAAAACAGAAGTCGCTTTCAAGGCGAACAGTTCAATGACTGATTTCAGCGGATCCTGAAGGAATATTTGAATGGGACTAATTTTTAAAATATTATGCATTGATGTATCTTAAAAATGTTTTTTATTTGATTCAAAAATATTAAGTAGTTTATTTTTTATTTAATTTTAATCACTTTCGCACGCGACATGTCGCATGCGACATTTTGTTCCACCATACTTTTTATGTGGTTTCCACTATAATGCGAAGAAAAAACTTAAAGTTTATTGCAAACATAGTTTCTCATTGTTTCTTATGCGTTCTTTTTTGACCATTTGTACTCTCAGAAAGATTTTAGATAGCAAAAGTAAAAGAAATCTAAAGTCACTTTAATCCAAAAAAAAATGGAAAAATTGAGCTAGCGCGGCCGAACCGGTTCTTAGGAGTTCGGTTCCGGACCGTTTTGCAGCCTTGGTTGAAAAGCAGTTTAAGTATTTAGCAGTCTTATTACCATGGAGATCCCTTAGCTGCGAATTAAGCTTATGCATTGATCCTGGCATGATTTTTCACTTGATTGGCATAAACGTTTTTCATTATTACTATATTTTATACTCTTTAATATTTTTTCGCTATTTAATAAGTCGTCAGTCCCGGTAAATAGGTTTAAATAACTCACGTACCACAAAGTCTGTGGCTCCCAGCTTAGAGCCGAGAGCTGTGGCTCACATGCCTAGAGCCGTTTGATGGCTCACGATCCGAGAACCAGTTGATGGCTCACGGTTCACGAGCTGTAGCTCTCAGCTCAGAGCCAAGAACTGAGCGCCATGAGCTGAGAGCACAAGCTGGCTCCCGAGAGCTGCGAGCAAAGAGCGATTTTGAACCCTGACCCTACGAAATATTTAATCATTTAGTTGAGCTTGTTTGTTCTAAATGCTTTGCTAACATGAGCTGTTTGAACTGAACTGTTAAAACGAATCGTACGAAATATTTCTAATGTCAAAAGCTATTGAATCGTTGACTCAGATCAGAATCCCGCATGAACTGATTTTAAGCTCTTATCGTGCAGGGCAGATTTCAAATTTTTCAACACGCGTGCAAATCGATTTCAATTAAAGCTCAAATATCTATAAACTCACAAATTTTCATAAAGATTGGATAATAAATTACAAATGTCACCTTCTGCATTTATATTTGGTAATAAAAAATTTTGCATAATTTTCGGATTTTCCTTAAGGAACACAACTTTTGTCATATATTTTGGGTCTGCAGGCTATGTCTGATAACATTATGTTAATATTAATGTTAATGTTAATGCTCTTTTAATTAACATAAGGAAAGTCTGTTAAACAGTTCTTTCGTTGAGTAACGGGTATACCGAAGTCGGGCAGGGCCGTCTTTAGCTTACGTTCTCGTTGCTTATGAACCACTTAAGTGGTTACAAGTTGCCGAGCACCACAAAAATATACAAAAATGCTTCATTCATTTCGCTCTTTGTAATTCACACATTAATTGTGTGTTCGGGCAACAGATTTATGTTAAGATTTTAGTTTTAGAAAGTTCTGTGCTTTTTGCTCAACCACAATTGCAGCCAAACCTATTTTGCTTCATTTTCTACAGTCTTTGATGTGTGCTGTCCTCAGTGAAAATATGTGTTGACGGTAATTTACGAGCTATGACAAGCTTTGAAGCAGCAAAAAATTTGGTAAATTCAAACTTTACAGTATATTTTTCTATTATGCACCGGTACTGTTTACAACATGGTTTATAGAGAAGGTTTGGTCTGGCGGTTCGTACCCATCATAAAATCTAAGATACAGTTTTCGGACCGTATCCTAAACTTGTTGAGGCTAAGCAGTCGTGTTCGAAGATTTTCGGTCCTTAGCTTCTTAAATCGTTAAAACAATTTCAACGAATCGAAAAAAACAGAAAGCTAAGCTCTAGCTTCTAGTACAAGAATTAGCAGATTCTGCATCCCTGAACCCAACAATCGAAGTTTACTTCAGAGCTAATTTTTGCCAGTATTATTTTGCATTTTAATTCGCTTACCTGTTTGTAATGTGAAGACCATTTTTGGCATGTCCATTGGCTGAGGGGCTGGCCCCTGCCTGCTCATTGAAGAATCCCTCATACAATACAAAATTATTGGCCTGTGGTATGGTTCGCACTAAGCCATAATGCTTGCCCAAGAATGCCAATAGTTTCTCCGATGGACGATCTACAGAACATTTTAATGGTGTCCAATGCTCATCATTTAGCATGGTCTCAAATAGACGCTTGCCCAGACCCGAACGTTGGCGAGATTCATGTACGTAAAAGTCTAAAATGGATGGAACCTGCTCCACTTTGCGTGTTTGGCCAGTTTCGTCAAACAAGTAGAGATCTTTGGTGCCGACCTTGAGCAAGCCCGTGACGGCGCCGCTGTAAAATGTACAAATTTTTATCAAATCTCAATTTTCCATCACACACACACACACACACTTACTTGTGTCCGGAACTTATATCCGCCAGCAGATATATGGTTTGATTCTCAGACATGCGTAATCGTTGCGCCGTGGTCACTGGCTTGTTCAGGCCTTGCGATGTGGCCGACAGCTGGCCCAATCGATCAATTATCTCGGACATTTTCGATGTGGCATCTCTGTGTGTGGAAAACGCAACGATTAATTGGCTAAGTCAACAATAATACTCCGCTTACAATTTCAATACTCACAAACACTGACGCCGATCGCCGCGAAAGGTGTGCGGCAACAGATTGGATGCCACTTTGATAATTGGCTGCGGAAACAGCGATCTAATATCGAAACGGAATTCCACCATGTTTCTGTAGTTGCTCTTGATGGGCGTGACCTAGTATATCGTGTATGTTAAGGAGTTGCCTGTTATACTGAAATAGAAAGAAATGTGCAAATGCAAATTCATATTTAATGGAGCGTTGCAAAGAGGCGCGCGCAAACAATTTGATTATCAGTTTCGGTTTTTCTATCTATTACTTTTGGGTGCGGATTTTGTGACTGTGGGAATCATTGCATTGCATGCAATTTAGGAAATCGCTTCTGAATGATTCAGCATTTGGAGGCACACGTGTAGGCAATGGCTTATGAGGTGTGGTTAGTAATATGACCATGGAAATTGATGACACAGTGAAATCACTTTGACTTATAATAAGTCTGCTGGTCATTAGACAATAATACCAAATAGGAAACTCTTTAAAATCTATTTGTCTGCTTAAGGTTCGGTTCTCAACATGGTTTTGGAAAAAAATGAAACATCATATTAAATTAAGGCTGTGGAAACTCAACCGTTCTGCCAAAGCAAGAAACCGCTCGCTTCTAAAATAAGAAACCCAAAGTTGATTAAAAATTGGAAAAATCAAAATAAGAAAGTAGTGCAAATGTATGTAAACTGGAGGTATATTCATCTTTCCAACAAACCGCAATAAACTGTTAGAATTATTGTTCTAAAGTTAGTAACTAAAAAGACTCTCAATATAAATACCCATGATAGCAAATTTTGCAGAACTATGGTTCTATAAGCATATAATTTGATCAAATAGCCGAAACCTTCCTCAATTTGACCAAATTTTATTTTCTCAAGTTAGAATCTTAAGACCTATAATCTAATTACTTAGACCTAATAACTAACAAATTGGAAAATCCCTTTAATCCCTTTGTTGCCAAATTTCGTCGAAAAACAATCTGTTTTTGACGGGACGGTTAAGATAAAAACTGTTTTTAACGGGACGGAGAAGAAAAATGTCTTATTATATACTAGCTAAACCCGCCGCGACTTCGTCCACGTCCAAGATTTTAAGAAATTGTAAAAATTATGTTGTTGGATATTATTATGATTGGCTTAATTTTATCTTGTGGGCAGTTTCGGGGTCACAGCTGGTAAAAATAAGTCAAAATTTTGCGTGGTAAATGCACTGGCCTATACAGATGTTAAATTTTATCCCAATCCGGCCTAAGGGTCAGGGTTTCCAGGCGCTCGAAAACTTTAGAACTATACATATATTAATCCCTTCCTGTGAAGTGGATGCTAAGAATATATGTACCTCTCCCGCACGACTAGACTGTGAACTTCGGGTCTAGCAAATATTTCAGTCCCGCGACCATTTCTAGTAAATATTTGAGGATTGTGCACAGCAGCATCAGCATCCTAAGTCTTTCCCTAAATTTAAAGAGACAATATTTTTTGATAAAACTATCGTTGAACCAAGATCAAAACAAATAAAAAAGAGTGTGCGTCATGGGAAAATTTTGATCATGCATATACATATCTGTAAATCTGTAACTGCTTTGTTTTTTTGTTGTACCCACACACATACTACCTTTTTGAGTGTGTGACGTTTCCCAGCGGCGCAAATTGCCACTACAAAATGGATTACTCCTAGATTACTTTGCTATCAGTATGAAGGAAATAGTCCCATACAATCTGCTTTATTTTGCTGTATGTATGGCCGCTTTGTAAACGGGGTGCGCACAGCCTGCAATACTAGTAATAAAACAAGTATGCCAGAGCCGAACTGCCATCGGATTCCCATTACGAATGCGTGTATTTTTTTAAAATTGTAATGCTTAATGTTCGCAGTCCGTTTACAATTCAAACTACACGAATATTCGGAATCGTATACTCAGCCGTAAAGCACGTTCCGTAATACGATTCAATTTACTAAAGATGGAAAAGTATACGGGTGGGTAACTGCACGTGTTATACGAGGCAATGCATTACTGATCGAGAACGTATGCTGCGGTTGGTCAAAATGCACGTGCATTACAGCCTATACGACTGGGTCAACTCGCCGTCGTAATGCACAGCGATTGGAACAGGTAGCGCACTTCTTTGAATTTGCGACATAGTTTACAATAAAGATCCTTAGCCATGAAGCCATTAATCATTAAGTTCCACATTCGCGCAACAGCTTCAGCCAATTGGCTTCATCTACATATTTAGTCTTGGTCTACGTAGTTTGCATCTTGGGCTTGGCCTAGATACATATGGCCGTAAAGCGATGATGGACAAGTTTTTAAAACATCTTGAATAGTAAAATTAGCGACCTAATTATTTAAGCTGATAGCAAAGTCTACTGGTGATAGGATCCTAGAATATAATTTGGGTTGTTGTGTGTTAAATAAAATGCTGTCATTTATAATCAACTCTTAATAGCAAACGCATTTTGAAACCATTTAAAAGCATAGTTCATGTACCTTATTTCCATGTTAGTTGTGCGACAGCTTTCTGTCTTTCCTTGTCTTAAAGCGTATTAAGGATCAACACAGTAATTAGCTCAAGACTATGTTATTTTAATAGTCACATCGACAATCAAATTGATAGAATGAATAAATTAGATTAGTTTTCCACTCAGAATGATCATTTGAAATTTAATTCTCATTCATATTAAAGTGACCTTATACTTTACTTTTTGACAAGGTAAATGAAAATTTGGACCTAGGTAAGGTTAAAGGTACTTGGAATTTAAAAATACCGAGGTAAAGTAAAAGGTACACAAAATATGTATCTAGGTATGTACCTAGGTATTTGTACCTAGGTACTTCCTAACTCTGGTAATGCAGTGGTTTTTATACTAGTTTATTTTAAATGATTTTATTTGTTATTCTTTAATAAATAAAATGTATGTTTTTATAGAAGCTTTAAATTGTCCAAACTACAAATGGGGAAATACATCGTCATCAGGGGCCATGTTTTTTTGTCGGTTTTTTTGGCATTTTTAAATTTTTGGTTGGCTCTGCATAATCGTGTTTTGAGCCTCCATTACTTTTCCCAATTGAGTTTTCAACTTTGCGAGTTTGTTTTCCCGACAATTATAAGTAAGTACACTTAAAACTAACATCTAAGCCAAATTCAAATGACTCCTCGCCACGTCATGTGTAAAGTCACTGCTCACACTTACACATTTGTTCTGCATACAAATTTAGAAAATATAAGAAAAGTCAAAAAACGCTTATGGATGAGGGGGGCACGATTCGTTGTTTTAGTTTGTTTTCGATTATAATCCAACGAAAAGCAGCGATAGTATTGCATTACTTTTTCGTCAGGCGTAATGCATACTTTAGGCAGAACACGTTGAGCTCTGCGCTGCTGGGTTGCGTTTGCTCTCGCGCTCACTCACCCGCTCTCTCTCGCGGTGTAAGCAAAAGCACTTAGCTTAAAATGTTGACTGAGCGCCACAGCTGTTATAGTTGTATCATGAATTCACAACTTGAGCTCATGGCAGCCACTCTTCAATTAATATTCAATTCAAATTTGCTCTCCACAAAACATATAACACGCATACGCGCCTGCGTAACTAAACATAGGTCTATGCCAAATCTTTGCATTAAGCAGTCGGTTTCAACTGTATAAACAATTCCTATTTTTCCAAGCCTGATCTAGTAACCGTAGATTTGCTTGTGACCATATTATATTGATCAATTTGACAACGTTTTCACGAAACCCGACTCATCATCTGTCTGACCAGATGACCAGATGACACCAATGAACCAATGATTCTTTAACTGATTCAACTGAGCTTCTCAGGCATGTGTAAATGCTAAACTGAGTTGCTCAGCTGAGTTTTTTTGACATTCAGGAAGAAAACTCAGCTGAGAAATCCGGTTGTGTAAACCTATTATCTTCTTGAATGTTTAAACCAGAGATTAAACATTTTTAAATACGTAATTTTTTGTATTTTTATTAACACAACCGGATAAACAGATACAGTTTCTGTTATCTAAATGGAAATTAATGTGGATGCTTAATTAATAAAAAGCAATTTCGCGTCATAAATTTTTCGCACATCTGAGAACGAATAAAATTGTATTGGGGTAGGAGCAACTGTGGGAGCTAATAAGCGGAAAATACAAATATATGTTTTAGTGGACCAGAAAGAAGACGCCTTTGCAATGTTTCTATCTTCTAACTTTAAAGGTAGTCAAATTTAAGCAACTTTAGAGGTCTTTGGTCATGGTTATTTTTCACAATAACCTGAAAACTATTTCCCGCACAAAAAATTTGTTGGAACCAAAAAGAAAGGTAATGTTATTTTCTATAACTTTACTGAACTTAAGCCTTTTAGACAGTCCCCTACCACATATCAAAAATCTGGCTGGTCAATATTTCATGAATTCTAATTTGACTGGACTATAATGTTGTTCCCGTTTTCCGTTACGTAACACATAGTCCAGAACCGTGATATAACCGTAACTGGCCGTAACCGTTATTCGTTTAACAGTTTAAAACTTTCTCAAAGTTTATTGTTAAGCTTTATCAGAAACAATCTGACAATGTAACTCCCCTCTTGGAAACCACTTGTTCTTACAGTAAATAAACGCTTTAGCTGATTACAATCAAAATTGCGTGTGGTAATCGTTTGAATGCACATTCAAGTGTCATTAAACTTGTGGTTCGAGCCTGGGCAAGGATAACTGCAACTCTTTGTCATGACTATGACTTTTGTAGTTAATTTGCGAGTGCAACGAACTGAGGATGTCAGGAACGATAACGGTTTTTGTAATTACATTTGAAAGAGGGGGGAGGGGCGTAATGGGCACATAAACTTTTGCCATTGTTGTTGAGCCTATTTGTGTAGTTTTGTCAGCGCAAAAGTTGAACAACAGCGTCGTCGTCGTCGTCGTCGTCGATGCAGCTGGGCTGCTCTGCTCGAATGTCAAAAGGCGATAGCAACAGCAAAACTGCAGAGTAAATGACGTGTTTTTTTTATGCCCCCCAGCAAAGGGGACGACTGCCTTGCCTTGCTTTTGTGTTTGTTTATTTGCCCTGGGCGAAACTGTTGACGTTGCTATACGGTGGTGCTCCATAAGCTTTTTATAAGTAACTGTAACTGTTTATAAGCCACAGCACACAATACAAAGAAAACCCAAAACACGCACCACAAAAGAAGCGAGAACTGCAGTGCGCTCCCCTTTGGTTCACTTGTAAATGTGTCAAGTGAGCTTGTCTCTCATATTACTTCCATGTGTGTTGGAGCGTGAGAGAGTTATCAAAGAAATTAAAATCGCGTGCAAGCTGTGAACAACAACAAGTTAGAAAGAGAGAGAGGCAGAGAGGGTGTGGGTGTGTGTGTGTGCTGTTAATCAGCAGACAGCAACAGCAGGCATGGCACATCAAGTGCAGCTCAGTTGGAAACAAAATGTTGTTAACAACTTGCATTTTTTCCATCAAATGGAAAACAAATCTATTGAACTGCAGACAAGCACATGCAAAAAACAATATTTTTAGAAAATAGCTTGGTGATGAAATTGAATATACAAATTGCACGGCCTTCGGTCTGAGTTTAGTCTATCAGCTGATTGGGTTTAAGCTAAAAACAAGCCCACAAAAGTGACGCGATCAGAGCGCGTCATTATGCAAGGTGGAAGTGGATTGGGTGTCATACACTCAATTGCTGACAGCTGTCAACTGCCTCACTAAATTTTGTCTTGCCACAAATAGAATTGAGGTAATTTACCGACTGACCAAAGGGCATAATAAATGAGGCTAGGTACACAAACACATGGGAAAAAGCCTACCTACCACACGAATAGGACGACCCGTCTTGAAATTTATGCAGCAACAAGGTCGCTCAATCGATACCACCTAGTGGTATAAGTTACCAAGGCAAGGGAAAAACTCATTGGCCAAACAACAGGCGCTGCTGCTCCTGACAGGTGGTGCCTACATATTGCTTCTTCTTCTTTCTTCTTGTTGCTCAAGGCAACGACAATTAAAAATAAAACTGTTTACGACTTTGTTCAATTGCAAGTCATTAGCCGAGCTAAGCTTTACGGTAAATGAAAGCCGCTGCACCACGCATGATTTTTGTTTTTGCACTGCACGCAATCTCTTGTTTGTTTGTTTTTATGGTTATCGATGACAAAGTGCATAATCAATGGCAATGAAATTCTTTTGCGGTCTGCTCTATCTCTCTCTCCTTTGTTACCCTCTCTCTGTCTCTGGAACTGTTGTTTACAACACGATCACACGAACGATCAAAACAACTTGTTATTTGCAATTGCATTCTGCGGTTGTTGTTTTTGTTGTAGCTGCTTTAAGCACACACGCGCCTGTCCAGTTTGTATCTAATTGAATGAAAAGAGCGAGAAAGATGGCGAAGAACAACAATCTGGACAGTGCCGCAACTAGACAATATGGCGCCCGGTGGCATACAAAATGTTTTACAATTTGAAACGAAAGAACCACCATGGGTAAGGGTATGCATTTTTGGAGGACGTAGGTTTGTTTTTACCCAGGGTAGGCAACCGAACCCTTAAGAAACAGTTCGCTTTGGGTTTTTGGGTTCATTATCTAATAAACCTCAACCTTAACCTGCCCCTTTTCAACTTTTTATATAAGAAGCAGAACACAAAAAATTCGTCCGCGGAGATGTGACGCTCACTATGGTTCACAAGGGTTTACAGACTGACATCTAAGAAGTAAGCAAAGAGAGCGAAAGAGCGAGTGCGGCTACCTTGTTAAGTATATCTTGTATCGGTTAACGTCTCTTGTGCTCACAAACACAAACACATTTTTGTGTCCTCTCCAATTGGCCGGCCCTGCTTTAACGTCCCCATATCTTGATGTGAAAATTACTGCTTTTTTCAAGGCTAAAAGCCTTTTCAGTTCGGTTCGAAACGACTTTTAAATTTATAACCTTCCGCAACAGCAAACTATTTTTACATTCGTTTCAATTATGGTCTCAATGTTTGTTAATATACTGTTTAAGTGTCAACTCAGACTCATAAATAACATTTTATGGCGAATTCAAGGATTTTCCGACTCTCTTACGACGAATGACAATGAATATGGTCCATCCAAGTAAAGACGTACCTTCCAATTTCAAAGACTCAGGCTCTTTGTGAGAATCCTTGAATGATAATGTCATATCGGTACCATCACGTATGCCGAACGTACCTCTATTTTTATCGATGAAAGCATAAAAGATCAAAATCAAATAAATTGCATTAAAAACGTAAAAACCATAGTTTAGAAGATATACCCGATTTTTTGTCGAGCAATTTGTCTGTCGCTTAAATACTTGAGTCATATCAGCCATGCTCCCATTTTCTGCATTTCGAAATACTTAAGAAGATTTAGCCTGGTTTAGACGTACAATATCTTGGCTACAAAAGAGCCGGTTTGAAATTACGTAAAAGTTTATGCGGATTAAGCTCGAAAATGGGAGGTTTTTCGAACAGGCGGCCATGATATCTCCAGTTACACTGAACCGATTTTGATGAAACTAGGTGAAATCGACGCAGAATTGTCACCATTCTGGTCTGACCCTCAATCATAATTTCAAAAAAATTTTTCTTTTTTTTTGCACTAAACTACAAAAAAAAAGTGCCCTAAAATCGAATTTTCATTTTTCAATAGCCGCCATTTTGTCAAAAAAAAAATCACAACATTTTTTTTCGAGGGTCAGACCAGAATGACATCTATACTAATTAGAAGCCACTTTTTACTTTTCATTTCAGGCAACCTGGAGACGAGATATCGTGGCCGCCAGCACTATACCTTTCTTTTTGGACCCCCCACTTTGACGGCCGAGAACTTTTTGAACAGTAGAACAATCGAAGCAGAACAAGTTGTTTGTTTACTTTAACTCTCTGTATACTAAAATAATTGGAAAACCTCTTTGCGTTTTCAAATAAGATTTTTTTTAAAAAAGGTCCAAAAAACAGCCTCGAAATAGAGAGGCTGTACGAGAATAAAATGCTCGTACGCACTCCGCAGACTTTTGCTTTTTTTTTGAAAGCAGACAAAACGCACTTCCGTATTCTGTCACGTTGCATATGCCTTTATGTCTGCCTATATCTTGGGAACTTAGGGCGCACGCACAAGTGCGGCTGACAGATGAACTGACTGCAGAACTTATGGCTGATCTTGACAAATAACCACGCTTCGTGCATGCTAGTGTGCACAACAAGCACTGGTTTGATCTTTAAAACTCAGTTGTAAGTTCATCTTTGCGGATTCAATCAATCATGTTTGTTTATTTCTGCTTTAGTTCATCTTTCAGCAGCATGTGTGCGCGCTCTTATTTTCCACAATTCACAGCTTTTACATTAACTAAAGTAGCTATTCAAAAACCAATATGCTGAAATTTATTTTTAAATTTTTCTTGATTTTTCTTTACAATAAAGGGCTAAAGAAATCGTACGATTATCACATGCGTAGCCGTTGAAATGTTCATATGTAAAAACCAAATATGAGTAATTTTCAACTAAACAACCCATCGTAAAATCTCAATAAACATGTCTTGTAACCAGACCTTTGTTGATGGCTTTACGAGATAAGATTGTTTTGTAGAAACTGCAAACAAACAAAACAATAAATATTGGTTAACAAAACTGTACAAAGGTATATGTAGATAAGTGTTGCAAAAAGTTGGTCCAGTTCAGTTCCGAGCAATTAAATTCTGGAGTGAGTGATGGAAGTAGTTATGAGGCCTATTTTTGGTTCCCTTCATGCAGTTGCTCATTCAGTCAAACGGAACAAAAACCGAGAAGGCCAAGCTAACTTCGTCTGTGCCGAAGTTTTTATACCCTTGTAACTGCTGTTTTTGAAATGTCAGAGTTTAAGAACGCTTACACAAAAATCCTAAATTTTTCTAACTAAAACCCATTTTCCGACAGAGAAACATGTGATATCGACCAAATTTCGAGAATCTTTTTGAAATCATTTCAAATTAACAAACGTGGAGTTTAAGAACGATAAAATTGAAAACAAAAAAGATTTTCTTACTAAGACTCAATTTCCGACTTCCGATTCCGATTTCGACCAAATTTTGCGAATATATTTGAAATATTTGATTATAGAATTAGTAATCAGTGAGTTTAAGGACGCTTACATAAAAAACAAAATAAATTTCTTACTAAGAACCATTTTCGACCGATCGGTCCTATGGCAACCATAAGATATAGTCACCCGATGTCGATCAACTTTATCAAATTAGTTTTAAAGCTTTTAATATAAATAATCATCGACCTTAAGAACGATTTACTTGAAAACAAGAAAGTTTTTTCACTAAGACCCATTTTCCGACCGATGGTTCTTATGATAGCTATTAGATATAGTCATCCGATTTTGACCAAAATTTGCAAAACCTGTTTGAAAGCATATAATATTAATAATTGCCGATTTTAAGGACGCTAATATTGAGCAACACAACCAAAGGTTTTCCGTGCCCACTGACCAAGACCCACTTTTTTGACTCGATCGCCGTTCCACTATGCAGCAGGGCTATAAGATATAGTCATCCGATACCGTTCCGACATATGCAGCGGCATTAAAAATAAGACCATGCAAAATTTCAGCTCGATAGCTTTAAAACTGAGAGACTAGTTTGCGTAGAAACAGACTGGCAGACAGACAAACGGACGGATAAACCTCAATCGACACAGCTTGTTGTCCTGATCAAGAATATATATAGTTTATGGGGTCGGAAATGAATATTTCTATGCTTTGCAAACTTTTGGGCAAAATTATAATACCCTTTGCAAGGGTATAAAAAGAATAATTACTAAAAATGGACTAGCATGAGTGTAAGGGTGGGCGTGGTCGGATCGGGCTAAAATTGTGGCCGAAGGTAGGTAGGTATAAACATTATCTGTGCCAAATTTGAATCCTATATCTTAATCATTTGTACTTTAGGCTACATTTTTGGACTTTCTGACCAATGTGCAGTGAAAAATCGCATCGGTAACTGCCCCAAGTACGCTGCATGGATATAGAATCCGTACCTGTACTGTCCGCATATATTAGAGATGGACAGATCTAGAGGTTTGAAGTGTATATAACGTAGACTCCTTATACTTGCATGCAGATCAGGTTTAAATATATATCTTTATAAGCAGTATTTTGCAATCCATCTAGTTTCTTGCCGATCAGATCAAAGACAATGGATATATAAACATTCAAAGTAGCCGCCCATATGCATACAAATGCATTGCACATACATATATGTAAACAGTATGAAGATAGAGAATGAGAGAGCGTAGCAACAACTAGCTACGAAAGGGTGTATAAACTTTGGCTTTCGGTTCGATTCAGTGTTTTCAAACTGACTAGATCAGAGGTTCGGTACTCCTCAATCTGATTTTCCCTACTGTCATATTAAAATAGAATTGCATCAGTTTCAATAAAAACAGCTCAGCTTACGCAGAGCTTAATCTATAAATTGGTTATTTTCCACATCAATGAATAATACGTGAAATGGGCGAGAAAAAGGAAAGTATTGAAATTTCTATCGATCGTATGGACATTGAAATACGCTGCGTCGTCTGGTGATAAGGAAAAAAAACACAACGAAAACATTTCTATAGAATGTGGGCAACAAAAAACCTTGTAGACAGTTTTTGGGGTCTTCCGATGACCAAACAATTCTCTGTTTTTTAACGGGTGCTAAGTGATAAGAAGTCTGCGGTCGTCTGCTAGTTGGAAACCAGTTTAAGTCAGTTGTATATGATTATACTTTGTTTATGTTTTATGATAATCAAACATTGCCATCTCGCTTGCACTCGAATGAGAGCAACACGAAGGGTGCAAAGTTTAGTTAGACAAATCATTATTCATAAAGGGGAAATTTGACAATTTAGCTCTAAATTGAGGCTAATTGATAATTGGTAGGTGATTTGCCAGTCGGCTCAGGATCGATCTCAGTCGATCGATTACTTACAGTGGTCGGGTGGCTGAAAGGGGGGCAATGTAAAGTAACGACACGAGTCACTTGTATGTAATTGCCTCTGTTGTTATCGTATGATCGCCAATGAGAGAAGAGAGAGCAGTGCGCTGACTTCGTGCGGTCTCGGTCTCTCCCTCTGCCGCTGCCTGAGTGCACTTGTGTGTTTGTTGTTTTGAGCGAGTTTTCTTAAAAGGGCGATCGACGACTGTCCAGTCAGTTCAGTTGTAAAAATTTAGTCAAAGCGAGCAGATCGTGTTTAGTTGATTTTTTAAATTCAATAGTTGACAAAAACAAAAAACAGCTGAGACCCAAAACCAAAGAACGCGAAGCGCGTGTGCAAAAAAAAAACAACAACAGAGAAAAACAGATACACAAAAAGAGAAAACTTACTGCCGACAGCGGAAAATTTTTACGTCACTTGTAAAAAAACTCACAACGTGGTCCTTCATCAAGATGAGCAGCGCGGTACTCAGCCTGTCAACGGCGGCCCACACAAATGGCTGTGTCCTGACCAAGCAACTCAATTGCAATGGTAATGGCATGCCCGTGGCAGCCAGTCCCTCCGTGGCCTCGGCCGCCACACCACCCAAGCAATCCCAACTGGCTGCCAAAATTGTCAAGCAATCGGAAATCATTTGCTTTGATGTGGACTCGACGGTCATCTGTGAGGAGGGTATCGATGAGCTGGCCGAATTCTGCGGCAAGGGTACAGAGGTGGCACGCGTCACCAAGGAGGCCATGGGTGGCACCATGACCTTTCAGGATGCTCTGAAGATACGCCTGAATATCATACGTCCCAGCCAAAAGCAGGTGCAGGACTTTATACGCGAGCGGCCCAGCACTCTCAGCCGCAATGTCAAGCGTTTTGTCAACCAACTAAAGGCAGATGGCAAACAGGTTTATCTCATATCCGGCGGCTTTGATTGCCTGATAGCGCCTGTGGCCACCGAACTGGGCATTCCTCTCACTCAGCTGTATGCCAACAAGATGCTCTTTAACTATCAGGGCGCCTACGATAGCTTCGATATCACACAGCCCACTTCACGTTCGGGTGGAAAGGCAGAGGCCATCAAACTGATTAGGGAGCAAAATTCCGCCGACGCATTGATAACCATGATTGGTGATGGTGCCACCGATTTGGAAGCTGTACCGCCGGCCAACTATTTCATTGGCTTTGGCGGCAATGTGGTGCGCCCCGAGGTCTACAGACGTGCCCAGTATTACGTAACGGATTTTGAACAGCTGATGGGCGGACAGTAAGCTTATGGTTTGGCGGGGGAGGGCGCAACGAATTTAGTATTGCAAATTAAAGTGTTATAGTTTATAATAAGAGTGGAGTGTCCCATGTATGTGTATTAGTTCGTAGTCAAATTGCTAACAATAATAAAAAGCCATAGAAAATTTACATCTGTAAAGTACGTAAGTGTGTATGTAAGCGATGCTGTCAAGTGTCAGCTTTTAACGTCTCTGTTAATGTGGGAGGGGGCCCGCCCGGCTATGATGCTGTTAAAATGCAGGGCGTGAAGCCCTAACAGCGCAAGTTCAATGAGCAGGTTCTTCAAATACACTTCCTGGTGGAAGGCATTGTTAACATTGCTGTGACGTTTGTAAAGTTTACAAGCTACAGCATATATTTACATACATTCATGTGAAATTAAAACATTCGTGTACAAAGTTGTAAGTTTAATACAAACTTTGCATGTGTTGCATACACAGAAGCCTACGTTGCAGAGCTCGGGAATCAAAATTACCCGTATTGTTAAAGGTTTGAAGTACTAAAGAAGAAATACCACAAATTCAAAGAAGAAATCTTAAAGGTCTGTTTAAACAAGGCATGTGTACATGTGTGTTCATACAAACGCACGTATTTTACATACACAATCACAAATGCTGCAGGCCAGAATCAAAATTTACATTTTTGAGAGCAACATGTGAGAGAGCAGCTTTCACACCTACACAAAAGCTTCAATGCTGCTGCTGCTGCCTCGTTTAAACAGGCTTTAACAGATGTTAAGGTGATCGCCTACCACAACAATTTGAAATTTGTTTTAGGAAAATAAAACTAAAAATTTCACATCATTTTATTCATTTCTTTTCCAAAACAAGAAGTACCCAGTCGGACTTTGCAGAACGTGGTTCCCAATGGAATGCCATTTTTCATACTGATTTTAACACGGAAAAAGTCACTACATATTTTTTAGTATGATATAAATTTAAAATTCTGTTTGAAATTGTTTTTACATTCTTTCCTCATGTGCTTGGAAGGCTAAAGTTTACTATAAAATGAAACCGTCCCTTCTCTGGGTTGTACTTTTGACATGAGTAAACAACGAGAAAGAACGAAAAAGAAAACCACGAACGATTTCCGAACGCTGTTTTTTTCTAACACGTGTTTCATGTGTTTGGAAGTCTAAAAGTCACCATAACATGAAACGTTCCCTTCTCTAGGACACCTATTAATGGGAAGAAGAACTGCGGAATGCAAAGACAAAGGCAAAGAAGACCAAATAAAGAGGACCAACGGGACAAAATGAACATTTTTGCATCGTATTCTTTACTTTCCTTTGTCTTCAATTTTCTAACAAGTTTTGCTTGTTGTTAAAAGCTTACTTAAAAAGTCAAAATAGATATAAATTATCACGAAATACCTTATCTAAAATTATGTAATTTCACAGAGTCTTATAAGAAGGAAGGGTATTCGTTCGACGATTACAGAAAGGCGTTTCAAAGAATCAAAAACGAAGTATACAAAGCTGCTACAGATACAAAAAAAAAAGGAAACATCGATCATAACAATGACAACAAACAAATATTACTTTTAAAAGTCAATTTAAAAACTTATTGTTGAATATACGGGTGTGTCCCAGAAATCTCTAAAGGATTTCGTAAAAACGTTAGAATTTCATATTATAGCTGATTGACTTTATAGGTAAAGGGGCACAAATATGCCGGGCTACTAGATTAGATGACGAAAGTTGAGAGATTTGATACCGCCTGCTCAAAGCCAAGGATATTTAATGCGTACGGTTTCCCATCCGTATGTTCTATCAGCCGGTCTTATTCTTTTCACTTCACAAATAAAGTAGTCCAAGTTGAGTTCGAAGTGCAATCGTTTACACGAAAATCTCTAGAGATTTCCAGGACACCCCTGATTATATCGCTCAATTACTTCAACACTGGCATAACTCAAAAAAATCGATTTTGGGAAAAACGCGTTAAAAGTTCTCAATAGATTTAAGCACGAGAAAATAGTTCCTTTTGTTTCGAGTTAATCTAGTAAAATGTTAACAAATAAAAATGCTCATTGTAAAAATTTGAAAATATGATGTTTTAACTGAAAGCCAAAGGATCTTTGAACAATATTGACTGCAGGACAACAGAGATATGACGCTCTTGCATTAACATGAAAATGAACCTAAAAAATGATAGGGCGAGATATTCTCATATTACAGCAAAAGTATAAGAGATATCCATATGATATATTTTCTTTTTTAATTTTTGTTCGAGATTTGCGTTAAGCAAAATGAAATAAAAATTTACAACTTCAATTGAAACTAAAAATTTTTTTGGATCACATACTTGACTCGTTCCAAAGTCACATCTTTAGAATATGCTTTTTCATACCATCCAAAATGGGTTCCAAAAGAACGTGTTATTCATTCTTTGACGATTTCATGCCTTAATAAAATCTAAAGGAACTTTTCAGTTTTGAGAACTACTTCGGTGAAAAAGAAGTTGTAAGGATGCGCATTTTTCATGGTGACAGGTCCAACTGGGTACTCTTTTAAAGAGTTGACTAATAGTTTGGGAGGGACTCTTCTCGTTCTGAAAACAAATCCAGATTTGCTAAGCTAAACTGTGATTCATTTAGAGGTTTTCTGTTACATATAACGCGTGACTGCCGAACAAACTATGCACACACTAGCACACATATGAAAATTCATCGGTTCACACTGCAAATTTCCCCCCAAATTTCCCTGACATTCATTTGTATGGCCGTTACTCATCTCAGTGAGTTCTAAACGTCTTAGGCCATACTGTCATATTAATTTGGACCAATAATGTCTGACAATCCTCACACGAATTCAAATTTTAAAGATAAAAACAGAGAAAAGCTATCTTCAGGCTCGACCGAAGTTTATATACCCTTGTAGCTTGTATAATTTATATAAATTAAGGTTTTAGATGATTTTGGTTGAAAATTCTTAGCTGAGTTATTTCCCAAACTCAGCAATAGATGGCGACACTACTTTGCCGATTTTATTGCCAGTTTGTTATATGGCGGCTATACGATATATTCATCCGATTTTGACCAAACTCCCCAAAATTGTGTGGAAACTGATAATATTCACAACTGGAAGGTATTAAAACGCTACCATTGAAAACAAAAACGTTTTTCTCACTAGAACTACTTTTTCGACCGATCGTTCCAATGGCAGCTATATTCTATAGTCATCCGATTTGGTTTAAACTTGGCAAAATTGATAAGTAGAAAGTTTGGTAGCGATAGCATTGAAAACAAAAAAGTTTTTCATACTAATACTTTTTTTTTTAGTATGGCAGCTATACTATATAGTTGACCGATTTTCATTAAACTTGGTGGAATTATGTAAAAGCATAAAAAAAATATAAATACGCGGTTTGAGGACGTTCGCGGTGAAGACAAAAAAAGTTTTTCCCACTAAAACTACTTTTTAGACCAAATTTTTCCAAGGCAGCTATATGCTATAGTCATCCGATCCGGCCGGTTTCGACAAATGTGCAGCGTCTTTGTACCAAAAAACTTCATGCAAAATTTGGTTGGCTATATCAACTCAGCTCGACATGCTGATCAAGAATATATATATTTTAAGTGGTTGATTTGTAATTTATTTGGCGACCTTTCTAATGTTTAATTAGTGTGAGTTGGCTGGCTCTAGGTCCGAAAAAGTTGCGTTTGTTCACAACTTGTAAACAACTTATGCATTGTACCACCAAAAAGAGCTGGTTGCCTTTACAGAACTGTTTCATCGTTATCCCTAACGACTCTTCAGAAGGCTTTTTGCTGAAGAAAGCATGATTGCCAACTGCCTCTCCATACAATCATTGCTTAGATCAGTTGGGAACTGCTAAAAGCAATGAAAGCAAAAATAGACAAGCAATGAGTGCTTTCATCTTTCTGGTGGACCTAGAGCCAGCCAACTCACACTAATTAAGTGGTTGGAGATGCTTCTTTCTATGCTTTTCAAAATCTACCCTCTACAATGATATAATATTGACATATTCTTATCTCACTAGAAGAGTATAAAAGAATTCTCTCTAACACACAGTGGTGGACGACTTCGGCAAGCATTCGGTGTATATTGGAGATAGTTTATTTCAAAGTTAAGTCGTAGTACTTTTCGATAATATCAAAGAGAGTCAAAACAAACATATAGTTTCCACACAAAACGCGTCTAAAAAAGGTTCAAAATATTTATCTTTTGCAACTTTAAGCTCAAATTACTAAAAATCTCGACGTGATGGACCATTTCTGAATACACAGATTCGTGTTCAGCACACGAAAATCATCTAAAATCACCACTCACACTTCAATGTTGTTGCCTGGTGTAATCTTTAAATTAAACTAGAATGGAAAGGGTGTTTAGAAAGTGAGACGAAAACTGTTTTTTCATATTTAGCTCAAAGGTTAAAGCACTTATTCGAGCGCACTTTCTAAGCGCAATAAAAACCCAAAAAGTAGCTAAACAAAAATTAAGCACCGTTTAGGCCCAGGCCAAAGCAATTAACCATAGTTGTAAGCCAACATTTGGCGCGGCAATCGCGGAGGCAGCAAGGTGATTGCGTGGGTGTTGTATATTGATACGATGAACGGAGAGAACTTAAACTCGTGAGTGGTTTTTGAGGGTCAACCTCAACGTGTTTAATTGGCAGCGGCAGCGGGGAAATTGCTTTAAAGCTGGATTTCTGTACCATATTAGGAGCGAACATCGGCTGCTGTTCAAATTCAAAGATTGAATTCGAAGCACAGAGGCGTGAATTAAGGCCACAAAGCATGCAGTTGGGGCAGAACGAACGGAAACGGAAAATTGGAAGAAGAAAGCCACAGAGACACAAGGTGAGATCAGCAAGCAGCTTAAATGTAGGTCTTGTTCTGGGTCTTGAGGCACCTATGACGCATAACTCACGCACTCATCGCTAGGCAACGGTATTCTCACACATACTGACATGCATACTTAAGTATGTATGCGTATCTCATTATTATGATTTCAACCTGCATGACGTAAAATAATGTGTTTTTATGCTCAGTGAGCCATAGCCACCGCCACCGCACGAATACGAAAATGATGAATAAAAGTAATAGAAACGAAAGCCTGACGAAAAGATAAAAACTTACCACAATGATTTCCTATTTAGCTTGTGGTGGGGGGGATGCAAATACGTTCCAATGCCGACAAGATGCAAATTCTGCAGCTGCTGCGCCTTGTATACAAAACACTCGCACGATTTCGAACAATTGATAATTTTTATTTCCCGGCCGAAATATTACACAAATTGTAGTGTGTGTTTGTGTATTTTTTATTGTATTAATATAATGCTTTATGTTTGGTTTGTCATTTAAAACCCGCCGTAGGCTTTAGTTTCTGTTTTTTTCGACTGTCACTGTGTATGTATACGCGTTGCCGCCTGTAAGTTGGGTGAATGAGATTCGTTTTAACGTTGTGAATTCCATGAAAATCAGATATGAACTGAAACCGAGTTGTAGTAGCAGCAGCTGCGCCGCTAACTTCAAGCAGAGATTTTGGGGGTGCAGAATCAACTTGGAAGCTTGCCACAAGCAACAGCGTTCTTGTGTTTCAGTGCTCAACTGAATGCTTTACAACACTAAACTGTAAAGTCGATTAGTTTTATTAGAGATGAGACTATCGCAAAAATAAAGAATATTTGAATTTGGTTTTATTTTCTGACAATTCTAAGTGGGCTGGTTTCAATTCTACAACAAGATCAATTTAAGTTGCCTCTATTCTCAGTGTTGTACAATTTTTTATATGAAAATCTGTTTTTTGTAAAAATATATAAAATGATTGGCAAATTCACAGCTCATAAAAATTAAACAATATGTGAAAAATGTCAGGAGAGGACAGGAATGAAGTAGATATCGACTCATTTGGAACCCAGATATTATATTTTTTTACCATTTGCCGTAGCAGCAGGTGGGTTGTGTGTTTGTGGGTGAGTGGAGTGGGATGGTGGAAAGAGGGTCACTTAACAGTGAGTTAACAGTGACTTAATAGTCGGTTAGCAGTGGATTAACAGAGACTTAGCAGTGGGTTAACAGTGGATTTCAAGTCAAGTTGGACAAAGTTCATAGCACAAACTCTTAAAAAATTTCCCCATACAAACTTTTTTTTTGGCATTGTCACCCACTTCGTGTTCAAATGTTCCAAATTTTCTTTCTTAGTGCGCGCTTACATAACTAATCAAAGGTCTATGTCAAATCTAAGAGATTTATATAAATATATGTTGGAATTAGGATAAATAGAAATCAGGCTGCATCGGTGTCTCAAAAACATATACTTTCCACACTTGGAATTCCGCTTTGTTATTTCAACTTTCCCAATAAAAACCTACCCATCTTTTATTAAACTTTTTGCCATCACTAAAAACAGACATAATTTATCGATAACAAAACCTGCCGCACCTTGCAGCACTAATAGCTCGATAGTTTTGCAGCTCTGAATCACAGACGCAGGATACAAACAGGGACTCACACTTTAATACACGCACACACACACACACCCACACACACAACACACAAAATAATGCCAAGGAATGGCGACGCCGGTGGCGGACCAGGCTCCGGTTCGAGTGCCGCCAATACCAATGATGGCTGTAATTATAACGACGACGTTATAATGGGCGTGGGAGTGGATTTCAATGTGCGCTACACAGGCTGCGTTGAGGTTCAGACTTCGATGAAATCGCTGGACTTTGAGACGCGCACACTGCTAGCACGGTATAACATACAAACAAACACACACGCACATACATATTTATGCTCATAAATTAATCTTTCTTTGTTTTTCCGCTTAGCGAGTGTATCAATCGCGTCTGCGAAGCTGCAGGCCTGAAGTCAGCCAGCAAGCGTCGCCTGGACAAGAAGCTTATTTCGTTTATATCGGAGCGACCAAGCATGAAGCATGCTGGTACGAACATTATCATCAATGTCTCCAGCCGTGCTCTTACTTTAAGCAATGTGGAAACGGGCGAAGTGATTGCCAATCACAATATGCCTCGCATTTCCTTTGCCTCGGGCGGCGACAATGACACGCTGGACTTTCTGGCCTACATAGCAAAGAATGAGGATGAGTGGCGTGCCTGCTATGTACTGGAATGTGCTGGCGGTCAAAGTGAGGATTTAATAGTGACCATAGGCAAGGCCTTTGTGTTGCGTTTCAATGCCTTAAGTCGACTTAACGAGGCGGATAATATCAATCAGAGCTGCAAGGAGAATGTCAAGGAGTATTACAACGATTTACCCAATAAACTGCCCCCCGAATTGCCTGGAGAGCATACGCATGCACCGCGTGTGGCCCAATTGAACCTGAAGAAGCCGCGGGATCGGCTAAGCAGCAATCTTATTGACCTTAACTCCCCGCCACCCGATCAAACTACCAACAAACTGGCATTGGGCCATTTTGATCCATTGCAAGCTGCTGCAGTCAACTCCAACGCGGCGCCAACCATTGTGGGCGGCGGCTCCGTTTCAGTGCGCGATGTATTCGATGGACCCCAATGTCCACTCACTGCCGAAATTTGGTTCCATGCGGCCATCTCACGACCCATATCCGAACGTTTGTTACAGCAGGATGGTGATTTTCTGGTACGCGAATCTCAGGGCAAGCGTGGACAATATGTACTAACCGGACTGGAGGGGAAGACGCCCAAGCATTTGCTGCTTATTGACCCCGAAGGCGTGGTACGCACCAAAGATCGCATATTCGATAGCATAAGCCATTTGATCAATTACCATTGGGCACATGCATTGCCAATCATATCAGAGGATTCGGAGCTGGTCTTGCGTAATCCAGTGCGTAGACCCAACACACAGGAGCAGCAGGCGTCAGCGTCCTAAACTTAAGCGCACAAAACTTATACAACAACAAAAACTCAGAAAAACGAACAAAAATACTAAAATCAAGCACATTAGAAAATTTAACATTATAAATGGTGATTTGAAGCACTTGAACCATCCAAGACATTTCCAAAAAACCTTCGAATTTCACTGCTTTGATTCAAAGTTTTGTTTGTTACACTCGAATTTTGATTTGGATTTTCAAGGAAATTCTAGAGTTTTTTCTTCAAAACTGAGCAACAATTTTCCAATATATTTAGGGAGCGAATTCCATTCTTGTTACTTGATTTTAGACCCTTATTTTTCTGAGTATATACCCACAAAATAATTCTTCATATACATAAATATTTACATAATATACATACATACATATACATATACCTATATATATATACATACATACTTGTGTACACGCTTAGTTTATAATATTGTGCACGCCTAGAGAATATCTTTTATATATCGTCGTATCATCGTTGTAAAAACACACACAACCCATTTATTTATGGACCGATTGTATACATATTTATATTTATATGTGCATGTCTACAGTATTTTTCATTCGAATGGAAATAAAAACAACAAACAAAACCAAGAGTAGAAATGGTAGCTAACTGAAATATAACAACTCTTTTCTTCCATATAAGTGGTCTTTGGTTTCAGCTAGATAATCCCCGCAGTGCAAATTTTAGTTGGAGTAACCATCGTCTTGTATGTAGTGGAAAGGGTAACTGAACTTAACTCCGTCAAACCAAGCCTAAAAAAGGAAGACTGCATTGGGATGCTGTATTAGGGGTATGACAATGGAAAAGTATTATATGCTAAAACCAAGGTTGCAAACCGGTCCGGAATCGAACCCCTAAGAACCGTTTCGGTTGGTGTTTTTTGGGTCCAACGAATCGGACCATAAACCGAACTTCTAATATTTTTGACTACAATTCACAAAATTAAGTAGTTTTTCCAACGACACATACAGGGAAATATAGAAATTCCTATTAATCTGGCTGCTATCATTCAAGAAGTTCTCCAATCCTACATTTCTCTAGGTCAGATTTATACTATCACCGTCGATAATGGAGCGAAGATGGCTCGAGCAGTATAACTTTTCAATGACAAATACAGAGCAGAAAAGGAATGCAGCTATGAAGAATGTAATGTTGATGATGGTTGCTCATGTGAATCATTTTTCATTTCTTGATTTGGATGATGACCAATTTAAAAGAGCTCCGGCCTAAAACATCTGAATGGAATGTACAGGGTGGTCCATTTAAAAAGTGGATTTTAATTTAAAACGGCTTGATATTTTTGAAAGGTTGAAGATTTATTGGATATGTTGGTTCATGTCATTTATTTATGAAAATCAATTTCGTTCAAATGACTTGGCAGTAGCCCGTTCATTCCCCCCAATTTTTGAGAACATTTTCAATTGTTTCGGCACGTATGTCCGCAATAGCAACTCGAATCTCGTTCTTCAACTCATCAATTGTTTCAGGATTGTTTGCATAACATTTGTCCTTGACCGCTCCCCAAAGATAATAGTAGTCTAACGGTGTCAGATCACAGCTACTTGGCGGCCAATTCACATCTCCATATTTGCGGACTATTCGATTTTCGAAGATAGGGCGCAGATAGTGTGGCACGTAGCGCCGTCTTGTTGAAACCAAATATCGTCCAAGTCTTCCGCTTCAATTTCCTCGATGAACCAATCACTTAACATTTCTTCATTTTCAAAGAAAAATATACCAATGATGCCTCGAGACCAAAATCCGCACCAAACAGTGACACGTGGTGGGTGCATTGGCTTCTCGACGACGATATGCGGATTTTCTGTGCCCCAAATGCGACAATTTTGTTTATTAACATAACCACCCAGGTGGAAATGTGCTTCATCCGAAAAGATGATTTTTCGTTAAAATTCATCATCTTCGGCTTTCGATCCTCCGCGAACTGTAGACGATTCGGATGGTCAATTGGCTTTAGCTGCTGAACCAATTAAACTTTGTATGGCTTCATGGCAAGGTCTTTAGGCAAAATTCGCATCAAAGAAGTACACGGGTTGGTTTATCCACCAACATTCCAGTTTCACGAACTCGCTTTACGAATTGATCCACAAATTGAGTTTTCGGAACATTTTTTTTTGTTAAATGTTTTTTTTTTCAAATTTCGCACATTTTGAGTCGAGAACTCACCACTTTGGAAATATGCTTTTAATATTTCCCAACTTTCTTCAAGCGAATATCGACCCATTTCGTAAATGCCAAAGTTTTTACTAAATATTAGTCGCTTTCCTAATGAAATTTGACGTTTTTAAAATCAAATTATGAATAGTTCAAATTCCAAACACTAGATGGACTAGATGCACCCTGTAGTTCAAAATATTTACAATTTGCTGCAGCCAATTTATAAAACTTCTTCACAATTACTACCAAGTGATTTTTATTACGATGGCTTTTCATGTCTAGCAGTTGTTCTAAAATCTTAAGCAAAACATTGTTTATTACCATCTAAGTGCCTCGATGAAATGTTTATGCTTATGTTTCGGTAGTATAAAAAAAGTTCGGGCATTGATTTTGCGACCAACCGATTTCATAGCGAAGACATAATAATAACACCCAGGTTGATGTGTTGTTGGTCCGTTTTCGTTGTGTATTTGTTGGTTTGTTTGGGGTTTAATTTTAGACACCCCGGTAAATAAACGTTCTACACTTATTTGCTCTTTTCAAAGAAATACATAATTCCAATTGTAGAAACTTTGCCAAGTTTACTGGCCACGATTTAACTTCAACTTCTTTGTTTGGAAAACATTTTAAGCTCAGGGATATTAACAAGGCTGCAAACGTCTACAACTCTGCATAAGTTTCGCTCCGGAGGTTCGAACCCATCGTGAAGCAGATTTGGTGTGATGACTGGTTCCTTAACCTTTGAATTGCCATGTTACAACTAGACTATTACTTTATTTCCCTTCTCATTGTAGGAATAATCCCAGTTTGGATATGACTTACAAAACAGATCTTCATTAGATACTATAAAGATACTTATAAAAGTCGACTTTAACAGAAAGACAGAACAGAAGAATTCTGGATCGGGTTCAAGTTCTCGATTTAATAGATTTTGAAGATCCGGTAGATCGAAAAACCCGCACCGAATGATTGATCATTAAACTGTTTTGTGAAAATACTGAAGTATTTGTATTTTCATGTTTCTTTTCATACAAATACATATATGAATCCAATTAGCCTCCACTTTTAGCTAATTGATTTGTGTCAGTTTCACTTGAACAGAAATGGATACCACAAGTACTTTTCTGTACAATGAGGGTCTTAGAATATAGGATGCAATATTTTTAAAAAGACTGGTCTCACCAAAATCAAGTGCCAGCTTTGCAGTCTTGTTTTGGCACCCAGAACCGTAACTGTACCGGTACAATGTTTTGGTTCTTTTCGGTTCCAAGAATATCGGTTCTCGAATACCGGTATAGAAAAAATTAATAATATGTGAGTTTTAATTGGTTCTTTTCGGCAAACGGTTCCGATTTGATTCCCTGCCTAAAAGAAATTCCTGATGAGAGTTTTCAAAATTCAACTTTAATTGACTCAACGTCTGATTGCGTATAAGAGAAGTTTATAAAAGCAATAAACAAATATCAAATATAAAACCTGTAAATGATGTTATAGATTCCTACGAAAATTGTTCAAAGGAACATACATCGATAAATGTTTTAAAATTTTTGAAAGGTTAGCTTAACAATGCTTGCTGTTCCAGCAACTTAGATATCAGTTGAACAAGCCTTTTCAACATTTAATTTTGATCTTTCTAATCTAAGAGTATAGATGAACAGCTCTTAGAAGATATAATGCTTATTAGCTCAAACTGAGCAGTTCTCAAAAGTTGTAAACAGGGAATCAAACCGGAACCTTATACCGAAATGAACCGACTAAAACTCAGAACCAGAACCGATATTTTGTATAGGTGTCCGAGAACCGATATTCTTGGAACCAAAAAACTTCCAAAAAGAAACAAAACATATTACTGGTAAAGTTTCGGTTCTGAGGCGAAGCTGGCACTGGCACTTAGTTTTGGAGGACTTTTACGCAATTTGGTTAAATTGTAAGCTTTCAAATAAAGAGTGTGGCTTAGTTAAACTTTTGTATTGTGAAATTGAAAAACGCGAGTCCAGTCACTTTGAAAATATTGCATCCTATACTCTTATACCCTTGTTCCACTGGCACATTCTAGAGGTCATCCGCTGGATGATCTAAATGACCTCATTCTTTCTGTGTATTTCCTCATAAGAGATGAATGTCCATTCGGTAGATCATCCGCGACGGATGATCAAGTCACTGTCATGGATGATCTAGCTACTGTCACGACATATAGCTATTTTCCGCTAAAAGGCTAGATTTTCTATCGATATGCTATCGAAGTTGCCAATCGTCACCAATAGGCGGCAATTGTTTTATTCTTTGTTTTAGAATGTTAAAATGCAGTTATATTTCTAATGTATGAATCCCGCAATCTACCTTTATCATGATGGGACTAACAGGAGAGCATGCTGCTTGACAAGTGGATGGCGAACTTTGATTTACAATTACAGACATAGAAATTCAATCAGCTGTGTTGGCCGTGATCAACACTCGTCAGTGGAACAAGAAAAATTCACTTTTCGAGAATGTGATTGAATGTTCGCCAGCGGAACACGGGTATTAGACCCACATTACAATGTCGTCCATTTCTGTTCAAGTGAAACTTAATGTGGAATGCAGCTCTGAATAAAATCCATTAGCTGAACGTGGAGGCTAAGTCGATTCATACAAGTGTTTCTATGAAAAGAAACAGGACAATACAATTACAGCTTATGCTCCCATTTTCCATAAGTTTTGTTCTTTTTTTGATTTTCTTTGGTTTTTTCTACTTTACTTTTGTGGGCACCTTTTAACTCTCTCACACATTCTCTGCGCTAACTTTGAACCACTTCAATTACATGAACACGTACGCCTTCCGGGTTATGCATTTTGCTCTTTAAAATCATATTTTTTTGAGCGATCGACTAAAAGTGTCCGGCTTAAATTACTTGTAAGATGGGGCTCTAAACCACTTTTAAAACAATTTCAAACCTGTTATATATAGTACATAGAAAGTACGGAGCCTTCAAAACACATTGTAGGGAGCATGCGCCAGACTGAGCTACACCAGATTTCCAATTGTGGTGAGAACCAATGATTACTTGATTTTTCGACAGATCAGTGTAATCAAACTTTCATTCAAGAGCTTGGTTCAATAACGACAAGGAATGTAACTAGCAAGAGATTTCATCCATTAAAAGAAGCCAACGTAAACATTAGACTGCACACTGAACGACCGTGCAGATCACAGGTTTACCCTATTCAGAATCTGATATACTCTCTGGCTGATATATCCAAGTAAGCAGAGATATCATCTAGACAAATTTTAGGTTTCATCAAGGCAACCTGATGAAACTAACCTCGACACAGTTTCTGTCTCTAGTAATTCTATATTCTCATTAGCCCCATAAATGGGATGAACGGTCAGAAGTCAAGTCCGCAACTTGATGGCTTTAATGCTGAAAGGAGATACGTTCTAGCAACCGACCAAACCTAGCATGATTTAGAAGTGGGCTTTTTCGTAACTTGTTTCGCAATTAACCTTTTCTAATAGCTTAGTTCTTCAGTGCTTCCTTCTGACTGTGTTGAGTTTTTAGCTCTTGGTTTTAGACTGTTTTGAAAAATGTATCAAATTCAGATTAAAAGAAATTGATTAGTTCTGTTCCCTAAAGCACCAGCATCGCCGAAACCAAGTCAAATGAAATGCTGCATTATGCGATTCCAAACGGGATAAAAGGTTATCGCCGAGACAGAAGCCTATTTTGGGGACTTTAAACATTTTGAAGAAATCCATGAAGGAGATGATCTGTTTCTTGTTTTAAGCCATCATCAGCTTCGGTCTTGTAGCTTCGATTGCAACTCACTTGTTCCGGGCCGATATTAAGCTTTTTGAGACGAAAATCACTTGGGTTAGAAATTGTTTTACCGAGCTTTAACTTATTAACAAATTCTTCCCACTCCAATCAAGAGTTAATCAACCATTAACACAGGCAATGTCTAAAATTCTGCACTTTCACACACTTTGATGTTTATTGTGATTCCAAATGCAAATCAATTAAGATAATAGAAGAGACAACCTAATTGCGACGTCCAAAGTTGTTGGTGTTGGGCTGGGTCAGTTGCAGTCCACGAATGTTGTGGAAGTCCAACAGCTTCAACATCTCCTTGGTGTCGGGGTCGACCTCAATGATGTCCTGCTCCAGAGCGGAGACAGCGGGCACATAGTTATCACGACGCTCACGCTCCTCCTCCTGCAGCTTGATGGAAATACCACGCACCTGGGAGTGGCGCAGACGACCCATCAAGTGGGTAACATAACTGGAATTGAATGCAATCTCGTTGATAGAAATTCATTTTGCATTTTGAGCTCTACTTACCCGGCAATCTTGTTGCGGAGGGGCTTGGTGGGAATGATGGCCACCTCCTCGCAGATACGCTTGTTGGTGTGGAAATCCATCGTCAAGCGGGTGTAGTACTTCTCGATGATGACCTTAGCGGCCTTCTTAATGGTCTTGGTTCTGACGCGACCCTAAGGGGAAAAAAAACACACACACAAAGATTAGATTCGGGCGCATATAAACAATTGAATTTCACATCTTTTGCCTGGTCCTAAACAAAAAAATTTCACTGTACGCTGCAGCGGCATAGATTAATGTGCACTTTTATTCACATATTTGCGTATTTAGGGCCAGGATTGTTTAGATTTTTCACGATAACTTTTAACACTACGAACCATTTTGTTGTACGCTTATACCGGAAAAGAACAGCAACAGAAAAGAGCAGAGGAGAGCTGTCAAAATGACAGGGTTGCAAAGAGAATGTATCGATATATCGATAGGCGGGATATCGATAGTGAGTATTCATATTCATCGAATATGCCAGTCCGGCAACTTCATCGATTTCGCCAGTCCGCCAACCCGCTAGAAAATTGTTATACACCATTTTGTTAATTTTTCTATGGATTTTTATAATCCTCAAACATTTATATTTGCTCTACTAACAACAATTTTACTATAAATTTGCAGCTAAGTAAATTTTCATCTACCAAGGTGTTTTTTTTGTTGCTAAAATTTGCTACAAACAATCTACTTGTGCTTCTGCTTGGACATTAGGGATGCAGTAGAGCCGCCACCAATGTTGGCTATATTCGTGCCTAATAGGTTGTTACTGCTGCTGCTCAGGGAAATGCCCACAGTGTTGCTGTTGCTCTGTATATTGTGATTGCTATGACGCTGTTTTAGCATCTCCTTCCATTCGGTTTCCAGGCGTACATAGGTGCCGCCCAAAGGTTTGGCATTCTGCACCAGCAAGTGATCGGAACCTGTTTTTTTAGTCACATAGCTGGCCACCTGCTTCATAATCTTCTCCTCGAAATCGCGTTGATGATCCTGATTGCTACGTGCCGACAATTCGCCCGACCAAAAGCGACCCGAGACTTCAGTGGGACTGTTGGGGGGAAAGTAGCGTTACTTTTAAACTAAAACTGTTATATTTTACCGCTAGGTTAAGGTTTACCGTTTGCGTGACTTTTTTCCTCGTGTTTTTCGTGGTGGAGGACGATGCTCCGATTCGCAACCATCACTACTGGAACTGTAATCTTCATTATCATTGATGGCATTGCGCATTCTGGGACGTGCACAGCGTGCATCATCCTCACTGGTTGAAGTGGTCTCCGAATCGCTGGTGTCCATCTGATAGCGTGCTCCACGCATTCGGCGACTCACCCGATGATTGGTCACTGGAAAAAAAAAACAGTTGTAAGTAAGCTTTTCCACTACTTAAAGCCATCAACCCACTGTCCATGCAGAGCTGCGGCAACAGTCCCTGGCGACAACGTTGAGGCGTCAACGAAATGCCTTGCCAGCTGGGTTGAATCTCTCCGGCTGCCGCCAGCTCTTGAATTCTCAGAGGCGGCATTTCACACAAAGCATAGTTCTCCGCCACCAGCTGAGCTATGGCCAGTATGGCGCGCTCACGATCTGTTTCCACCAAAACGCTATGCTCACGAAACTGACAACCCTAAAAGAAGGGGGAGGGAAAAGGGTTAAACAAATAGTGGAAAATAGTGGAGTCAACCTACATTTGGTCCTGGCAACGTCTCATAGCGAAAGGCCTGCTGACCACAGCAGGCATAACGTCCTGCCGGTCCCGCATTGCCCACTGGACCCAAAAAGTTGGGCGCCTCGGGATGATAGCGACACCAGTTCATTTGATATACCGGAAAATGAGCCTCACAGGTGCAGCAGTAAAGATAATGGCAGTGTCCCCATAGTTTCCAGTAGACCTTGCGCCAGGATTTGAGCTCCTTGAATAACTGCATAATGTATATATTGAGATCCCAGTTGGGATCACGTACATGACCTGGATAATGGAATGAAAAATGAATGACTTTGCTATATATTTTGAAGAGAAATGTTAAATAGTCTTAAAGAATCCATTTCTCCAAAAGAAGACGAAGCCCTGGCATGTTTACTGAAGTCTTCTCTTATCACTTGACCGTCTATCCTAGGTTCCCCAAGAAGAGAGGATTGACATTCAGTGAGGAATGACTTCGGCAAGCATTCGATTACCGAACTATGGCTGGGGAACTCTGGTCTAACCAATAACTCTACGATTCAGAAAGATCAGTAACGGCCATACAAGTAAATGGCAATTGTAAATTACGTGGCCATTTAAACTTTCGGGATGTTTTTTGCCAATAATAATTAAAACGGAAATAAGAACATGATACATTAAATACAAGGTAGCGCAATGCGCAGCTTTAATATTCTCAGTCGGCCTTGGTTCGATGACTCATTGCTGTTAACTGGTATATCGAATTGACATGGTCGCATGATGTAGTGCCAAACTTCTATCGAAAGTTGTCAAAAAATGTAAGTAACAACTGAGTGTCCCTGTTTTTTGTGTGTGCATGCGAAAAAGCACTTCCGGTTGCGCTACCTTGTAGTTGTTGTGTCATGGGATGGAGCTATACCGAAACCAATTTTGGAATCTGAACATAAATTTATCATAATTTCATATAGACAAGACTGCACCTCAAAAAGTTGGCAATTTTTTGTTGGCCTGTGTTATCGAAACACGATTCTCGATACTCAGAACTCTATATTCGCTACCCGCTACACAGTACTCGGTTCCCAGTTTCCAATACTCAGTAGTAGTTACTTAGAACTCGATACTCAGTACACGGCTATCGATGCTCACTATGTACTGGATACTCCATATACCATATTCGATACTCAATACTCTATGCTTGGTACTCTTTACTCAGTACTCGACAATCAGCACTTCGTACTGTGTTTTCATACCCACGACAAATGGCATAGCGGCTGACTTTGCAAATACAAAGGAGTACCCAAAATAATGTGTCGCAAAGACCATATTTCTATAGTTTAAGGTTCGATTTCTCATCTTCTCGAAGGGTGTTTTGTGTCATATATATATCTAGTTTTTACTTTGTTATTTGCAAGTCTGCAAACCGGTCCCGAACCGAACGCCGCAGAACTTACACTTTTTGGGGTTTTTGAGTTCTTCGCACCAGTCCCAGAACCGAATCTTCTAAATTGTTAAGCTCCTGAACCCATTTTGCTTGGAAAAAAGTTTCGGTTCGCAAAATTACATTAATCGGAATTGGAGCTCAGTCATTTCAATATTATATTTAAACACGGCATATTACAACTTTGAAAAGGAACCAAAGCATCAATTAATATGTATAAAGAAGGTGACGCAAGCTCTTCATTTTAAAGTTCAGACACTTTTGAAAGCCGTTGTAGAGAAAGTATGAATGATAACTATATCCATTTAGGCTCCAAGCTGGACGCTTCCTTCTCAGCAAACATTTTTATTATTGTTTTGTTACAAAAAATGACTCAAAGATCTAAGAAATCCATGAACCAAGCTTTGGAACAAAACCCTATGTTTGATAGGTAAAGGACCCATTCTGAGAACCGAACCCCGCACCGAACCTGCTACACAATTTTAAAGGCTGGCAGTCTTGGTTATTTGTAAGAAATTTGAGAATACGGCCCTTAGTCCCCCAGTCGTAAGAGCTTCGCTCTAAAAATATATGCTATTTGCTGCAACAATTCAAACTGTGCAAAGTTGGGAAAAATGATATCATGTTAATGATCGCTGTTTTCTGCATTTTTCTGTATGAATAACATCCACTTCATGTGGAATATTGTCAATTAAGGCTTTTGACTTCGAAAAATTAAACAAGAAGAAGTATGGAGGGGTTAAGTAGACCTTTTTTGAATTAATTAACAAAAAGCGATCGTAGTTAGGGCTGTGTGTGTTGTTCATGTTGTGAGAAGTCAGAATTGGCATGACAATATTCGTTTTTTATGGCCTTATATCAGTGGTGTCCAAACTCACACAATCAAACATTGCGCTTCTGTGTCTAGCAGCAAACAAATGCCACAAAAAATCCATCTTGAGGTTAAGCAAACAGCCGAACACGCGATTCGAAGAAGCTTCAGTAAAAAAGACGTACAAAGCGAAGGCGGCTGACTTTGGAGGACAAGGCGGGAGGGGTCGCCCACCACTAAAATGGGATGATTAAGTGTGGAAAGACATTTCCAACCTTGGTGTGAACAACTGGTGCCAGCTCGCACAATAGAGAAGCGAGTGAAGGGCATTCATAGCAGGGGCCAAGCTGCCGAGCGTGCTGTTTATAGAACACACGTATTCTCTCTCTCTATACGTGTGTCGGCTGCGCCGCCGGCAGAATAATAAGTTGCTATTCCATGGGATAGGCTTTTGGCAGTTTGGACACCACTGCCTTATATCATTCTCCGTTCTATAAAGACTAACGGTCTAATGATCTTTTACGCACAAATTCCGACACAAACTTGGGGAGTTCGGTAGCAAATCGATAGAAAATCTATCCTTTAGCGGAAAAAAGCTGTATGTTGTGACATCGACTTGATCATCCGTCGCGGATGATCTCCCGAATGGACAAATAAACAGAAGGAATGAGTTAATTCAGATCATCGAGCATCCAGCGAATGACCTATGCCGAAATTTTAAGGAACCCACCCTGTACATGTGTGCGAAGTCTATGAAACACATGTAAAATCGAGAGTCAACATTGCAAATTTCCCCTCAAATTTCCCAGAAATTCCCTTGAAAGGCCGTTACTCATCTTTTTAAGCTCTAAAGCAGCGTTGGCCAACGAGAGCGAGCCCCAAAAGTGAGATTATATTGGTGTGCGAAAATAAAACGCCGTAAATTTGCTTAGACCTGACCGCACCAAAGGCTAGCCAGCGACTCAAGGGCATTTTGCTCTCTTCTCCTGAGCTTCGGCATGCGTTCGGCTCGTATATATGTAAATAGCGAAATGTCTTCGCCACCCCGGGGGGTACTGGGTGACCACCGCTGCTCTAGAGCAGGGTGTGTACACGACTTATGCGCACAGCGCGCATTCGTTGTTGTTACTACCCAGCAAACATTTTTAATCGCCGAAGAGTCGCAGGCGACTCGCCAAAAAGTTTAATTTAATCGCCCGCGATGTCGCTTTCTGATCGTTTTCTGATCGTCTGTTGGGAGAAAGTGAGCCACTTCAGCGACACTTCCAGAAGAGTCGTGGAACAGTTCTTTGGAAGTGTCGCAAGAGAGCCTTCTTAAAGAGTCGCAAAAGAGTCTCCCAGAAGGCTCGCTAAAGACTCAATTGAAAGAGTCGCAATAGAGTCTCCGAGAAGGGTCGCCACTCAATTGAAAGTTTCGCAATACAGTCGCCCAGAAGAGTCACCTAACTATTACGTTTTTATTACCAATAAATAAAAATATATACTATAATATATAAATATGTATATAAAACTCCTTCACGCGTCCGCACAGTTGTCAAATCAAATTATTACTGCGCAACTCAAACAGCTTTACAAGAAAATTTAGCTCTCATTTGCTCAGAAGCAATGTAAGTTGTTTTGACTCTAGTCTCTGAAAGTTGCGCGGTTGCGTTACTTAAGCTACTCCCGCGCTTTCGAGATAATGTATTTGTTATTGTAAAGTTGCTCTTTTTGATGCTTGTCTCTGATAGTTAAGCGGTCCCGTTATTTAAGTAATTCTTCATTCCCTTTTTTTTCGAGATAAGCTGACTACCGCCAAACGACCGCCTGGGAGATTGAATCTTCTGGCAACCTCCTCCGCGACTCTCAGAAGATAGCTAGATGATTGAATCTTGTTATTGTAAAGTTGGGGGGAGTCGAAGATTGTTAGAATATTAAATCTTCCGATAATCTTCCCCGCGACTCTCAGAAGACTTTTATTGGGAATTGGCGATTAAACAATCGCTCAATTGTTTGCTGGCTAAATACGCGCACAAACCAAATTAAATTGTGTGTTTTCTCGCTTCTCTTTCTAATCTCTATGACTCTTGCAAAATCGAACTCAAATACAAATATGTATTGGTGGTCTTCATTCTAGATTTTGTTGATGGCGACGAATGGCGACACACATTACCAGGCAATAGTCGCTTTTCTATTTCTATTTCTTGTAATTGTTATTGCTTTTAGAAATATTTTGTACATTTGTACTCCGGTTTTGTAGAGTATACTTCCAATACTTTTAACTTATTTTGTGCCAGTGAAAATCTTGAAATATGATAATGATAAGGAGACATGATACAAAAACTACAAGATAGCGCACTGCGCAGCTTTTATATTCTCAGTCGGACTTGTTTCGATGACTGACCGACATGGTCGCTTTCGATTTCCTGATGTAGTACCAAACTTCTATCGAAAGTTGTCAAAAAATGTAAGTAACGTCTGAGTGGACGTGGATTTTGTGTGTGTTGTAGCTCTCTGGTGCGAAAAGGTATTTCCGGTTGCGCTACCTTGTAGTTATTGTATCATGTTTCCAAAAGACTTAGGTTACGGTTATAAAGAACTCTTATCTACATATAGAAGGTTTGATTTGGTTCGGAGAAGGAAGAACAAAACAGCCAAGTCAAATCGATCTTAAGGGACATCGAACGAAAAGGCAATATCATTATTCTTTTGTCTAATATTTTAGGGCAGGATTCCCCAAGAAGAGAGGGTGAAAATGTGACTGTCTCTCTCCCTAACACATAGTGATTAATGACTTAAGCAAGCATTCGGTGTGAATTGCCGAGTGTCCCAGTGTGTGGGCCATGGCTGGCAAACTCTGTTTTAGTGCTTTTTGTAAGGCAAAAGCTCGCTCGCGAAAAAGATCAAGAGAGGAGGTCGAAAATGCTGCTGTTTTGCAGCTGCCTCTTTTAGGCAAATTTGTAAATCTTAGTCCAATTTATGGCATTTATCCTTACCGCTCATTAGCTGTCCCCAGCGATTTAGACGTATATTGCTGGGCATACAGTTGACATAGGATTTCATCGTATTGGTGACGCAAATGAAACATCTTGTGCAACGGAACAGCCCCGACATGCTATAGAAATGTCCACGCAATGCCTCTGGTTCCGGTTCGCATAAACTTTGTATTAACTTGGTCCATAGACGCGGTGTGACACGCTCCTTTTTGTCTCGCACCATTTCCAATTCCAGATTCGTAAACATGGCCGCCAGACGTGTGACCAGGGCATCATTCAAACACGATAGATTCGTGGAGGTGCGCACCACCTCACTGAGATGGGCATGACAAAAGGCCAGACATTCTAGCAGCAAGGGTTCCATTTGTAAAAAGCTAGCCGAGACCAGAATGGGCACCACATTATTCCCATCCAGTTGGGGACCAGTCGAGGCATTGCTTTGACCCGGCGCAGTCAACTCTTGGCTCTGGGCACTGTGTTTGATCCACTTCATCAGCCAGTCAAAGATTAATATGTCACAGTGAACCGAAATGTCCATCTCCTCCAGACGCTGGCCGGCGGTGACATCGGCAAAGTAGCCCATTTTGCTGACCAGCAGACTCTGGGGGCAGGTAAAGTCCCGTGAGCTATTTTTGACCTCATCGCAGACATGGATCACCACCTCGGGTCTGCTTGGAGTGGGAGTCAGGGATGAGATTAAGAGGGTACTTAAAGGGGAGGTGTTAAGACTTACTCCTTGCGCTCCTGACGTGCGTGTTTGCTATCCTTAACCAGCAGCAAGGATTTACGTCGACCTGTAGAATTCATAGATGATTTGCTATTTGGTTCTTTGACCAGAGCCCGCATCAGGCTATTCGAAGAGCTGTGCTCCTGGCTAGCGGAATCATTAGACACAGGTGCGGGGTGCAGAGACGGAGCCGAAGTAGTTACGGGCAAGGTTAAGGCAGCATGCGACAATTCGGTCATGGATTTGGCTCCACTCACGGCTAAAGCGGGAACAGTGGTCAAGGCTGTGGGTGTGGGCAGTGTGAGTACTTCCTTAGCCAATGGTTGCTGCTGCTTGGGTTTGTTTCTTCCACTCGTGGCCAGCGGAGCAGGCACTGGCACTGGACATATAAAGGACAACACCGAGTCGAGCACACCCTCATTGATGACCGCATCCAGTTGCTCACTTAGCTTCGGATGTAGACCCCTATAGGTGGCATCGATGCGTCCACCACGACCACCATGCACATGACCCGCACGCAGGGATTTATGCTCCGACATTAGACTACTGCGACCCTCCTCCCGGCTTGTGCTGGCGTGACGATGCGCCTGACCTCGTTTCAGTCCCAGCAGCTCGTTAACCAAATGATTCTCGGCCAAACCATTAAAGTCGAACTCATCCCGTTTCGAATTTCGCTTTATCAGACCACCCGTGGCACCCTCCATGGGCGGCACTGGCTCCCTAGTGACTGTGTGTGATTTGCCCATATCAGCCTTGGCTATCATATCGTTCACATGACATGAAAGTTTTAAAAATTCCAGAAATTCATTCAAATTGATTTGAAACTCTCCGCCAGAGGCGCCGCCGCCGCCACCCGAAGTAGATTCAATGGATTTCGTGCGCTGTTCATCCGTTTGCGGTGGCGGTGGAACAGTTCCATCTTCATTGGAATTGGAGTTGCTGGACTTTTGCATCGTCCACTTTCGACTAAGAACCAAAATCGATTTGCATTGTTTGATATGGATTGGCAATTGGTTGCGCCTAACAACCAACTTGTAGAATGTAGTCCACGGGTAAACAGGCATACACTGAGAAAAAAAAGAAGTGAATTTGGATACTATTGTCAATGAGAGTTCAAAAACAAAGATTTCTAAGATACCAGAAATGAAAGACTGGATGTAACTGAGAATTTTCATCAAAATTCTAATATTGAATTGGAAATCTTAACTTATCTTGCCGATTATAGCAAACCTTTTGAATCTATACTTAAGTATAAAGAGGCCAAATACCTTCACAAAAAAGAAATAGAATAGGTTACGAAATATTCGAAACTCTTGTCAAATTAAAAAAGCGAGATGATAAACTGGGTACCTTTCATCACTGTCAAGCACGACAGAATATTGAATCGTTCCGTAGAGGAAATGGTTATAAGGGTCAACAAATCATTGTTAAAGACTACATAAATACAGCAACGCAAAGCATCAATTTGAAACTTAATTAAAGCTAAAGTCGTCTAACACGAATCTTATTAAAATTTCCACAATTACAAGTATCATAGTCTGAAGGTAACTCGTCAGTGAAATGAGCCGAATCGAACCATTTTTATACCCTTGCAACGCATAGAAATATTCATTTCCGACCCCATAAACTATATATATTCTTGATCTGGGCGACGAGCTGAGTCGATTGAGCTTTGTCCGTCCGTCTGTCTGTTTCTACGCAAACAAATCTCTCAGTTTTAAAGCTAACGAGCTGAAATTTTGCACAGAGTCTTCTTTTTACTGCACGCTGCCTATATCTTTTAGCTGTCATAGGAACCATCGGTCGGAAAACGAGTCTTAGTGAAAAAAAACTTTTTGATTTTAAATTTTATCTTTCTTAAACTCGGCGATTGTTAATTTGAAATGATTTAAAAAACATTCACGAAATTTGGTCGAAATCAGATGTTTATCTGTCGGAAAATGGGTTTTAGTTGCAAAAATTGTTGATTTTTATGTAAGAGTTCTTAAACTCTGACATTTGCAAGCGTATAAAAACTTCGGAACAGAGGAAGTTAGCTTGGCCTTCTCGTTCTCAGAGGTTTTTGTTTCGGGTCAGCATTTTGGATGGCACGTTGGTTCGGACTGAGGTTTGGTTTATCAGGAACTGGCGGTTCGCTTACGGTTAGGTTAGGTGCTTTAAATCGATCAAGGAATTACATTTTTCTACACAGGGTAGTTCTAAAGTAGAAGAAAATTTCACTGAATTAGTTGTACGTTGTGGTAGTGGTGAAAGTAAACCCAAGATTTTCGGATCTCTCTAAATATTCGATGGGAGTTTCTGTAGACAGTTCGTTCGCAGATGCTTTTTGAACAAAACCAAACATGTTGACTTTTTCGGCTGCGATCATTATCACATATACTCATACATTCAGACATTTTATTAATTAGACAACTAACATACATTTAAAGAACGTCATCATTAGGGAATCACACCGAATCGTATTTCGGTTCCGGTTCTGGTACGTACCGCAACTTGCGTTCCGGCGAAAGTTTCTGTTTTGGTTCTAACATTATTTTGGTATTCGGTTCCGTATTGGTACCTGAATTTTTATTTCGGTATTCTGTTAAAATTAAAGAAAGATCGGTCATTGCTTTGGCGTCCAACCGATTTCTTAGCAAATACCTAATAATTACACCCCAGAAAATAAACGTTCTACGATTTGTTGCCCTTCTCTAAGGCATACATACAATTGTGAAAACTAGGTCGAGTTTTCTGACCATCTTTAAGTTTAAACTCTTTATTTTGAAAACGTTCTCAGAAAGCTCAGGAAAATTTATAATGATTGATGCTATTAAACTGTTTTTGAAAATTTATTAGTAGCTGGTCAAAGAAATTTGACGAAGATTCTGTACACTTCTCTTGTCCGCCCGATTCTTGAGTACAGATAGAAATGAAAAAGCAATTCTTATTGTTTGCTCATCGTACTCAAGTAGACTTCTTTTTAACCGTAGAGTTATGCTTGGGATAATCTTTATACATAGCCCATTTAACGGTGAAATCGACTCATCTGAGCTAGTTGGCTAAATTAACCTCAACGTTCATATTAGACTAACTCGTAAATATATCCCTTTATCACTGAATCGTTGTACTACTAACTATGCCTTGCGTGACTAGATTCGTGTCTCCTAAGGAACAATATAATATAATAAACTCTATCGAGTAATCAACTCCGAAGCTTCTCTTCCTGCTTCAAAAACTACTATTTTATTTTATTTAGCCCGTTATTAACATAACTTTCGGTCTATTGGGCGGGAGGTGGGCTGCTATTTTGCATGGTGTTCGCGCGTATCAAGCCTCGGTTAGGTGTCGTAGTAGCCACATGTACGTACTGCGCATTTTGTATTGAATATAGGATGCAATATTTTTAAAGAGACTGGTCTTGACGTTTCTTTATTTCACAATACAAAAGTTATGCTAAGCGAAACTTTTTTTTTTTAAACGAAGCTGTTACGGACGTTCGACTGGGGGAATAAAACTAGAAAAATTTTGTCTTTGCGACAGGTTTTTTTGCATTTTGTATTTGCAAAATCAGCCGCTCTTACCATTTGCATTTACCGTAGCAGCAGGATGGTGTGAGAGGCAGTAAATTTGGGGCAAGTGGGGTGGAAGATTGGTGGATGTGTGATGGATGTGGGGGGAAAATAGGTGGGAAGTGAGGCTGGATTGTTTGACAGTGACTTGAAAGTGTCTCGAAAGTGACTTGACAGTGAGTTACCAGTTAAATTTACAATCAGACTTATAGTCGTAAAGGGCTTCGCTCGTACCGGGCTTCCCATGACACCCATTCTTTTTTTTTGTATGCAAATGACGTAAAAGTCTCCAAAAACTAAGGGCCAGATTTGCAATCTAGTTATTGCATTCACCGGTACCGGTATAATGCTTAGGTTCTTTTCGGTTCCGAGAATATCGGTTCTCGGATACCGGTATACAATAAATTAAAAATATCGGTTCTGGTTCTGAATTTTAATCGGTTCTTTTCGGTAAAAGGTTCCGGTTTGGACTTCACAGTTAAATAGAGCATTTGGAAGATCATTAACGTAAATTGAGAAAATCAGTGGACCAATTTACATTAATATTCTTTAAAATGCCCTGTGCTAGACATCACTTTTTGAATCCTTTTTGTGAATAAGTTTAAATTGACCAATCGCAAGGAGCTTTAAAAAAATTGTACTTTGTGCGCCAATGTTATTCATGAGGAGGTATCAAAATCAATGATTGTTTTCAAATCGTCATCTTTCCATATGTGAGGGATCCTGACATTAAGAATTGGGGGAATGGAATCTTGAATCAAGACTGTCAACGAACCAGATTCAGATTCACTTTGGTTTTCACAGATTTTATTGCTTTTGCATAGCTCCTGGTACGTTTTTAAGAATCCCTTCCGTTCACTTATGCTGCGCTACCTCCACCGGATAGAAAGGGGACTATTTCCTTTTTGTCTTAATGATATTCGTTTACATCTATCTCCCTTTTTTGTATCTTGCATCTTCGGTTGGGTTTCCTGGCAGTAGATCATCAAGTTGTATATAATTTCTTATTAATTGTTTATTATTTTTAACTTAACGCAATGTACAAAGACTTTTGTTTTATATTTTGTTTTGTTTTTTTTTTTAAATAATTGAATTTGCTTCTTTTTTTTTTTGACATAAATTAAGGGACAAAATTTGCTTGCAAATAAATGCAACATGAAACGGAACCCTTGGTTCTGTGACATTTTAAACACATGCTTGAGGATTAACCATGTCTTCGGTGCGCCTAAGGCTCAACCTCCGGGTAGCAGGAAAGCAATAAAAGAATGAAAAACATAAATAAACTAACCTTGGTTTGGGGGGCGCACAGAAAAAATTTACATAATATAATTAAAATTAACACACAGCAAATCAAATTTTTGGGAGCAAAAAAATAATCAAAACAAGAATTTATATAAACAAATGTATAATTTTGGGGCGGGGGCGGGGGGGAGGGTGTTGGTGTACTCTTAGACTACTTCAAGTTGTAGCATTGCATATTGTATGTGGGTGAAGTGTGGCATCCGCTGTCGTCTTCATCCTCCATATTGTGTTGATCTAGAATTTTGCGCATTTGTGGTTCGAACTGTGTGTGTGGGATTTGCTGGTGTTTCTATGGTGATTGCAGCAAGCTAACTGAACAGGCACTCTGTGGCCTTCTCCAAATTCCAATTCTCCTTGGAGAGCACAGCGCGCGCATCATGCTCATCGATGCCCATGTCCTTGAGACGCTGTATTTTTGAATCACAATCGGGAAACGTGTGCGGTCCGCCAGCATAGGCATTCGTCCAATGCTTCGCCGTCAACAGAAACAGATCGGGCTTGTCCTTGAACTGATACGCCACCACAGCATCTTGCGGATCATCTGGCTCGGCGGCGGCCAGCAGGGCCTGTAGCGATAATAACACAGTGCGCAGGGTCATGGCAGCGGCCCAGTTATCCTTGAGTATATCCAGGCAAATGGCACCCGTTACCGAGGATATATTCGGATGCCAAATGCGTGTTATAAAGCGCACCTGTGAGATCGAGCAACAAGAATTGATTAGGGAATTTTGGTTGTTATATTTAGATAGATACCCACCTTTGGCGGATTGAATGGATATGTCTCGGGCACTTTAATTTCCAGCACGAATTTGCCACCCTCATAGGGTGTGTCTGGGGGGCCAGCTATCTCGCCCCGCAACTCCGTCCAGCTGTCGTTTACTAGCTCAATTTTTATGGAACACTGGACAATCTGCCAGAATAGAAACCGTAGAAAGGTAAAGTTAGCATCAAGTCAAATGGGCAATGCCGCCCAACATACGTCGCGCGCCAAAAATGGAACCAAAGTCCATTGGTGCCGCCGGCGACAGTCCATCAGATCAACTGGCCAAACTCACCTCCTCGCTGCGCATTACTTCTTTGAATTCGCGCTTGATGCGTGATACAGCCATATTCGCCATGATGCCTTATGGTGTTGGACTTTTTTTCTGTGGTTCTGTTCCTGTTGTTGTTGTTTTTGTCGTTGTTGCTGTTGCTTGGCCAATTGCGTAAAATTACGCTCCAGATGAAATGCTCGTTACAATTGTTGCTGCTTTCGGAAATCGATGTGGAGAGCGCAGCCAACACACAATATAACAAAATGAATCGTCTCAATATTTCGATTTTGTTTAGGATTGTCAAAAAAAATTAGATATTGAGTGCAAACTGCTGTGATGTTAATGCCAGAAATGTTAACAGTCTTATCGTATATCGATAACTTAATCGATACTCAGGGATGACACACAGTAGTTTTGCAGTGATTAATATTATTTAAGTATATTTAAAAGCAGATATTCAAATGTTTTTGGACATGTAGGAAATCAATTCGTTAACTAGTGGGCAATGGTTACCGGTTCGATTCCGAGCTTGATTTAGAAAAATATTCAATCCCATATTACCAAGCTTCAGACCAGATATCAAGTTCATAGCTTACATAACATCTGAGGTATGGCTCTGAAACACGATTTAACCGGTTCGAAATCGTTTCGATACCGTTTCGATACTGGTACTGATCCACTAAACTATCTAACTCCATATTACCAATCTACAGACCAAATTTTAAGTTCATAGTTTAAGGGGGTCATCCAGTTAAGACGGCCGAATTTGAACTGTTTTTTAAAAAATCGTGGAAAAAAAACGCGTAAAGATTTTTTAATTCTCTTTTTTGTATTTGGTAGGGCAATGTGTGAATGCGAGGGGTGCTCAAAAAGTTCTCAAAGTGCGGCAAGACATGGTAAAAAATAAAATCTTATACCATTTGCAACAGCAACTTTTTGAAAAATTTTGAACTTTTTTTAACTTTAACTGAAGTATTTTGAAAAAAAAAAACAAGAAAAAACATGGAATTTGGAAAAACTACGAGGGTCGTTGAAAATTTTTTTCATATACGATGGTCCGAAAAAAATTGATTTTGTTTATTGTTGTGAAACATATTGTCGGATCTGCTTGAAAGTTTTAGGGGCTGTTTTTAAGACCCTAATAGAACGTTTAAGCTTATAAACAAAAAATGGAAAAAAACAAATTTCTAAACTAGAAGACCCCCTTTAAAAACTTTTGATACTGGTCATGATCCACCAAGCCAGGGGTGCCCAAGCCAATTCCGCAAGCCACGCATTTGTTTTATCTTCGCGCTAAGGCATAGCCCACGCGCATACGAAAAACCCGGCCATACACAAACGCGGCATTATACAAAACAAAAACAATTTCTCTCTTCTCTCTCTCCTATGTCTCTGGCAAATTAAAAAGCAACAACAATGTTGCCTGAGCGCACGCACGCGTGTGCTTCAGACAGCAATGCCCACACACACATTCACAACAAACAAAAATCTCTTTCTCTTTCTTGTAGTTGTTCTTGCTTGAGTTGTATTTTGTGCATTTGTATTGGCTTTCACGCGCTCATAAGCTCATTCTGGGCACCCCTGCACTAAGCTATCTAACTCCATATTACCAACCTGAAGACCAGATTTCCAGCTCATAACTTAAATAACTTTTGATGAATGTCTTTGAAACACGTTTTAATTAGTTCCAAAGTGGTTCAATACTGGTCCTGATCCAGTAAAATGTCCAACTCCATATTACCAATAAACAGACCAGATTTCCATTTTCATAAGTTCTAAAATATCTCTCTGAATCACTTTTTAATCGTTTTTTTTTACCACTCTCGAACCGGTTCTTAGACTTGAGATAGACTAGCCTATGACTCTTGCTTGATTGGTATGAACTTACTGTGCAAGTTTCGTGAAGATCGATGCAGCAATTTAGACACCTAGAAGGAACAAACAAACATACATACATACTTTCAGTTGTATAGATTATTTACACGGATTTCTATATACACATACGGGTTACTATTGTAATATAACCTCTACAAGGGTATAAATATCAAATTTATGCATATTTCCTTGCTAAATAAATGTATTTTATCAGCATAATATAAAATGTGTCATTATACCCTATATTATTAAAATTGTTCAGATGTTAGTAACGCATAGAAGGAAGCATCTGAGACCACATAAAGTCTATATATTTAATTTTTATTTCGGTATTATCCCAATGCTACAGGTACATAAGTACTATAAATTAGTGCATCGGTCACAAAAACAGAGAGATCACAATAGATAATAAAAATACAAAATATATAAAAAAAAGAATGAAATTTAAAATACTTAAAATATAATCCTAACAAAACTAATGCATTACTAAACTTTTCTAAAACGTTTATAAAATCTATGTTTGTCTTTTGAGATGATTGGTTAACTGAGATTAAAAATGCGTTGCGTTCCCAATAGTTTTAATGTTATGCGGCAGGTTATTCCAGTAGCGGGCAGATTGAATGAAAAAGTGGTTTTTCTGAGCTGGCCAGGTTTACACGCTGGCAAACTATGTTTTTCGTTCGCGTTGACTTGACAACTTGGTGTATGTTGTATATTTTGAAATAAATAGTCAGGCTCTTTTGTCGTTAGAATCTTATGGACTAGTAATAAAGTACGGAATCTGATCCACGACTCTAAATCTAGACCAAGAATTAGTTTAGCAAAGATAGAGATATGGTCTCTATGACCAAGATTAAATACATGTCTTACGATTGAATTAAATGTCACCTTTAGCCTTTTCATACTGCTTGCGTCACTTATACCAAATATTTCCACACCATAAAATAGAGTCGGGATGAGACATGTTTTGGCGACCAAAAGCCTTAGATGAAGAGGAATGACTTTTTGAGTAAGCGACAGCTGCCTAACTAACCCGAATGTTTCCCCGGACACTTTCGTAATGTGGTCGCTCCACGTTAGGGTATTATTAAATTGGATTCCCAGGTTAGTGGTATCCTTAGCATATTCCAGTGGAACATTGTTTATGGTAAGCTTAGAGAGATCACAAACATTAAAAGCCTTCTCGGAAATTACCAAACATTTCGACTTTTTAGGATTTAGCCCCAATCCATTTGCTTTAGCCCATTCGCCATTTCCACAAGATCATGTATTCACGTAACTGTCGACTTACATAAAGTTGTACATTATCGGCATACAAATGGACATCACAGCCTATCATACAGCTAGGAAGGTCGTTGGTATACACAGAGAAGAGTAAGGGCCCAAGGCCTGAACCTTATTCATGATCAGCACGCATGACGAGCTGAGTTGATATAGCCATGTCTGTCAGTCCGTCTGTCGGTTTCTATGCTATATCCTCCGTCCGTTTTAAAGCTATGTTAACCAAATTTTGCACGAAGCTTTTTGGTACAAAGACGCTGCACATTTGTTGGAACCGGCTGGATCGGATGACTATAGCATATAGCTGCCATATTAACTATCGGTCGAAAAAGTGGTTTTAGTGAGGAAAACTTTTTTGTCTTCAACGGAAACTCTCCCAAACCTCGTATTTATTAAGTTTTTTATGATTTTACATAATTCCACCAAGTTTCGATGAAAATCGGTCAACTATATAGTATAGCTGCCAGACAAAATATAGTTCTGAAAAAAGTCTTAGAAGGAAAAACTTTTCTGCTTTCAATGCTATCGCTCCCAAACTCGTTACAGATCAATATTATATGCCACCACACAATTTTGCCAAGCTTATGATCCAAATCGGATGACTATAGCAAATAGCTGCCAAAGGATCGTTCGAAAGGAAAAGGAAAGGAAAAGGAAAGATCGAAAAAGTAGTTCTAGTGAGAAAAACTTTTTTGTCTTCAAAGCAAACGTCCCCAATCCTCGTATTTATAAGTTTTCTTTGCTTTTACATAATTCCACCAAGTTTGATGAAAATCGGTCAACTATATAGTATAGCTGCCATACAAAATATAGTTCTGAAAAAGTCTTAGTAGGAAAAACTTTTTTGTTTTCAACGCTATCGCTCCCAAACTTGTTGCTGATCAATATTATATGCTACCACACAATTCTACCAAGCTTGATTTAAATTGGATGACTATAGCATATAGCTGCCATAGGAACAATCGGTCGAAAAGTAGTAGAGTAGTAGTAGAAAAGTAGTAGGGAAATAAGTCAGCTAAGAATATTCGACGAAAATCATTTAAAACCTTAATTTATATAAACTATACAAGCTACAAGGGTATATAAACTTCGGTCGAGCCGAAGTTAGCTTTCCTCTATATTTTTATTAAAGAATTAATCATTTTTACATATACATGTAAGTACAGTATGTCTGTGGCCTTCTCCGCTTGAATGGCAATCAAAAATTGATCGACTTAAGTCGATTGCCTACCTACATTCAAATGCAAGTACAGTAGGTCAAGAAAATGTTTTGACACAGGAAAAAAATTCCAAATTGTTCACTTATTTGGCAAAAAAAAGTTGCTTTCTATAAATGGAAAAATTTTGTTCTTATTTCATTCTGATTCTGTATCGTTCATAGAACTAGTATGCAAAAGAAATTAGCCAAATCCATAAAGTTTTAACATTTTAGTCAATGTTACAACTGGCTAACTCAAGGTCTTCTTTGGTTGATTATAAGCCTTTTTATAACTAACACATTTAGAAAAATAAAAAACCAATAAAATGCCAATTTTTTCAAAATAATCTGATTTCTACGACATTCAAATTAGGGTTGCCGGGTATTTAGAAAATATTTATATCGATATTTCAAAAGTATTATTTCGATATTGATATTTTATTGTCAAAAACATCGATATTATCAATATTTTCAATAGAAAAGACACATGTTTAGGCCAATTTAGGTAATGTAGGTGGCATTGAAATATTTTTAAAAACAACATTCTGATTGCATTCAAAATGTTGAGATCGGAGCTCTAAAATACGGGAAAAATAAAGATTTATTAACGATTTCTCTTCGTCCAGATAGCTGCTGCTGTGTCAGATAAACTTACAATTTACTCTGTAATTAAAAATAGCTCTATGTAGTAGATGTGAAATCGATCCTAAATGTATTTTTAGAAGTTTAACAATAGATATGTATTTCGAACTAGCAAGTTTTAGCCGGCTTGAGGTCATACTGCTGACGGTTTTTTTTTTATGTGGAAACATAATATGACCTCAAGCCAGCTAAAACTTGCTAGTTTGATTTTTATAAAGGTGGTAAAACCAATCACGATATGTCTTTTATTTCATTCACAAACTTATGGTGAAAACTTATTCATGAATTTATACTAATGGATTGAGGAAAAATGATTAGCTTGAGTAGAAAACATATTTTAAAAAATTTTGGAATGTAACTGAGTACATTTTTGGAAAACTCAGTTAACATTGCTTTTTGTGGCCAAAACCAATAAAAATATTGACAAAAAGTATCACCAAAATATGTACGTTATCTGATATATCGCTTTAGAAAAATATTCGATAATGATATATCGTCTTTTAAAAAAAAAATAGCAACAAATTGGAAAAACATACCTCAATCCCATAGCATGATTTCAGGCTGAATTTCACAAACAGAAATCTCAGACTGAAATTTGTATAAGTTTAATTCTCAAGTCGTTATTCGGCCAATTCGACCGTTTAAATAGAGAGTTTGACTAGGGCTTGAAGTGTGAAAAGCAACAACGTCTGCTGATGAGTGAATTGTGGTAAAATTCCGAAACAGCCTGTCCAGACTTACCATTGCTATTCTCTGTTTAAAAATGGTATTGATTTGTATTAAATTATAATCAATCCCCCGACCTTTGAGCCAGCACAAATAAAAACATTGACTAAATCAAAAACAGGTCGCTAAAACCCATTATAAAAATAAACAATATATATATATTCCGATATATCGATATTATTTCCGGTATCCCTAATTCAAATGTACCAAAAACGGGTATAAATAGCCAGATTCTGCATTTTTAGGTCAAATTTACAGCTAATCCATTAGAGATATGGAGTTTCCATAGCCAGATTCGGGTTCAGGGTGTCAAACTTGTCTAGAATCAATAATTTCTATTTCCATTTGAGCTGCTATACTTAGACATTTTTTCAAAACACTTTCTTGACACCATAAAATTTTGATTTTATTTGTTTTATATTTTTTTTAAAATTTAAATGTTAAAATTAGTTGGGTTTCTCTACTTTCTTTTGCACATTTTATGCTTTTTGCATATTCATTTTGAAATCCAAGTGAAAAATGTAACATTTTGTTCCTGTGTCAAAACACTTTCTTGACATACTGTGTATGCACAAATGCATTCTCCACAATGAACTTGTTTCAAAACAAAAAAACCTCCACCCAAATACCTTCATATCCATCAGCCGCAGCAAATCATTGATACAGAGAGCTAAAGGTTATTCTGGTTATTTTCCATCATGTCTATGATCTTGAGCCCTATACATAGCGTGAAGTAAACTTCTATTGACCTCAGTAAATAGTTTCTGATTACTACGCCTTGTTTTGGCTGGGGATTTGTTTGGTTTTGGAAATTTGAAACTTGTTTTTACATATGTATGTATGTATGTATATATGTATATATATTCTAATGAGTGGGTTGCGCATGGCAACAACAGGCTCCAAAAAAGAATAGGCGGGGAGGGTTTTGGTTTTTATTAATTATGCTGCTAGGCACGCACACACGTACACGTTCTATAGAATATATTTTGTGTTTGTGTTGCTCACGTTTATTTTGTTTAACAAAAACGTGTACAAATATTTCGTTGTTGTATTGAAGCTTCGATAAAGCCAACGTAGCAAAAGAGAGAGAGAGAGAGGGAGAGGGAGATCGAGATCGCTTTTGTAAGACAAACAAAACCCAGCAAACATTTTTTGTAGTGGACAATGTACATATATAATATCTAACTATTCAAAGTCGGAGAAGTCGTCGGTTTAATATGAAAAAAAGGAAGCTAACTTCTCGCTCGACCGAAGCTTATATATAAGAGTTTTCTAGCCAATGCAATGAAAAATTTAAAGCATTTGAATTTTGAGGCAATCTTTAAGTTCCGACCAAAGGAGCAATAAAATCGTTCACAGATTATTTATTTGTCACTTGTTCATTGTTTTCTAGCTCCTAAGCTAAAAACAAAATTTCATTGTAAGCTGTTTTTGTTCTTAAAAAAAAAAATTGTTTCTTGGATCCTAAAAACACAGATTTAAGAATTGGAAATGTGAGAATGAATAAGCGATTTCTAAATATGAGAATCACCAATAAAAAAAAACCTGTATGGGATTTTTCTTTTTCTGCTCCGATTCAGGTTTGGTTTCGGACTGGGCAAAAATAAAGTGGTTCGACTGCAAACCAATTTGCAGCTCATTTTATCTCTTTATTACTCCTTTTGTTGACATTTTTTTCAAGCAGTTTTTGTTTGCTGGGTACACGTGTTGCTGTCTCCCCCTGCCCCAGCACCAACCGCCAACGCTAACATTTGCCGGCTCTCTCTCTCTCTCTCTCTCTCCTACTCTCTTTCAACTTATTCTCTCACGTGCTGTGGCTGCTCAAACTTCATAACTTGGACAAAGACGCCATTCGTTCATTCAGATTTTGCATTTTCGTTGAAACGGCTGCATTTGAAGTGAAGTTCTTGTAAAATAATAAAGATCATTAAATAATTAGTTGTATTAAATTGTTTTAAAGTAAATAGCGACACTTTTTGCCTCTGCACATGTTTCAAGTAAGTTATTATACATTCATGCATTGTGTGTATGCATTTGTGTGTGTGTGTGTTTTCTTTTGTTTTGTTCGTTCTGTGTAAAAACGTGTGGCTCATCATGAGCCACAAAACACGTGGTTGTGGTTGCAAATGGCAATTTGCGTCAAGAGGAGGACAAGGAGGAATATAGTACGTCAGCATTTGGCTTTAGTTCATTTAAATTTAGATAAGCCAACAATTTGACAAATGGCATACACATTTCTCTTGTCTTGTACAGCATCTCCAAGTACAGTTGTACAGACGAGCCCCCCTGCGACTGTACAATCATTAGCGGAGGATTTTTATTTTCAATTAACCATACTGCAGATCATGGGGTTGATTTAACTGCCAACCCAAAATTGGTTTTAAATTAATAAATTTTCATACAATTATTTGATCAAAATGCATACAATTGTTTAAAATGCAACCCCCCAAAAATTACTCACTCTTTTATATTTGCATTAAAACAGCTGTGTGACCCAGCGAGAGAGAGTGAAAGCTTCTTAATAAGTTTGTGGCATTTGGAAAGCTTTTCTCTCCATTTGCAGTCCTTTTGTTTTCTCTGTGTGCGGCTGCTGCTCTGCGTATGTGTGATAAACGCATACGCCATGTTGTACCTCGCTCAGTTTCAATTGCTCGCTCGCTGCGGGCGTCGCTGTTGACTAATCTTCCCCACTTGTCATCTAGACATTGCAAAAAACTATAAATTTAAATAACAGCTGTGTGTGTGCGTTGTTGTTGTGCGTTGAGAGATTTGCGGCCACAACAAACAAAAACAGTTTTTCAGTCGTCATTCGCTTACCTGACAAACGAGAAGCGCATCAATTTTGGTTATAATACGAACAAATAAATCATGCCAGATAAGAAATGCTCTGAGCCAGACCAAAATGGTGCGTAATATATGAAAATTTTGGCAAAAAGAAAATTGTTTCCGTGTGAGTGTGTGTGTGTTGGTTTTTCATGGCCGCCATATCTTCGGGACTTTAACAAGACGAACAGCTGTTCGTTATGCGATGTCGTGATTAAAGCTTTTTGTTTTGTTTTGGCGGGCGCCTGTTTGCATGCCAGCATATTTTTTTATGTGCAGCTGAGAGAGAGAGAGAGAGAGAAAGCCTTACTATGTTTGTGTACGTGAGAAGGATCAGAGTTGCCAGATGGCAAATAAGACAAAGGATCTGTGTACATAGACTGAAAAGATTGGGAGAAAAGTATAAGAAGGTAAACTAGAAGAAAGTAAAATATAAAGTAGAAAATGTATCAAGATGTGGGAATAAAATAAGAACGTACAATGCAAAAGTTGTTTACAGTTGTGAACAAACGCAACTTTTTCGGACTCACTAATTAAAAATAAGAACTATAATAAACAATAAGAAAAAACAGCATTAAAATGGGGTGTAAAGTAGAGAAAAAGGGTGAAGTAAAAAGAAGCCAGGAAAATGCGAAAATCTTCTAAGAGAATAAAAGCTAAAGAAGAAAGAAAACGAATTTAAAGAATTCAAGATTGAAGTGGAAAAAAAGTGTAGAAAAATCACAAATAGATTACACAAAGCAACAAAATTCGACTTTTTCCAGTATATTGAAGGGTCGGTGGTGATTCTGGAACACGAAATGGTCCTTCACGTCGAGATTATAAGCTTAAAGTTGCAAAAAATGAGTATTTTGACCCTTTTAGAAGCATTTTCTGGGGAAACTATACTTTTGTTCGGAAGTACTACTCCTTAACTTTGAATTAAACTAACCCAAACAATTTTACCATTTTTTTCAATGAAGATATGACAATTTTAGTACTTGTGTACGAATTTACAAAAAAGATCCTATATATTATTGGCGCCACAAAGTATGCAATAGGTGTTGTTGAAAATTTTTAATAGAATTCTATACAAATTACAAGCCTGTTTTTGCAAAACATACTATTGGGCTGTAGACAATTTTGTTAAAAATAAAATATCTTCACAAAAATTAAACGTACAATTCATTGGGCTTTGTTTATTTTAAAGTTAAGAAATAGGGCTTTACGATGATATCAGTCAAATCAAAAGTATAGGTTCTTATCAGCTACGCTCATGTCGACAAGCGAGACACATTATATACATATATTTTGTTTTTGTGCTTGGAAGTGAGGCAAATGCACTTGCTGCGACGTCTGTTTGTGTAAATCGGCGCCTTGTAACGATGCACTTTCTTTTGCGTCTGAGTGACGCCAGCTATGGTAGCAAGGGCATCGCTGTACTGCAATATGATTCTAGTCACCGTTGGCCGTAGTCACTCGTGCTTTTCACATAGAAGCGAGTCGAAATGATGATTGTGTGCGTAGGTAAGCACAGAAAATCAAGTGAGTCGGCTATTGACTCTCATACTCATCAACACAAGAACATTTCGGCTTTGCTCTAGTATGAAGTTTCCACCGACATTCTCAATTCCGGCTTATCTTGATACATTGCGCCTCAAAGTATGCAATGTTCTGACAAGCTAAGAATGTACTCGCTTCATTCCTGAGCCCTGGTTCGAACTCGTGAGTGAACCCCTTCCGATTTTTAGAAGGTTTACAGCCTGGTTCAAATATAGCGATGAGAGTAGAGGAACAAAGCACGAGAAATGGTATGAGACATGGTGGAATTATACAAGGTGAAGTCATTCAAGTAGTCTGCTTCTTTTTGGGGAACCAGTTGAATGGTGAAAATCACTCAAAAGCAAAGGGAATGTCAACGTGCTCTCACATGTTCGCATGGTGAATTTCTGACGACTCTACCTTGTTAATTATACCATGGTATGAGGTATCAGTGGTATCAAATATGACCGATAAATTGGCCAATTGGGTCAAAATTTCCTAAAAATTTGTCAAACTAATTGCCTGTGTGAACTTAGCTTTACTAGTGTGAAAATTTAGAATATGGAAAATCCTAAAAATACTAGATAGACAAAATATCACCGATCTGGCCGCGCGTTCTCTCTCTCTCTCTTTCTCTCCCACTCTGAAAAATCATATGTAAAAAAAAAAATCACATGGCTGAGCTTGGGGTGGCTTTACTTTTCTGCTTTTCTCGCGCGCACACACACACACACAGACATACACCCCTCACAAGCTTTTGCTCTGCCTGCAATGTATGAATGAATAAATGTGAAAGAGGCCTAAACCGGCGCTCTTACATACTATAAATATGCTCTCCCCCCACACCGCTCACACACATACAAAACTCTCCCGTGCTCGCGCTCTCTCTCCCGCTCTCCCTCCCTCTCTCTCTCTCTCTCTTTCTGTGGCGTCGCTGCTGCTGCTGCGCTACTGCTAGCGCTTTTGCAAAAGCAATTTTTATAATAAAAACTTGTACTCGTAGATTGTGTGATGCCAGTACGTTCTGCTAATCCGATACGCGCTAGAAGTTTGATCCGAGACAATTTGGAGAAACAGGCTGGTTGTCTAAATTTAATCCACTCCAGAATGCCGAACATTAAAGTGTTTTCGGGCACCTCGCATCCGGATTTGGCTCAGCGTATTGTGGATCGCCTTGGCATTGATCTGGGCAAAGTGGTTACCAAGAAATTTAGCAATTTGGAAACATGGTGAGTAGAGTGAAAAAGTCCTTTGGCAAAAAAAAAAAAAAAGTGTTAATTGGTGTTAATAAAACAATATTTTGAAGTGTGTGTGTGCGCCATGTGCTGCTGCGGCTGTTCCCGTTGTGGTCCTTGACATTCGCTGAAGGTTGACTGGCCCCAGTGAATTTTCATCATATGTTTTTCCCTTAAAATTGAATTGTTTATTAATTTGTGTGTTTTTCTTGTTATTGCTTGGCTTTTGCTGGCGATTTTTTTATATTTTTATTGATTTAACAAGTGGACTGTACACCGTCTTCATCGTTGTCGCTATGGCCGTGTGTATGTGTGTGTGTGTGTGGGTCGCTTACACACACTCGCACCATTAAGCTCTGGCAACATTGCCAATGTCGCGTGCAATTTTATAGAAAAAGTACAACAAAACAAAAAAAGAATAAAAATTTATTTAATTTTTTATTTTTTAATTAAATTAGCATAAGGCTGTCACAGACTTCCTCCCTTGCTCTCTCTCTCCCTCCGCTCTATCTCTATTCCTCGCTCCCTGCACACACACACACACCAATTCAGCCAGTCAGCTGCTGTGGCCACAATAACAACAACAACAACAAATAATAAATAAAGAAAACTTTTTAACTGTGAGTGCGCCTTATCATTTCGCACACCTTCATAGACAAGTTGGTTTTTTTCATGTACTTACAATTTAACAAAAGAAAAAATTAGCAAACTACACAAAATTGAAGAACAAAAGCAAAAATAGAGGTTATAATGCGCGCTAAGCTTTTCTGTGTGCGTGTGTTTTTGTTATGCTCCAACCGCACGCATACAAAGGTAAGGCTCCAAAAAACGGCCTACAAGCAACAACAACAATAACAACACGACTCTGTCACGTTTTTCCTACACTCAGAGAGTGAGAGAGCACCGCTTACTCTTCACACGTCGTCGACGTTGCCGCCCCCACATATACATGCGCTAGCTGGCTGGCGCTCTCACTCTCGCTACTTCTTTCATTCTCGCCAGACCCCCACGTGTGTACAGTGGTTGTTGTTATTTTCAGCAAGCAAAGAGAATACACAGCAACAGTGTAACAAATATTTTGAAATGTTGACAGTTAGGTGTTTATGATGCCTCTGCTGCTGCTATTGTAACGGGTCAGTTGTTGTTGTTGTTGTCATTTGCTGTTGCTATAGCATAGAAAGATTAGTCTTGAAGGGCGCCACTCAAATGACATTCATGTACTATTATAATTTGTGTGACATTTAAGCGTCTAATCATACAGATAATGTGATAGATAAGCAAAGCTATAATTCAGTTTTAGAAAATTATGCTGTTATTTTTGAGTTGAAATTACTGAAATTTGATTTTATTACTTTTAGGGAAAATAGTACGAATTAAATTATAATTTTTTTTATGCCACTAGACTGCGAAATTTCACATGACTTTCGTTTCTGATATCTATAAAGCTTCATCATTTCACACTTTTTGTTAATTCATGCTTAAAGTGGCAAAACTTATAATATGGACTTTTTTTTAGCAAATTTTAAAATAATTTTTTACCTAACGCTTCTTACCTTATTGAACACATTTAATATTATAAAAAGTGAAACATATCATAAAAAAAAAAAAAATTTAATTTTTTTAAGTGAGGAAGTCTGTCAAACCTGACGAATATATACTTTGTACCTGCGAAAGTGCGCTCTTGTAGCAGCAGAGTTATTAAGCTTTTTCCAAATTGCGGTGTCAGGTGTCAGATGTGAAGCTTATATCCCATATATGTTAAACCTCTATCCAAGGTATACTGAACAAGGTAGCCGCACTCGCTCTCTCGCTCTCTTTGCTTACTTCTTAGATATCAGTCTGTTAACAACCCTTGTGAGCGACGAATTTTTTGAGTTCTGCTTCTTATTTAAGAAGTTGTGAGAGAGCGAGTGCGGCTACCTTGTTAATTGTATCTTGCCTCTATCTCTTACCATCTCTGAGATCCCTTTGTTCATACTTCATGACTGGCAAAAACTCGAAATTGTCACGAAAGTAGACTGGATTTGTATTATAAATTCTAAAAAAATTTTTCAAATAAGCAATAATTACGCCACCCTTAATAAGCTTTGTTTTTAGAATCCTTAATTCCACGTTGAGAAGATGACGAAAGTTATTTCCGCGATTTTTACGCTTAAAAGCGTAAAAGATAATAAAGCGATTACTGACATCTTTAAAACCTGCGATGGCACTAATACAGAATCGATTGAACAGGATGAAAAAGGAAATCGAAATGAAATTTGGTTTTTTTTTTCGCACTCTTTTGCATGTTTCCATGAGACACTTTGCTTGGCAGAATCTGCCTTAAGCAGCGATGGTTATCGTCATCAGTACCCCCTGGGTGGCGAAGACGTTTTGCTATTTACACATATACAAGCCGAACGCATTCCGAAGCTGAGGAGAAGAGAGCAAAAAAAAGATCGAGATGGACATATTCTCAAATGTATCCAGAGTGCATAAGTGAGAGCGAACAGCTGACCAAATGTATACAGAGAGCGTAAATGAGAGCAAACAGCTGTCTAATTTCTGATAGCAAAGGTGTCGACTACGCAATTGTACAGTCTAGATCAGTGCAACAACAAAGATGTACTAAATGAGCGCGCTCTCGCGTAGCTAAACACACACACACACAAGTCCAAAATGTGCATGTGTGTTTTGCCGGCCACTGATCTAAATCTAGACCTAAATCCTAGATTCTAAATCTAGACTACGTTTGCTCTGTCGAACCAAGTTCTGTTTGCAACTGCAACCGTCTTCGTCACGAACTCGAACCGTCTTCGTCTCAAACTGAACCCTGTTTCACTCCCACCCATCAGCCATGATATGGAGCAACTGCGACAGAGCAAGACAGGGCGAGGATCGAACCTGAGCGCCGTAGCAGCGCAGCAAACAGGGCAAAGGGACTGCGCATAGGAACTATCTACCCTTCTCTCATCTATGTCAAATGCTAGCCAGCGATTGAGCGGCCTTTTGCTCTCTTCTCCTCAGCTTCAAAATGTCCTCGCCCCCCAGGGGGTACTGGTGACCATCGCTGACTTAGTCTGAGAGAGCTTTTCTCACTCTGTTTCGAACTTGCTCTAGGTTTCTTTTCGCTCTTTAGTGTTGACAGTGGAATTCTTACTTCAATCTTGAGTCAGGATCATTTGATTTCGCCTTTTTTCAGTGTAATTGTATTGCTCGGTAAGTTTACCGGAAGCCAGTATTTGTTTCATAATGAATTTATAAATCACTTCCAATTTGTTATAAACTTATCTCATTTTATTTAAATTACATTAAATTGGGACTATGTTTTGAATACTTTTTTATGGGCTACCCCCAGAGAGGAAACCCACAAATGACCTTTGGAAAAGTCAAACGTTTCATCCCCTCCCCCTCTTTTTCACTCATCAAATTGCGTCAATGCAATTTTTCAATAATCCATAAAGCAAATGAAGCGTCAATTTGTAGAGGTCCAACGGCACGCAATCCTTTTTGAATGACCTTCCAGCTACCCCCACCCTCTCGTCCCCTTGTTAAATGTCAATTACAAACCCATTTGTTGAAAAGTTAGATCGATAAGGAATTTGCGTGTTCACATTAAACATAAAGGTCGTTCGAATGGGGGCCCAGGTCTAAACAAAAACCTGATAAGCGATTTAGAATTCTTCATCAGACTGTGAGATAAGCCTTGAGAGACTGAGAGAGTAAGTGAGAGAGAGAGAGAGAGAGAGAACACGTCTAGCAACAACTTTAAGTTTACATTATCAACTGTATGTTTGTGTCTGCCGCCAGAGATAAAAATACATAAAAAACAATAGAAACCGAATTGAAATTTAGCAATTTTGGCTGGCAAAAATGCCGGCCATAGAAACAGCTGCTGGCAATGCGACAATTCTGGCTAAGGGCCAAACACAACCCCATCCTCAGTGCTCAGTGCCGCCTAAGTTTTGAGGCATTTTAACAATGTCACAGCGGTGAAAGTGTTTTCCCAGAAAATGCATTCAATTTTACGCCTCAACTGCATCCGGCTAATGAAATTTCAAAATTTGTCATATTTTCGTTTGAATAATAATAACAACAGCTGATCATCAAAGCAAATACTGCTGATAAGATTTACCCGAAAAAAAAAAAAAATAAAAAAATAATGCGGTCATTGAATTGTCTTGATTATGGAGAAATTATGGCGCCCATAAAATATACTAGACAACAAATAGATAAACCTCACCCCTCCCCCCAAACGCCCACCCTTCAACGTTAAACAATTAATTATGATTTTATTTGGAATTGTCACAGGTCGTTGTCAATCGATAGTTGAAGAGGCACAGGGAACTGTGGCCGCCGTGTAGAGGTGTCGACAATATTCCCACAATTTAATTAAATTAACCTTCAATGAATAACAATGTCAATAACTAACTAGAAGAGAAACAAAACTATGACGCACCACAAAAATTAATTACTAAAAAAAACTTGTTACAAAAAATTGTAAAATTCAACAAATGGAATAGTTGTTTTACACTCTAAGTATATAGTTAGTTAGCAAAAGGCAGAAGGAAGTACATGTATATGGCATATTCTTGATCAGCATTAACAGCACAGTTCAAATAAGTTAATATAGATCAAACTGATGTGGAATATGTTTATTTGTCGCTAAACACTCGCGCATGGGCTTTCCGGTGAGAGTTTTTCTTTAAAAAAGCGGCAACTAGAGGAAGAATGAGAGAAGAATCTTTTTGCGACTGCCACGACGACGTGTTTTTTCTTATTATACACCATTTATACACGGTTTTACTATTTACAATGTCTATACGAGTTTGTTCCCTCTGTCTTATCCATTTTATTTACATCGTCTCTGTCTTAACAAGTAAGAAAGTCGGTCGAGCCCTACTGTTATATACTCTCTACCTGGAGTAGCTGACCTGCTGAACAATAGATGGCGCCACTACTTGCTTTGAACATTGGGGAATTTTCAAAACTGACCAATAGATGACGCCACTACTGCTTTCAACTTTCTTTTTGGTCATAACTTGAGTATAGTTCATCTGATCTTTATCACTTGTGCGGCAAATCGATAAATAATCTTAATTACTAAATATCTTTAGAAGGTACGAACGTTTTATCTGCAAAACTATGGGAGATATGATGTTTTTTCCAAACAGCGTGGGCGGCAGGGGGCGTGGCAAAAATTGAAAATAACCTTGATCTGCCTGCAAGTATAAGAAATATACTCCAAAGTATACAAGTCAAACCTCTATCTCTTACCGTCTTTTCGTTCATACGAACAGACAGACAGAGGCCCATATTGACTCGGCTCTTGATGCTGATCAAGATTATATATACTATATGATGGGAAATGGAGGTGTCTTGCCTCCTGGAACTTCTGGTGAGATTCTTCTCACGTTCTTAGTGGATGATGGTCTGCCGCCAGAAAGAAGTACGCAGTTAATTTGAATGAGTATTTAAGTAAAGACTTTTATTTCATTTGACAACGTTCGTACGCTCCAAAGTACAAAATGCTCAGACACTGACGCTGAGTTGTGGCAGCTCAGAGCGCGCTCTGTCGTAGACAGGGTTGCAAACATACAGCTGTGCATTGTTATCGATGTTATCGAATTTGAACACTATATAGGGTCGGAGATGATTTCTTCTGGCTGTTACATACTTTTGCACAAACTATGTACCTTTGGTACAGAGTATAAAAATACCTTAACGTCTGAACATCGATAAATCTGTACATATTGGCGTCTATTTTCAAATAATTCCAAAGTCTACATGTTAATAATATTGCTATCGTTTCCCAATACGATTTGGGGGAATCTTGCATTCCTCTTGTTGCTTCTTACACAGAAGGAAAAATCCTGTTTAGAAAATAAGTTGCCTTCAACTGAAAACAAGATTGAAAAATTATCAAGTTTTATGGGGGCAAGATTTTGGACTCCGTTGGATTGCAAATTGTCGGTGTCACAGAACTTTAAGAGATTTTATTATCTTATTTGAAAATCTAGTTTGAAGACTTGTGTCCAATATAAAGTCCCATCTCTAACACAGGGTTGCATCTGTCGCAAAAAAAACTTCCCATTTTCTAGTTATGAGCAGAGCTCGCAAAAAACTGTTAACACTATCTGCGTGTCTCCAAAAAACTGTTCTGTTACAGACACAACGAAAAGAGGTTGCGAAAAGACACTTTCAATTCGGTTTTGCTCAATAGCTGTTTTCGCTCAACCACAGAGCGCTTTTTTCTTTTCTGTTTTGCTCATGTCTTTCACTGACCGTTTTGCCGAGAGCCGACTTCCAAAGTGTCTTCTACAAATGAAAGCGTGTTTGTGACTGGGATGCCTGGGTGCGTGTGTGTGTGAGTGTGTTTGTCTCAGTCAACGATCTTTGTACATACGTGTAGTATGGAGAAATTTATTATTATTAACCTATCAAATGAAATGCAGAAAATATTCGTTTTTGTAATTGCTTAACGCCTAAAAAACATATTTATTTAATTATGTACATTGTACATATAGTACATAAGCCCACACCGTCTACCACACGAACAAAACAAATAACACTTTTTGCTGACACTTTTTGTGTTTTGCTCATTTGAAGACAGTTTTTCGTGAGCGCTCGCTCACAAGTGTCCCTCTCAGTTGTTATTGGCAGACCGTCTCGTTTGTTTTGATCAACCGAAAATGCTCAACAGAAAACACATGAGGAGGGAATAAAAGTGTTTTGCTCAGTGAGAGACCGAGTCGGCTTTGTTTTTTTCTGTTTTGTCAGTGGGCTGATCGCACTGAAAAAACTGTTGAGGGTTATTTGCGAGCTCTGGTTATGAGTTAATTTGTTGTTAGGGTGGTGAATTTAACTAGATCTCCTAGAGATTTGCAACCAACTGAAAAAGATTTCTGGGACATCGAGCATTGGTTTAGTGTTGGAATTTGGTTGGAAGAGATTTCCATGACACCTTCGATGAGGGGAAGTGTTCTTAAGTGTTCTTAATGTTCTTGAAATGCAGAAAGTTCAACTCGATCGGCATCCTCTTATACTTGTAAATTCGGAAACCCACACAGACGAAATGTCTCTAGGTATTGGTAACAAAAACTTGAGTGTTTTCCATCGCAGCCTCCTGAAACTTTGTGTTTGAAATAAGAATTTGCTTCACATATTTATACATACATACATACCTACTTATAACTGCCATAGCAACCATCGGTTAGAAAATTAATATTCCGGGAAAATGTATATGGGGTTTAGTGACCTGTTTTTGATCTTAGTCAAAGTTACAGCTGGCTAGCTCGAGGTCTCTGGTTGAGTATAAATCTTTATAACCAACACAAATCAACAGATATTAATTACAACATTTTGGAATAGCAATTGGGTATGTCCGTACAACGATCGCTGTTTCGAGAATAACCAAATTCTCTCATCAGCGGACATGTTTTGCTGTTCACACTTAAAACAACATATCCAGTTAGTATTTAAGCCTCTTTCAATCGGCGAATAAAGACATAGGAATTCCTAATGTTGTAAATTCGCAGCCCGAATTTCAGCTATGTTTTTTTTGTTTGAAGTGGTTTGTTTGGGGTTGGGCTATCCGTCCAATGATCCTCCTTAGCAGGGCCACGAGTCTAAAAAATCTATTTTGTTTCTCTTCATTATAATGCCCAGTTTTAGCAAAGTCGAATAAAAATATCTTTTAGCTGACAAATCTACAAAAATCTAGAGTCTTTATCTTAAGGAATTTTATGATTCGAAAATTGGTACTATAAATTAAATGTGTCACTTTAGGCTAACCAACTTATATTTGCTTAAACAATATATAATATAATATGTAGGTGCGTGTTCAAGACATTTTTGAGAGTTGATTAAACAAAAGTTTTTTTCTTCCCCTTTAATTATTATCTTATCTATGTGGGTCATAATTTTTTCTTTAAATTGAACGAAATCTCTACGAAATTCGATCTTGTTAAGCTAAAGCTGACACGGGAATATTCTCTCTCTCTTCCAACCAAATTCCTACCTAAAACAAATTCCCTTTGTCACGGTAACATCTTTCGGTTATTTCAAAGAAATGACTTAACTAACTTATCAACCCAAACAACAGAGATAAACAAAAGTAATTTTGGAAAAGGAAACATTATTATACTAGAAATTTTTATATCAAAACCAAATGAAGACTAAAAAAAATTAACCAAAACCATTAGTTCCCATTGAATTTTGAAAATTAGATAATAAAAAGTGTTCTTTAGGGTTGCTTTTGCAATTTTGCACCTATTTCCCGAACTGTAAACAAATCGGAACTAAAAGTTGTGATTTTCTATTAGGCAGAGACCATTTTTTTTTACCCATATCAACCATTATCTTAGACACAAACCTGTATAAGATTTTCGGACTAGCTTCTAAAAGCATAAAACCCGAGTATTTCGTTCGAACCTTGGTTTTTAGTGCAATAAAATGAAGCGACAAATAGCTTATTAAAGAGGCTGTGCGGAAAAGGATAAGAATCCGTGAAAAGACGAAGTTTAATATATCGGACTGGAACCTTGAATCATCGCAACAGAACCGACTGAGAATATCCAAGCTGAGCAATGCGTTACCTCTAGTATTGGTAAACGAGCAAATTTTCGTTGTATGGGTTATAGCACCCACGAGGGTGATACATTAAGAAGTTTTTGGAATTGGATGGTGGAATCTTTATTATGGGCTGAAAGAACTATCTCTGAAATTTACTTTTTAAAGATAAACATTTGGATAAACAGTTGGTACATAACTTTAAAACGGGGGCACACCGCACCACAAAGGAGGTTAGTCGACCGAACAGCTGTTTCAATGGTATCTCTACCATAACATCAGCGGTCTTCACCTGGTACCACAATCAGAAAACAAAGTAAAGTTATGTACCAACATAACGAGACCTAGAGCCGGTAAACACTTGAAGGTTTAATTATCATAAAGGTCGTTAAAACATACATGCTTTTGAAAGATAATTTCATTCAAATGTTGACCGTGACTACACTGGCCGGCATAAGTATTTTGACAAAGAAATTTTCATAAATAAACCATTATTTCTTTTAAACAAAAAATCCCAAAATTTTGAAATTTTTATCGGATGCTGGTGTAACAGTAAGCTTTCAATAAAACATCAGAATTACACAATCAGCTGCTTGGGTTAGAAAATATAAATCAAAATGTGCAAATGGCAGTTGGCATAAGTATTTTGACAAGATTTCAAAATTGGTTTATTCCCAGCACAGGACCTCAAATGTCCAATTTATCCGCATATTTAAATTTTTTGAATTTTTTTTTTATTTTACATGAGCGCCAGTGTAGTTTTTAAAGAAATAATGCATATTTGGGTGCATTTTACCTTAAAAACTAACTGGCACTCATGAAAAGCACAAAAAATTTAAATTTTCATGTAAGTCGTCCATACTTAGCAGATCGATTACGAACTTATATCTTATGAAATGAATAAAGTATATACTACATTTTACAGATAAAAACCAGTACTATTACATAACAAATCAAGTTTTTTAAAATATCATGTTTTCTAGCATATAGGGTCTAGGGGAAAATGGTCAAATTAGCCATTTTCGGCATTTTTATGTCCAAATTACAGTTAATCCATTAGAGATATGGAATTTCTAAAGGCAGATTTGGGTTCAGCGTGATAAACTTGTCTAGAATCAATCATTCTTTTATCATTTGAGGTTGGTTTTGCGAATAGTGGTCTCGGAAGAGGTCGATGATGCACACCATATGTAGCTCGAAGTGCACGAAAAACAGTTTTGATAGAACGCTTATATTCGTAATACAGCTGAACAACATGGAGACGTTGCGGTGTGAGTGATTTGTCAAACACCAGTCACGCGTGATATCTGAAAAAAACCTCTTAATGAATCACCCTTTACTAGCAGGCAGATCAAGTTTATTTTCAATTTTTGCCACGCCTCCTACCGATTCCGCATTTTGAAAAAAAGTCATATTATATAAATAGATGGTTCGTACCTTCTAGACATATTCAGTAATCCAGATAATTTATCGATTTCCCGCTTGTGTTCGGATGTAGTGCACCGGTAGTGTGTGTGGCTGCTGGTGCGAGAGGTGTGGGTTCTATCCCGCCTCGGAACATCTAATGAAAAGTCTTTTTCTGTCTTTAGAACAAGAACTTTTACATATCCGGTAACCTTCACCACCTAGCTATTGGCGCCAGCTGTGAAGTAACTAGCCATGAAAAAGCTTCTGAAACTTTGCCGTTCGGATTCGGCGTTAAACTATAGGTCCCTTTCTCTTGTGCGAAAAATTTTAAGCACACACGTCAAGAGATTGAGAGAAGCTCGCTCGGCTTGGCCTTTTGAGACATATGATTATGGTTTATCAAAAATGGGTTTTAGTAGGAAAACATTGGTTTTACGTTTTGGAATAAGTTTACCATTTATTATAGGATACATAAATAACTGTGCTGCATTTTCTACTTTTCTCTCTTTAACTTTTCATATCATTTTTTCTAAATTTAATTTGTTTTACAAAGTTGACCAATTAGGTGTGTGTACTTGGCTTATTTATTCAATCGTTTAGATCGATTTAAAAGACCCTAGGGGCCAACCATATATGTGTATGTATGTATGTATATGTGTTTAGTGCCAAAACGTAAACCAAACAATAAGCGACTCGGTCGATGTAAGACTGCAAATATTACGCATACGCCATGTGTGTGTGTGTGTACATTTGCAAAGAAAAGTTGAAGGGCTCTGCTGTGTTGGCAGTTTCTTTTGAGTGAGTGACAAGTGTTGTGGGCGTGGGTTCAACCTCATGTGTGTTGTTGGGTGTGTTATTAAATGGGGATTATATTTCTTCTCTTTCTCTCCTGAGAACATAAATATTTAAATGAAATTAAAAACCATTATTTATGTCTACAATTTCAGCGTCGAAATTGGGGAATCTGTGCGCGGCGAAGATGTTTACATTGTGCAGTCCGGTTCCGGCGAGATCAATGATAATTTAATGGAGCTGCTGATTATGATAAATGCTTGCAAAATAGCTTCAGCCTCTCGTGTTACAGCTGTGATTCCTTGCTTTCCATATGCCCGCCAAGACAAAAAAGATAAGGTAGGTTTGCTTAAATAATTCTCTCACTTTTTCTCTTTCTCTCTTTTTCTCCGTGTCTCCCTTGTTTGCTCCTTTCTCCACTTGGCACGTGCACAAAAAAAAAAGAAAATGAAAATGCAAAACACACTAAAAAAAAAATCAGATTTTCTACTTGAATTTCTCCTAATGTTGATAACCAATTTATTAATTTATTTTCAAAATATATAAACGCTGCTCTTGTTGTGTGTGTGTTTTATGCATTTTGTTAAATTTATATTATACATTTATTTTGTTGGTTGCAAGGAATTACAAAATTTAACAAAAACAAAAAAAAAAAAATGTGGAAAATTTTTGAAAATTTTTGAAAAATTTGAAATTTATTTTGAATTGATTTTGTTTAATTAATTACAATATTTTTTCTACTTTGCTCGGTTTTTATATCTCTCTCTCTCTCTCTCTATTGCGCTGCCCTTTCTGCTGCTCTGTGTGTGTGCGCCTGTGTGTGTGTGTGTGTGCGAATTTCTTTCTATCCTATAACCTCTAGTTGGCGGGCGGTGAGGATAAAGATGATGGCAAGAAACTTGCCAAGAAAAACTACGATTGGAAATTTAGGGTATTTACTTCTTCTAGCAATTCTTTTTTAAATCGTACACATTTACTTACTCACTTTTAGTACCTCACTTTAAATGGGAAACTGATTTCTAAAACTCATTCTCTCTCTCTCTCGGCCTAAACTCATTCACTTTAAAACTTCGAAAACGACAATTTTCACTTTGGGGTTTGGTTGCTAACGAACAAAATTTCCGATTAAAATGCTTTTGTTTATGTTGCATGTTTTCGTTTTTGGGTAAACTAATCAAGTCCAGCTGCTGCGAAATTTTAACTCTAATCTAACAATTGGTTAAGCAAAATTTTCCACATTTTTTGTTGTTGTTTTGTCAAAAGATTTTTTGAATTTTTGCGAAATAAAACTAACAATTTTTAATGTACATAATATATATGTATATATTATATATGTATTTTTCTTGTTCGTGTTTTGTGTGTTTATGTGATGTGTTTTCTTGGGGTGATCTTGCACTTTACATTTGATAAGGCACAAATTGTGTTTTACATTTCTATTTATTTTTCTTTCCCCATATTGATAACCCATTTTCGATCAAGGGCTGACGTCAAACCAACTCAGCTTGAACCCTGGGGTTATAAAATATGCACAAATATTATTCCAATTATTTATACATTATATTGTTTTCTGTAATCTATAAAAAAATGATTGCATTGCAATGAACTCACAAAGCGTGTGTGTTGATATGTAAGTGTAATCGAATGTTTGGTTTATGGGATTTTTTTAACTCGCAAATATTTAATAATTGTCTGATTAAAACAGGGAAATATAAAAGCCCAAAGGTATATAAATATTATGTAAAGTATTTCCGGCAAATTGAATACAGTTTTATTCTGTGATCTTAAATATATCAAAATAATTATGTACTATGACCATAGTTAATCAATGTCAAAGCAATTCCATTGGTTATTTTAGGCTTCAACGTTGCCCTTCCCGCTTAAAACGTTATCAAATGCAGTTTTTCGTTGTGGCGCCTTTTAGTTACATTTTCGTTTCCGCGGCGGGCTGCAAACCGATCTGGAAATCGGACCGGACCCAGAACCGATCTTTCTAAATTGTTAACCTGGAACTGAAATCTTGTTAAAACTCGCCCTATTACGACTTCGAGAAAGAAATAAATCAAGTTGTAAAGTGGCAAAACAAATCCGTATATTTATTTACATTGAAGTTGAGGCAAGCTTTTTACTTTAAAGTCAAGGAACTTTTATAAGCCGTGATAGAGGATGTAAAAAAGCTAACAATTATGATTAAAGTTTTTAAGCTGGAAGCTTCTTTCAACAAAAATACTACTGTGATCAAATTGAATTGTGAATTTTGAATTAAATCTTCCCTGGTTTTTCCAATAAATAATTTTTTTCTTTCTGTAACTTGGTAACACTATTAATGACAGCTGTGCGAAATTTCACGTCAAAATATTCATTAACGTTTGAGATACGCTTCGTTTTGTAAGGTGCTAAAAGTGAATGCTGTGATTTTTACTATTTCTGAATTTATTGAACAAAGAAGTTGCATTAAATTTTGTTTGCGAAATAGCATTTCGGCTGCGGAAAGCCTTGAAAAAAGATAGATAGCCTTTGGGGATCAGACTCCGTCTTCAAAGAATGTTTACAAGTAGTATAACGAGTTAAGGGCCGACCGCGAGAGTGTTGAGAAGAATGTGGTATCTAATCGTCCAAAAACATTGACTGATGAACATCACGTGAAGCAAGTCAAGTCAAAGAAATGGTGCTTGTAAATCGTCAATTGACTATTAGAGACATTGCTGATAATTTGGGTATATTATTTGGATCGGTGCAGGCCATTTTGACTGACGAATTGTGCTTGAGATGAGTCTAATCTCGAATGGTTCCAAGACCGTCGTATTAGCATCTGTAAATCAATGCTTTCTGACTTGCAGGACGTAATGAAATGCATCAGAACTGTAGATGAGACTTGAATCTACGCTTCATCGATTCAATTGAACGAATATCGTGCCAAAGCGAGCCGAAACCGAAAAAACCATATCAAAAATTAGGTCATGTTGACTGTTTTCTTCGATTATCGTGGTGTGATGCTTTCTGAATTCCTTCCGCCGGGTCAAACTGTTAATTAGGAATATTATTTAAGTGTTCGCCAAAATAGGCCAACTCTTCGTTTTTGCATGACGATAATGCGCCATCTCACACGTCACACAAAAACTTAACAAATATCGTTCCGCTAACTGCTTTTCACCTGATTTGGCTTCGTGTGACTCTTGGCTATTCAGCAAACTCAAGAGACCGCTCCGGGGACACCGTTTTGACTCAATTGAGATCATAAAAGATGAATCGCAGAAGGCTCTGAAGGCCATTCTGAAGGAGGTTTTTGCCAAGAGCTATGATAACTGGAAAATTAGTTGGCCAAACTGTATTGCAGCTGAAGGGGATTACTTTGGAGGGGATGAAATAGATTTAGATAAATAAATAAAGACTTTTAAAATGTAAGAAAACTCACCTTTCACTTTTTTCACAGTAGAATGCCATTTTTTTATCCATGAACCAACCTAAGATTCAATAAGTTGACTTAGACTTAACAACTTCTTCAGAATTTCACAATTATTACTTCAAGTAGTGTGTTGGGTTGTTCGTGAGTGCGAGTACAAAAAAAAAGAGTTGTGCACCAAACTGAACAAGTGAAAATATCTAATCGTTAATTGTTCGACGAGACTTGTTCAGTGAGAATTGTTCATTCACGCTTGTTCAGTCTCTTTTTCTCAGTGATTTGTTCAGTGACTTGTTCAGTTACTCATACGCTGAGACTTTTTCGGTGACTTGTGTTCAGTCACTCTTGCTCAGTCTCTATTCCGTGACTGAACTGCTGTTATTTGTTTTGTGCTTCTGTTTATTCTCAATATATGGCAACACTGATCTAAGCAACATGCTGATGTGACTACATCAACAGTTTTTTCATTTAAAATCTTTGACTAAATAAAATGTGCAGACATAATTAATTCCATTTTAGTTAGGTGGCTATTAGATTAGAATTAGTTTGAATGATTGCTAATCGTCAACAGGCCTAAGGTTAGCAAGTGAACAACTGAGCAATTGGGGTGAATTAAATAACCTTTACCTTACACTAGTTCCTAGAGACTTTTTAAAGATAAAAGGATTGATTAGTGTTTTCTTGTATAGATGTTTTTAGGGTTTATCCCTACGTTTTATCCAATAAATATACTATATGTTCAATCCCATCAATATAAACTCATAAAAAAGTTTCCACGACATCTTTTGTTAGAAATGAAATAAAATACATATCTTTTGTTAAAATTCTAAAAATACCCTTAGGCCTGATTTATCATCTTCTCAGATAGTTCTATGTAGATGTGAAATCGACCCATAATCTAAAGTTTCCCATTTTTAATGGGAACAGGGTATAATGAATACAAGCAACTTATTTGTATTATTGGGCGTGCTCAGCAGAATAATTAATCCCTGAGCTGTATTACTGCAGTTACTGCAGTATTACGGAGCAGTATTACTTTAAAGTAGCGTACTATTTCTGTGATACATGCTCCTGCATCATGATACCTCAAATTGGCTATTATGATGCCGCATCTCTCGAGTTCGGTATTAAGAAACCGAAGCAAATGTTTCAAATTGTTCTGCTGAACACGGCCATTATCTACGATGGAGCAAAATGACGCTATAATGATCCAATTTCTGAATTTGGCAGGGATGTCTTGCAGCATCATTTGATTTTTTGCAAAGTAAGCCACGCAGTCGTCGCTTTACAAGGCGGCTGTCATAGAGGTTTCAGCACCTAAGGTGGAGCTGCTGTGGACATCCTCAAAATAAAACATCTCCTCTTTTTATTCAAATTATTACCTGTATTGTGAACAAGATCGAAATTCACAGATTTGGATACTTGGAGAACACACGACACCCTGTCAAAGTAATCCCAAGAGGGGGAATGCCACCAGAAGGCCCCACCTTAGCAAGTTTAGCTCTATAAATAAATGTAAATTAGGCTAAGGTCCCACAGACAAATAATTTGCCCAAATTTTGTTGAAAATATGAATAAATTGGCCAAATTAGGACACTTTTCTCACATATTTGAACAAATTAGTTGCTTATGGAACCATAGTTTTAATTTTGAGTTCTGAAAAATCTGCTATCATGGCTATTCATCTACATTTTCATCGAAATTTGGCCAAATTATTTGCTTGTGGAACCTTAGCTTTAGTTATATATAACAAGTTTTGGGTAGGATAAATATTTTTTTGTTGGAAACTGAAAATTTGATGTTAATCTCTTGGTGCGATAGTCCAAAATCCTTCATCTTCTCTGCCATTCCTTAAATATGTGGAAGTTTTTCTTGTTCCCCAAAATGCACCCATATTTTCCTTCCACAACTCCAGGAGTGTGCATGTTGACCACACAAATCTCTTCTAAGATCCTACAATAGGTTCAAAGTGACTTTCTTACCTTTATTTTGAGCCATAATTATTGAGTAAGAAAAGAAGTAGCTCTTTTTTTACTTGGCAATTAAAGTTTCACAGCTGTTTTTTGTTGTGCTAGTGGTGATAGTTGAATACGATAGGCAAAAATGGGCAACACTTATCGAGTATAACGAATACACGCAACTGCATCCAAATGAAACTCAACTTTCTGTCCCTATACTATTTGCATGGGGAAAAAGCTAACGCAGTCCTAGTATAAACAGCCTATAAGAATTTTAATGGTTTACTTTCTTTTAGAACTAAGTAAAAACGCTAAAGGTCCCCTTATCTTGTGCTTACCACATTTATGAATTTCGGAAAAAATGTCCATCTTTTCACACACTTTTCCCCCACCATAACAAAACTAACCAATTCTTTTTCCTACAATTTTGTTAACTTTTTTTTCTATTAACCTTTTAAGTGCTACTAACTTGTTGATTAAATATTTGTGCACTCAGCCTTTTGTCCCATCCTATTTGCTACTTTTTTCCAATTTAAATTCTAAAAACGCCAAAAAACAAGAATCATTATTCTGAACTTTTTTTATTTCTTCTTCTTTTCTTTTATACTCTCAACGACAATATACGTATTACTATCAAATCCAAAACACACTCAAACTATTTCGAATAATGAACTTAGGAGTTTTCAGCCAAAAATTATACTGTGAGTAGTCGGTGCCTTGTCTCGGGTAGGCATTATTTTTAGTGCCGCGGACAAAGATAAAAAACAAAACAGAAAAGTTTAAAATTTGTTTGTATATTTTACTTACGACTTGGCTTTGTTTGCGTTTGTTAACGAGTTTTGAGTTTCCCCTTCTCCCCCCTCTAATAGGCACACATATCAAGACAAAAAAATAAAAATAACAAAGATTGTTGGGTGTTTTATTTTTTTCTTGCATGCAAAAAATAAAATCAAAATCTTTAAAACTTTTCTTTGCACTTTTTTCTGTATTAACCAATTAAGTAAATAACTGAAGTGGCATTCTCATTCATTCGCTCTCTCTCTCTATATATATATGCATATATATCTCTATCTCTCATCGGGTGCACACATATTCTTATTGTCCTTGTGTTGAAATGAAATATTGGAACGTTTGGTTACTCTCTTGCTCTTTTTATACCATTTTATGTGTACATGTTCTTATGATTTCCATTGGACTTTTACTCTCATAATGCTTAGCCCTTAAGAATTACCAACTATTTCTATTACTAACTACGTTAATGTTAAATTTTTCGTATCTTTCTTTCAACGCTGACCAATGCACAGAGTCGTGCGCCCATCTCGGCGAAATTGGTCGCTAATATGCTATCAGTGGCCGGTGCGGATCACATTATAACCATGGATCTACATGCTTCACAGATTCAGGTGAGTTAAATAAATAACAGTGTATTATTGATTGGTTGCAGGAATATTTAATGGGTTGCTTAATTACGATAATATTGAGATAGTATGAGAGCGCTTTTCTTTAATTTGTTTACTGAAAAAGTGTTATCCTTTAAAGCTTAGTACTCAGATTGTCAAAAATTGTTTTTTTTTATCAATAGATAAATAGAAGTGTTCGGATTGATATAAAGTGAGAAAATGAATTTTTTGTCGCTCAGATCTCTTAACCGTTGCTTAAAACTTAAACCTGAAACCTAGTTGACTAGGCTTATTTTTTAAAAAAATTTTAGAATGTTAACAATTACCAAATTATAAAGAGAAGAAGTTGAAAATTCTACTTTTTCAATCTATCCAACATTAAAAAGACATCATAAACGTGTAAACCATCGACTCTTTGGAGTTTTCCGGTCTTTATTTACACAATTACTATTTACATTATCATTAGGTTCTCTGTCTATTTATATACACACGACCGTCTCGGTCAGCGTTCATCTCCTAATACTCCACAATCCTCTAACGCCTAACGAAACCTAATTCATGTTCTAGAATCTCTCGTAATTTTGACGAACCTCAACTTTTCTTTAAATCTTTTCGAGGCCTGTGATTCGACAAGGAAAACGCCACTGCTTTTCCTTAAATCTTTCCTAAAGGTTATTTTTTCGGGGCTTTAAATGTATGGCAGTCTTAAAAATGTAATTTCTGTTCTTGGATTGCTCCTATTTCCGTCGAGTACCAGCTTTTTAAGCCACTTTTTAACTTTTTAGAATAACATCCTAGCTTTTCCTTAAATCCTAAAGTAAAAATAAAATAGTCCATAAACCAGGGGTGCCCAGAATGAGCTTACGAGCTTACGAAATGCACAAAATAGAACTCAAGCGAGAACAACTAGAAGAAATAGAAAGAGAAACCCGATTTTGATTTGTTTGTGTGAGTATGTGTGTGTGGTCATTGTTGTCTCAAGCACACGCGTGCGAGCGCTCAGACAACATTGTTGTTGCTTTTTAATTTGCCAGAGACATAGAAGCAGTGTTGCCAACGCCTCTACACATAAAAAGGACGGTTGAACCCATAAAAAAAGACAGAAAACGGACAGATTTTTGTTAAAAGGCTAAAAAAACAGGACAAGCTATGTTTCCTTATTAATATATTAAAGATTTAATGAATATCAAAAAGTTGATAGTTGGCGACCTTTCTAAATTGTAGAAAATTGAGTTTAGCCGGCTCGAGGTCAAATGAAACACACAGATGTATATGCTGCTTTTCGGTTTTTCGGTTGCTGACCATCTTCTAGTATACAAATTTTTAAACGTCTGTGCCGTCTGACATGGAGTTTCGAATATCTTTATTTTCGTCTAATTTATATCGAGAGTGGAATTATCAGCATCAATTTCGTGTGCATTCGTTCCAATTAACCGAAGACAACTATCAAAGACTTGAAACAAACATTGCTAGTGCCGCCTCCTAACGACAAGAGATGTTGGAAGTGGCTGAAACGTAATTTTGTTTTCCTTGTGCGAAGGGCACTGCATTTTGAATGTGTTTTTTTGTGTGGCCATGTTTTTGTTTTGTATAATGCCGCGTTTGTATATGGCCGCGTTTTTCGTATGCGCGCGGGCTATGCCTTAGCGCAAAGCAAAAACAAATGCGTGGCTTGCGGAATAGGCTTGGGCACCCCTGCCATAAACCCATTCCCCTTCTTTAATCGTCCGTAATTCCGTCAAGTTTCAACCCTTTACAAACGACTTTAAGTATAACATCCTGCCTTCTCGGAAACCAATTACTTTTCCTGCCTCGCGCGTAACTCCGCTGAATCTTCGAACCGAATCAAGTTCTTAAGAATAAAGTCGCGTCTTCTGCTTAAATCTTTTAGGAAAGTACATTTTTGAACTTTTAAAGATACGGCAGTCCGAAATTATAAAAAAAAAACATTTCTGTACTTAAATCGGCTGTATTTCCGTCGAATATCGACCAAATCAAGCTCTCCTTAAATAACTTTTTTCGGACTTTCATAGTGTTACATAAAAACTACGAAAACGTAACTTCACTTAAGCTGTTGTAAGGCCAGTCGGGTGGCAAATTTTTTAAAGGTTGGGACCCCAGAATGGAAACAATTTCAGAACCATATAGAGCTTAAATAAAAAGAAATTTGTATTTTCAGGTTTCTGGTTTTATACGGAGGCGTCCTAAAAATCTCATATAAAAGCTTGCATTTCGAATCAAAACTTTTTGCCCTCATTTGTGAGTTATATAGATCAGATGTCGAAAGCTAAGTGAATTAAACCGACTGTTCAAAACCAAGTAGATATATACTACGTTTATACACACAAAATTTATTTTAATTAATGCCCTTTAAAGTATGCAATGGTTTTAATAAGGAATGATTCAGAATTATATTTATTTTATATTTGGCTTAACACAAGATTATATTGTAAACCTATTAATGGTCCGACAATCTAGATGAATGTACAGTGTGGATTATGTATGACGCTGCCATAACTGGCTATCAATGTTTGCGTTCTAATAGAACATTTTATAAGGAAATAAAATTTGCATACTTTGAAGGGCAATTAATGTGTATAAACGTAGTAATAGTAAAATTTTATAATTATTAGATTATTTTGCACGTGTTTTCTTACATATAATCGAGTAACCGAACTTATTCTTGTCACTTCACATATGAGTTCGAAATGCTATCGTTTATACTAGTCGTGGGCACGAAATTTAAGTTTTGGGTGCAGTCCAACAACCACAACAGGAACAAAAGGCAACCCTTATCAGCGAGTCTCGGTCGCGCACACTGTTCTTGATGCGCCATCTGCTTGTGTGGGCGGACGCCGATACGCATGAATTTTGTTGTTTTAATTCACTTCGACACAATTGCACTTGCGCTGCTCCGTCTGCATTTGCGTACTGACGCTGATACTGGATTTTGTTGTTGTAACGGTTCGGTTTCAGTCAAGGCATTTATATTGGCCTAAAGCTATTTTTAACTATAAGGGAAACGGACAAACAACCTAATTCCATTTCCCGTGATATTAGCTGTCGGACGGGTAACACACAGCAACCGATGCCGAAAATACTTTCGAATTTAATCCTTGGTTGTAACACACTTCGAAGCGAGGCAATTGCAATTGTTGATGCGGCATCTTCTTGTGCGTGTCGGCACCTCGAAGTTAGGCAGTTTCTGGATCTTGCTATCTTTATTCATAATCTGCATGCCTGAAATCTGTCTTAACTAACACTGTGCCTGAAGGGCAAAAAATGGGCATTAATCTTAGCTTTGTTCAAGTGGACTTTTCGCCATCTCAAGTGGTGCCCACAAGTTGGGAATTGTGACGTCTCCCTTACGCTATTTATATATAATGATATTCTTGTTTAAGGCAATGGTGTGCCCAAGCCCACTCCGCATTCGTTGATGTTTTACGCAAAGGGATAGCTGACGCGTAAAGCCTTCACGCCTTCACAAACTCTAGTACGTTCTCTCCTCTCTTTTTTTGGGAGCGAAGGTTTCTTTTTGCCGCGTGTGGACCTGCAGCAACAACTTCGTATGTGTCTTCTCTTTCTCTCCTATGTCTCTTGCAAATTCGAAGGCAACAACAATGATGATATGCATCATCCGCGTAGTTTAGCGATAGCCAAATGCATTTCGCTATTCGGTTTAATCTTTCTATTTCTTGTGGTTGTTGTTGCTCATAATATATTTTCTTCATTTGTATTGGTATCCAACCACGCGTAAGCTGATTCTGGGCACCCCTGGTTCAAGAGTTTTCTTGTAGTTGGGTTGTTCTTCCCCCTTACCATTGGCTTAGATAACTTTTTACAATGGAGTTGCTCTGTTCATCTACGACTTCTCACTCAATGGGGAAATGATCCCCTTAGTCCCCCTATTCTATTTCACAGAAACTTACTCACTATTTACACGTTCAAATAAACTTATTGCTTTCAACCGCCTCTTATATAAATAAAAAAAAAAAAAATCAATTATATGTACTTAGAAGCGACGTACAACTCATTAACGATAAAAGAGTAATGAATCACTTGGTTTGCAGTTGCCTTTTTTACAACAGAATAATTTCGTTTTTTATTTCTCGAATTAAGCCAAAGAAAATTTTGGTAAATTTGAAACTAGAAACATATAATAATATTCAAAATATAAATGTACTTTGCTCAGTGCTTCCTTCAAGTGAGAAAAGTCTGAAATGTATGAAATCAAACCTTAATATTGGAGGAAAAAGAAATTGATTTAATTAAGTCTTACACAAATTGAAACTCGTTCTTTTGTTGCCGCATCCTACTACTAAGCTCTCGATTCCGTTTCCGAATCGTAAGGGGTATCTTCGTCCGCCATTATTGGCAGCAAGTTGTTGATCCCATTTTCATTATCGTTATCATCATTATTATCATTGTCATCAGCGTTGTTTTCATTGAGCATTGGTCGCATGGAAAGAATGCTCACCGATAGTCTGCCCAGTTGTTCCATTAACTCGCTAATTCGATCATCCTTAGCCGAGATGACTTTCTCCAGACACTTGGCCTTTTCTTCAACCGAAATAATGTAGTTTTCCTTTTCAGTGCTCTCACGTACAGCCTCCTGATATTTCTCATATGGCACCAGTTTGCGCGATACTTTGCACATCTTTCCATCAACCAGCTCTTCCACATCGAGAGTCAACACTTCTGGTGGCAAACGTTCGTTTACATGGACCACATGAGTTAGGGATCGGGTTAGGGTACGTCGTGAGCCAGTAGGGCCCACATCCGACATCTGTCTGTGTGGCCTTAAGGAAAGTGACCTCGAAACACTGCGCAGCTTGGGACCATTTCGACTAGTGCAGATTAGATCATAGAGCAATGTGTCTAGCACTTTACCAGTTCCCGCGGCCAGCTGCTCCAAAACCTTTGGAGAAAGGGTCAAATTTAGTTTCTTCAGCACCTTGACATTAAAGGCCTCCCAATTGTGCAGCTTGAGATTGATGCTATTCCTTGGTGTATAATTGTATAAATTCACAAGTTTGGGGTGCAGCTTGTGGCATATTTTGGCCACTGGCACCACATCCGAGAATTCGCGACGTGTACGCACATTCAGCTCAATCTTGTTTGCCTTGAGCCATTCACCCAGATCCTTGTTTTCATCGGCAGTCAATTCACGGAATTGGGACATTATTAAAAAATATATATATTTTTATTGTGATGTCAAATGGAAATACTTGGGATAAATTTGTTGTTATATTTAGAGTTTTTTTATGTATGCTCATCTGAACACTAGCGGGTCGAATTTGTTTATGAACTAAAGGCTGTGAGCTAGCAATGTGGCACTAGTGACAACTGTTGTAAACCTACTTGATATTTTTTTTTTTTAACTACAGGGTTTCTTTGATATACCAGTTGATAATCTCTATGCCGAACCAGCGGTACTCAAATGGATTAAGGAGAACATTCCCGAATGGAAGAACTCGATTATTGTATCACCCGATGCTGGCGGTGCCAAGCGGTAAGTTTTTGTTGCTTAATTCCCACTCTAAAACTCTAAATGATTTCCTTGTTTTAAATCCACAGTGTAACCTCGATTGCCGATCGTTTGAATGTGGAATTCGCGCTGATACACAAGGAACGTAAGAAGGCCAATGAGGTGGCATCCATGGTACTGGTGGGTGATGTCAAGGATAAGATTGCCATATTGGTTGATGATATGGCCGATACATGCGGTACGATTGTTCATGCCGCTGATCGTCTTGTGGAGGCGGGAGCCACTAAGGTAAATGGAAATGAATTTTCAAAGTGAATACTAAAAAAAAAACTAGTATAACTAGAATTTACTGACTGACTGACTTATTTGATGGTCTTCATCAACAACCCACAGCCTTAACAGTAAAAAAATAGTTTTCATTTGTAGTGAAAGTGAGTGGAAAATTCTATCAATTCTATCAAAGTGTGAAAATTTAGGGATCACATTCTTTTTTCAATAAATTTTGTCTGAAACCTGTTCGAAAGCTTCAAAACTATTAAGGAAATATATATATATATTATATTATATATATATATATATATTAAAATCCTCCATTTCTAGTCGTAAAACCAACGGTATATCACACATTCTAGGTTTTGGCAGCATCAGCAGAGTCGTCGCCAAAATTACTCTGCCTGGGCATGCTGACTTTTCAATTACACCTCATTTAAGAGTCTGTCAGTGTCTTCCAAGCGTCTTGCTTGTGTAATAATTATATATGTGCAATGAACATTGTTCATTTTATACATACACCAGCACATACATAAATTAGCGGCACAAAATTGTCAGGCCTGTTCCCGTTCCTGAGTTCTATCTATTGGAATTCGTAAAAGTTTTGACTTCCAAGAAATAACTCGAAAGATCTTTTTAATCCAGCCAGCTTTCGGCGAAGTAGACACCAATACAAATGAAGAAAATCATTTTCAAACGAAATCATTTGTCGGCAGCAACAAAATCGCCAATCACATGCAAACGTGATATTGCTTCAGTTTAGCCACAAGCACAAAGACACCCCCAGATCAATCCATTGGAAGTGGGAACATTTCACAATTCCAGGAAACGATTTAAAAACGGTAGCTAAAGAATTAGCTGATGCTAACATAATTTTAAACACAAGTGTATCGGTTGAAATAGACGAAGTTGATATTCATGACAAACAACGGGCCAAATGGAAAAAACCAATCTATTTAATTAAGAAGCGGTAAAAACGTTGCATTGAATGCGTTTTTAATGTTTAAAGATTGAGTTCTAAATTAGAACTTTTAGTACCGATATGGGCATTTCCAAACTGACGTGACGTTACGTTTGTACGATAAAATGTTTTTAAAAAATATGAAAATCCTGGATTTTTTAGAAGATTGTTTTACATTTGGATAGCAATTAAGTAGCACTACAATCAGCAAAAACAATGACATACATTGATCATAAGAAGTTAAAGATATAAACAAAACTTTGTGCTTGCGTGACGTTACACAAAACGGAGGTGGGTTTTGACTTGTTTTAGAAAATTGCAAAACTAAACATATTTCTTGGTAGGATTTTAAATAATACAAGTTTATTTTCCATGTAACCTTATTCAAAAGGATTTTCTCAATTTGTTTTTATTTGCATAAGTGTCTGACGTGACGTTAACTGACGTCACGTAACTAAAATTTCCTCATTTAATTTATGTTGTTTTTGTTACAATATAAAGAAAAAACTTACAGTTAATTGCAATCACATAGTTTCTTATGGTGTCTTATGTAATATTTTTTAACTCTTTGAACCCTTAGAAATATTTTAGAGACTAAAAATCAATGCAATCTAAAGGCATTTTTATGACAACAAAACGTACCAAATGACAAAAATGGGGCTTGCGCGACTTTGCACTCGAAAATCTCGAATTGGGCTATGAATATATTTAAGATTGGCTCATATTAGCTCATTTTGATTGTTTCCTCATGAAAATATGATAAAGTGTTTTTAAGCACTTTTAATTTTTTGGTCTCGGTGAACCTTTCTGTGGAAATGCCCATATACTCAAATGGTTGAAAGAAAATTCCTATAAATACCCAGAACTGTATGAATTATCGAAAGTAGTCTTAGCAGTTCCTTGCACTCAAGTAAGTTTCGAACGACGACTATTTTCTGGTGTAAAATTTATAATTAATCCATTAAGAAACAAATTGGACGAAAAAAAAAATTTAGTTATGATGGTTTATAATGATACTAAAATAACCGAATCATTTATTTTGTATCCGAATCGCAACCGGACCGAAATAAAAACGGATAACCGTAACCGAAACCAATATTTGTTTCGGTTTTAATCCCTGATAAAAATGGGTGTTTCCCATAAAGCTGGCCATCCCCACGCGAATTTGTAATCATTTCTTTGACTTTGCTACTCAAGTGCTTCTTGATTCTTTGGGAAAGACAAATCTATGAAAATTAGGGAACTAAAACAGGCGTTTCCCTAAAAGAGGTATAGGAATTGGATCGATTTTGGGTCGAAAGCGATTTGTAGAACACATGGGACTATTGTGATTTACGTGCTTTTATTGACAAATAATGCCGTCAGTTTTCTAAACAACTTCACAGTAGTGTTGTTGATATTTCACAAAATATCAACATCGGTAATATCAAAAATCAAAATTTTCAATATCGATATTTGATATATCGCGTCCAAAAACATCGATATATCGTTATTTTCTAAATCTTAAGAAAACTAGAAAATTTGTAAGGAACGTCTTCATCATAGACCTGCTAATAACCATTTCTAGTGGCCGCTATAAATTATCTTTTTAATAGGATAACTTTAATATTTAATTGACTTAGTTTTCTGAAACTACACTCTACATATTTTCAAAATACATTAACAGTGACATTTTCTTTTTCTTTAAACCTTAAAGGGCTGTACTCAAATGAGATAAAAATTCAGTTAGGCACAATACTTCGTATAAGTAAGGCTGCTGTTCAAAATTATTCTAATTTCAAAGCTATTCAAAAGTGTTTCTTTTCATGTGAAGTATCTTATCTGAGTATAGGCCTTAAAGATTACCGACAAATGTATTCTATCTGTTGCCCTTCAGCAATAGCGGTTTGACAATGATTTTAAGAAAACCCGCTGCTTAATATTTTCCCCAGTCATTCTGCAGCGGGTGTCTATAACCAATAGTTTGCTTGCGGATGCTTTACGTTCTGATGGTACTGAACTTCCAGGAGCGAATAACTATTGAAATGCAATTTCAGACAGCTTGCACAATTCATGCGCATTAGCTATCCTATGAGGTTTTGGGTTCATGTCAATATCTTAAATATTTTTCAACACTGACACCTCATATGGCAGGGTATGACTGCATTCAAATGATTAGTTCTTAAATGCTATTTTAAGCTGTACAACCAGATGATTGATCGGTTTTGCCATAGTAATTTTTCTGATATATAGCTTATAAACAATATTGATAATCGCCAATATCGGCATAAATAATATCATAACGGAATAACCCTTAGCGTCCAACAAAAATATCGATCAAATATTGACAACCCTACTTCACAACCCTACATGTACACAAGTAAATAAGTGTCGAACGACTATTTTCTGGTGTAAAATGTATAATAATTCTATTAAGAAACGATTTGGACGCAATTTTGATTCTAAGATAAAATCATATGTAATTTAACCGGTTTAAATGAAGGTAATCGATTCCGATATTTGTTTCGAGAACCCCAGAAGTTCTAAAGAAGTTTCGAATCTGTCGTAAAGCTAAAAATCCGTTTACAAACTGGTTATAAAAAGCACCGCTTGAGTCTTGATTAACTTAATTTTAGTAATTTCACTCAAGAGTCCAAGATTCGAACGGTCCAATTTTAAGTCTTCAAATAACATTTAGGGTATATACATTAGGGGAGGTCGATTTGTATGGGTGGAAAAAAAGTCAACAAAGCGTTTAGCAAAACCGAAATCTACAGAGAATTCTAAGAAAATTTCACCAAAAATCCTTGGGTCTAAAATGAACTCACAAAATATTTTATTTTTTTTAATTTCAGGTCTATGCCATACTAACGCATGGTATCTTTTCGGGTCCGGCGATTTCGCGCATTAATAATGCCTGTTTCGAGGCAGTTGTTGTGACCAATACCATACCACAGGATGGACATATGCGTGATTGTCCCAAGATTCAGGTAAATAGTTAATCTCTCCTCTAAATCCTTTATACCCAATCTCATGCTCTTTCATTTGTTCTTTCTTCCTGCAGTGCATTGATGTCTCGATGATGTTCGCCGAGGCCGTTAGACGGACACACAATGGCGAGAGTGTCTCCTATCTCTTCTCAAATGTTCCATATTAATCAACTAGCAAAAAACAATTAACAACAATAACAACAACAACACCACCAGTAAACTTTAAATCTTTAACAACAATTTGTAATCAGCACCAACAATTGGAAACATATTTTGCCATCATCATCGTTATATATTTTTTATTATGGATTAACAATTGTAAAAACAAAACAACAAAAACTCAACTAGAGCCTAAAGTTTAAACAACACCACTCCACACTACACATTATACAAATCAAGTAAACTATTTCATTGCCTTTTTGTATAGTTACTTTTCTTTCGAAAATTTCAACCACAAAATTAATATCATTAACATTGGCCTGCTCTTAGAGAAAAAGTTAGATTTTTAGATTATCATAGTAGAAGATACACACGTATACACCACCCACACACACACACACACACACAAATACACACACAAACACAAAAAGATTGTAATTTTACACAGTGCAACAAACTTTTTGATGATTCTATAAATATAAGTTCTAAGGCAAAACTCTTGCAAAAGTTCAAAGTAAATAAAAAAAAAAGAAAAAAATTAGTAAAATTAAGTAAACAAAAAATACAATTGAAAAGAACATAGCAAATAGGCGTTAACAAACAACAACAAGAAAAATTCAACAAAACTATAAAAAATAAACACACAAAAAAAATATTACAGAAAACCGATAAAAACACAAGCGTTTTGAATATTGAAATGAACAAGGATTTACGAATAGGGATTCAATGTTTAAGCCGACTAAGTAACAAGGCGCATACACAGTGCCATAGGTAAGGCGGCTGGTCGTCTATAAAGCCGTTCCTTTTGTTAAGGAGACTGCGGAGGTTTACACTCGGGTGGTGTGCTTACATTGGGCAAATGGCATGGGGAAGCATACCATAAAGGATTCTCCGCCTCGAAATGCTTTTTATTGGCCATATTCCATAAAATGGAACTCTCACACTTTGATCAGTTCCACTCCACCTTGCAGTTCTAAAAAATGAATTTAGTTTTGTTTTCTTTGCTTGTGTTCTCGATTGTCAAACGTATCTCTGACAACTTTCCAACAAGTTTCATAATTTCAAGACCCCTTCGAAAATTTATCAGCTGTTTTAAAAAAAAAAACGAGTTGGCAGGTCCATGCTCATTGTCATAGCGAATTGTTGGTTGCTCTGATAACGAGCGTCTGAGTACCTAGCTTAAAATGGAAATTTCAAGAGAAGGCTTTCGCTGGATTATTTTGGATTATTATCACAACTTTCAAAGAGGATTATCTTAACAAGAGCGTGTCAATGAACTCAGTTCTTTGTATGGCAATAAGGCACCATAAAAAACCACTGTATATCGATAATATATTGAGTTCAAACGTAGTCGTAGTTTGCTCATCGACGAATTCCGTGAAGGTCGTCCAAAACAGGTTGTTGAGTCAAAAAACATCGATGCTGTGCGTGAACTGATAATGCAAGATCGTCATGTGGTATATATAGCGAGATTGAGGCTTCCCTAAACATGAGTTCCACATATGTAAGATTTTGCATGAATACCTTGCCGTAAAAAAGGTTCGTTCGCTTTGGATTCCGCATAATTTGACAATCGCTCAAAAAATGGCTCGTTTGGATTACTGCAAAATACGATCGCGGTGCTTTAAAGCACGTTTATAAGATCGTCATAGCTGACGAATCTTGAATATATGCGTTTGAGCCGGAATCAAAACAGCAATCGACCGTGTGGTTGTTCCAAGACGAGTCAAATCCCACAATAGTTTTTCACGCACGAAGCACTGCGCAGCAAATGGTGGCCTGTTTCTTCGACCGAATGGGTCAAGTGGCCACTGTTTCGCTTGTGCAACGTAGGACGTTCAATTCTGAGTGGTACAACACCATTTGTTTAACAGAAGTCTTCGGAGAAATTCGCAAAACCCAACCGTTGAAGACGAATCATTCTCCATTATGACAATGCGAGCTCTCACACATCACGTCACACAAATGACTTTTTGAACTGCCAAAACGTCGAATTGATGGGTCCATCCACCGTACAGCCCTGAATTAGCTCCTAATGATTTATTATTCCCAAATATCAAAAATAACATGCGTGGAACTGTTGATGCGTTTAAAACACGTTTTGGAGTTGCCTCAATCGGAGTGGTAAAAGTGCTCCAAAAATTGGAAACAGCCATCTCAAAGTGCAGATCGTTTGACACAAATGCCAAAAGTTTTCAAACAAAAAAGTAGTAAAGTCTGGAGATTAAGGCTTGGCTCCGGAAGAATGAATCCGATACTTCTTGAGTTTACTGCAGGTTTTGCAAATGCAAAATATGACAATGTAAACTTCACTAAACTTCAACTTACAAAAATAATGTCTTATTTCATCAGATACTAATATTAATATAATACAAGTAGATAATTTTGAAAAATTTGTTTTTAAAGACTTATGCTTCATTTGGATGCTTCAAATGGATTGGAGAAATCTTTTCGAGACTGCTGCACAAATTTCTAAGTTGAGCTTATAAAGCAACTGAAGCTCAGGCACTGATCTACTTTTTGGATTTGACTTTTTGATTTTAGTTTACCTGACAGTCTTAGCACTCTTCAACAAATTAACACTTTTTCGGTTGACAACAATCTACGATTTGTTCCCATTTTGGAAGTATTTTTCGTAGAAGATATTGGAAAATAAAGGGTCAATGTAATGACCTCGACTCATTTAAATTTAAGCGCACTGACTTAGTCTTCATTGGTTCATGAAAACCCATGCAACATTTGTTTCGTGAACCCAAAATCTGTCTTTTTGAGGCCTTGCAATCAAATAGTTGAGGAAAATCTTTTGAAAAACGAAAATTTCAGGCGCATTGCGGAATTCGATGGCGAATTTCAAGAAGAACAAAAAGCAAAGTGTCTGATTTGCAATCAAATTGTAAACGAAGCCATAAAAAATGTTTATATTTATACATAGTAAACATTACAATTGGTTACAAGCTTTTAAAATAGAGAAGATAGCAATGTATTCCATATGTATTTTAGGTCGCTGAATTCAAATCAATTGTCCGCTTTCGCCCAGCACGTCAGGTTATAGATATTTGTGTGTTGTTTACATTTATAGGTGCTGTGACCGCATTAATTAACCTTTTCCAATCAAGCTGCATTGAATGATCTTACAGAAAAACCAAACACATTTTGATTTTGTTCATAAGCTACAATTTCAATGGATTTTAAAATGGAAAGTATGGTTATTTTATGATCAAATTATTTTTTCCCATGTTTAAGAAATTCTGAAAATTGGTCTGATGACAAAAAAATATCTTAGGAAACATTAATGGATAGTCCTCCTCTAATTTGCCACATCTTCAGTTTTTTGACATAAAAGCTCTTTTTTAAGTTGGGCTATAAAAATTTTCCATGTTTTTTTGCATGATTCTGAAATTTCTTGTAGTTTGATAAGCTCATTTCAAGGTTTTTCAATCTTGTTTTTATAAGCTTGCAAGGTTCTTGAAATCGAGATTTTCAATCTAGATTGTAGATTGATTTTTTTTTCTCAGTGTAATTACCTTAAGCTAATAGGCACAACTGAGATCTACGATTTTAATATTCATCACTCTGATGATATATTAAATATATTTTAAATATATAATTGCATTGCTTTTTTGTCGGGAAAAAAACTTTTTCCTCTCCGTCCCGCCGAAAACGGGTTTTTTTTCGGCAAAAGTTGGCAACACTGTCGTCTGTCTGTTCGTCTGTATGAACGCACAGATTTCAGAGATGGTAAGAGATAGAAGCTTGTATGTATGCATACAACATAGACGTCTTATACTTGCAGGCAGATCAAGTTTATGCTCCATTTTTGACACGCCCACTGCCGCCCCCGCAATTTTTAGAAAACGTTATATTTCCCACAGTTTTGTAGATGGTTCGTACGTTCGATAAATGTTTAGTTGTCAATATTATTTACATATTAGCGATAAAGATCGGATAAAAGATACTCAAGTTATGACCAAAAGAAAGTTCGCTGCTGCTGTACGTACAAAGTATATTACAGTCGGGCTTCACCAACTTTTTTACTTGTTTTCACCTAAATAACTCTCCACGATAGAAGAAACCACTCTCCGGTTCTATTCGTGTTCGTTTAAAGCAGTGCCGGTCAAATGGAGAGGACGAAAAAGTGTGCTTGTGTTGGTGTGCAAGAGAGCTCTCTCCAGACTACAGCCGTTTTACTTGCAATTCAATGTTCACCGATACACACAATCATGAGTTCGTTTGCGTAAAAACACGACTGACTTCGGCTCGTGGTAGCTATCGCTGGCCGGGTCTGGTTTAAAGCATGGCTGTTATGAAACGAACCGGTTTGAAACTGCAATTCCAAGTTTTTTCAAATTGTGAAAAGAACCAAAGTGGAGAAAATTGCTGAACCTGAAGCAAATCCGTACACGAATCGTTGACCTTGAAAGAAGATAAGAAGACATAAAAGGATGAGCACTTCCATTCATGGAAAAATTATATCGAAAATTCACAAAAAATAGCGTCAACCATTTTTCCACAATCCAAGAAGTTATAATACGGGTGAAGGTTCACCGTGAAGCAAATTTTTTAATGTTGCTCAAAAAGCTTTTGCTTATACTACACCTCTTTCTCACAAACAAAAGTTTTTGCAAAACTTCATAAAGTTTCCTTCATGGTGTAAATCCCCACCAAGTGGAATATCAATAATTCTAGTTGACTTACATTCAGTTGATCCACCTTTTAAATCCTTCCCTCAAATGAATGAACTTTTCATAATAGTTTCAAAATAATTTCGTTTTATTTACACAATTTCGGTTTACCACTCTGATGACTTGACACATTTCGATTTACATAAATCCCAATCAAAATTCATCCTGCTCAATGTCATCATCCTCGCACTGCTCGTCAGTACCAACCTCCTCAAAGTCTCGCTCAAGGACGGCAATATTTTCCCTTGCCTCGGTGAACTCGCCCTCCTCCATGCCCTCGCCCACATACCAATGGACAAAGGCACGCTTCCTGAACATCAAATCGAATTTGTAGGACAAGTTGGAAAAGGCCACCGAAATGGCGGTGGTATTGGCTAACATGCAGCAGGCACGTGAGGTATTGGCCAAATCGCCACCGGGCACAAAGGCCGGCTTCTCGTAGTTGATGCCAATCTTAAAGCCCGTGGGACACCAGTCCACAAATTGTATGTGTCGCTTTGATTTGATGACCGAGACGGCTGCGTTCACATCCTTGGGCACCACATCGCCACGATAGAGCATGCAACAGGCCATGAATTTGCCAGCACGAGGATCACACTTCACCATCATGTTGGAGGACTCGAAACAGGCATTGGTCAACGAGGCGATGCCTTGCTGTTCGTGTGCGGCCCGATCGGCGGACATTAGTGGGGCATAGGCCACCAGCGGGAAGTGGATGCGTGGAAACGGTACCAGATTCGTTTGGAATTCATTGAGATCCACATTCATGGAGCCACTAAAACGCAACGAAGCGGTCGTCGAGCTGACAATCTGGGCAATCAAACGGTTCAAATTGCTATAAGCGGGTCGATCTACGCCCAGGCTGTTGTTGCATATATCATAGATGGCCTCATTGTCCACCATGAACACACAGTCCGAGTGCTCCAGGGTGGAATGTGTGGTCAGCAGTGCATTGTAGGGCTCCACCACGGCAGTGGACACTTTGGGTGAGGGATAAACGGCAAAGTCCAATTTGCACTTCTTGCTGAAACTGCTGGACAATTTCTCGACCAGCAGCGAGGTGAACCCAGAACCGGTGCCACCGCCCAGCGAATGGAAAATGAGGAAACCCTGCAGACTCTCACATTGCTCGGCAATTTTCTGTATTCTGGAGGTGACTTTATCCAGCACTTCTTTGCCAATGGAATAGCGGCCGCGTGCATAATTATTGGCAGCATCTTCCTTACCCGAAATGAGCTGCTCTGGATGATAAAGATCGCGCATAGCGCCATTTCGTACATCATCTATCACCGTTGGCTCCAGATCCACAAAGATGGTGCGCGGCACCTGTTTGCCATTGCCCGTTTCCGTAAAGAACGTTCGCGCATCATTCGCTGTGGTGTCATGGCCCACACTGGCACTGCTACCGCTGGCCAGTAGCTCCTCCCTGGTCTTGAGACTGCCATCCAGATTAATGCCATGCTCCAGCAGATACAATTCCCAGCAGGCATTGCCAATTTGGATGCCGCATTGGCCCACTTGAATTGAGATGACTTCACGCTTGAAAGAGATGGAGGGGAGGAGAGAGTGTGTTAAGACGCCATTGTTAAAGGCAGGTAGATGGAGTAGTAGCAACAGGTGGACTTGTGTGACAAGTAAGCTCTTATTGAAGTTAAAGTTTTCTTAAATTTATTTTACTCACCATTTTATGTATTTTTTTTTTAATATTTCTCACACTTTAAAAACTTTTTTTTTTTTATTATACGGCACAATTTCTTGGTTCCCTCCTTTTTCCAAGTCACGCCGTTCGAAAGTCACTGGAAGAGCGCCGTTATTTGCCGAAGAAACAAGATCAAAGCAAATTTCAAAGTACCACAGAGTTGAACAGCACCCACAATCGACGAGGGGACAGGAGCGGAGTCAAAAAAACCCTCTTTTTGTATTATGAACAAGAATAAGATAACAAAATTTTCTTATTACCGTAACCCTATAACCTTTATTAACATAACCGGTTACACTGTGCAACACTAAAAAGTTGATAGAGTCGAGACCAAAAAATTCTGAAAGGGCATGATGGTAGTACAAAAACCTTTGCTGGGTTTGGCCTGGTTAACTGCCGCAACTCCATATCTCGTAAACTATTTGGGATTTCGCTTTGACCTCTTAGAGGAAGTTATTGCTCTTGCCTAAGCTTACAAAACATTCTTAAGTAGCAAGTCAAAAAAGTCACATCTTTATACTAAAAATTACAAAAAAGTCTTAAAATCATCATGTTTTCCCCTCATTTTGTACTATTTTTCAACTTTGTCTTGAAAACTGTAATGAATTTGACGAAGCAATGCAGGACACAAAAGTAGCTGGACTTAAATAAACAAACGATTGGAACATATCAACTTCATTCGATTGGTCCTTCGTGTAGTTACGGGCCCTTAAGCATATAGAATTGGAACCAAAACTCGAAAAATGGCAATTTTTGGTACCAATTGGCTGACACAGTCAAAAATTTCGATTGTTTTGTATTAAATCAAGAAAATAGTAAGAAAACATAAGTTAAAAACTGTAATTAACAAAAATTTGGCATTTTTGGCCAACTTTTGTAATTCTGATCATACTCAAATGATGATGTAATTTTGTTGATTTGCTACAAAGAAATGTTTTGTAGGTCAAAACAAGAGCAACAACTTTGTTGAAGATTTAAAAGCGAAGTTCAAAATAGTTTACGAGATATGGAATCGTTAGTCCTACTCAGAAGCTGAAAAGTTCAAAGTGCAATAAAAAGAAAACGGCAGCTAATCAGACTAAACCCTTTTCAAAAATGTGTCACAGTGTTATCAGTACCGAAACAGAAACAAATATATGGGTTGATTTCGTTTTTTCGTCCCATAGTTTCTTGGGCAAACATTTTGAGAATTCGTCGTAGATTACGATTTTGACAACCGCTTGGTTGAGAAAAAAATTTACCTACTCTAATGTACAATGAAACCTTTACATACATAGGTTTTTATTCACTAAAATTGGTTGAATATTTATTATACGCCGCACTGTTGCTAATGGGCACAAAGGAAAGAAAACGAACGAGAAAGAGATAACGCAGCTAACTAAAATCTTTACCTTCCTCATCTTTCATTATACATATGGGCATTTCCACAGAAATGTCAACCGCAGCCAAAAATGTAAAAGTGGTTAAAAACACTATGTTTTATCTGATTTTCAATTTCATTAATGAAACCCAATCTTACATTTATACATATCCCATTTCGAAATATTCGGATTTACGGCCGCGCTAGCGCAATTTTTATAATTTGGACATTAATTTTGCACTTTTTTTGATAAAAGTTCCTTTAAATTTCTTTTACTTTTGTTATTTAAAATCTTTCTGAGGGTACAAATGGTCAAAAAAGAATGCATAAGAAACCGTGAGAAACTATGTGATTGCAATAAACTTTAAGTTTTTCTTCGCATTATAATGGAAACCACATAAAAAGTATGATGGAACAAAATAAACTGATTAATATTTTTGAATCAAATAAAAAACATTTGTACAATACATCAATGCATAATATTTTAAAATTAGTTGCATTAAAATATTCCATCAGGATCCGCTGAAATCAGTGATTGAACTGTTCGACTTGAAAGTGACTTCTGTTTTTGTCGTATGCGAATGCATTGGTTTTTTGTAATTATTTTGAAAACGAACAATTGCCCAAAATCAACTTTAGCACCAATTATAGTACTAATCAAGAGCTATACGTTTCGACTCTTGTCAAAATAAAATAATGTTGTGGCATATACTTTTCTTTATTTTGAATGCGTACAAATGTCGCATTCGACATTTAAGAAATGCCCATATGTGATATTACTCTTGTCAATTTGTTCGGATGCTAGTGTTCAAAATCTCATATATCCTTATATTTGTTATTACACAGCCAATTTGTTTGTATGAATACGCATGTATTCACACATTTGGCTGCTGTTTGCGCGATCGCCTTTTTCAAGTTACATTCTTCCCCTGAATGTGAATAGAATAGAAAGCCTTAAACATGGTTTTGTATATATATATGTGCAAGAGAAAAATGTTTCGGGCATGCCGCCATCTTGACAGCTTGTCATATTGACGCCGGTAGCTTGACAAGTTGCGATGTGATCTTGACAGTGGTTGGAAGTGAGGAATGAACCATTTTTATTCGCGCTTTGACTCTTGAAAAGTTTGCTTGTGGACACTACTGTTACTCTAACATTTTTGAAGTGCGCGATGCCTCAATCAAAAGCAAGCATATTCCGGGTATTGTTTCCTTACAAATTAAAGATGATGAAAAGGAACTATCGGTCGAAAAATTAAGTTTTAGCTAGAAAAACTTTGTTTAGTTCAACGCGAACGTCTCCAAACCTCGTATTTATAAGTTTTCTGTGCTTCTACATAATTCCACCAAGCATGATGAAAATCGGTCAACTATATAGTATAGCTGTCATAAAAAATATAGTTCTGAAAAAAAGTTTTAGTAGGAACAACATTTTTGTTTTCAATGCTATCGCTCCCAAACTTGTTACTGATCAATATTTTATGCTACCACACAATTATGCCAAGTTTGATCCAAATCGGATGACTATAGCATATAGCTGCCATAGAAACTATCGGTCGAAAAAGTGGTTCTAGTGAGAAAAACTTTTTTGTTTTCTATGGTAGCTTAAAGACGGCTTTCCAGTTGTAAATATTATCGGTTTCCATAGTTCCTGTAGCCATACAACAAACAGGCAAGCAAGGCCTTCTTGAAAATGACATTGAAAACATGAACGAAGAGAATATGATTTTTCTTAAAATTGATGGCTTGACTCAAATGGATAGGTCATTTATTAGTAAGAATGTGATATTCTCGTCTTTAAAATGCCCCTTTTATAAAGGTCACTTTATTTATGTTGCAGGTATAAATATACACTATCAGCGATTCTCCCATTTTCACTTTGCCGACTTAAAACAGGTTTTTGAACCAAATTCAAACTAAAAATAGCCAAATTTTTTCCGAAAGCGAAATTGGTGGCATTGCTTTATGTGTTGAATTCCAAAATTGTTTTGAGAACAACTTTGACAACTGAGGCAATGTTTTCGCATCACACGGCCAATCGATTTGGAATTGGGACTAAACATGTATACGTCTGTACCACTGATAACGGACGCAATATGGTTAAATTGGTGTAACTCTTAGGTCTAGGGGTTAGATGTGCTGCCCTTCAGTTAGTCGTCAAAGCAGTGTTGAAAAAGCCTGGATTCGTCAGCGCTATACTTCTATATAAGAAATTGGAACTTAGTTCTGTATAAATGAGATTTCTAACGGAGCCGCTTTTGCCTGCATGATTTGTCAAAGTGATTTTTTGCACCCATAACCGTAACCGTAACCGAAACCCGAAACAGAATTAGTTGAATAACCGCAACCTACCGTAACCTGTAATTGGTAAACAAAAACCTTAGCATAATTTCGGGCTGGAACTTTACACCATTGGAATACCCAAGCGTTTATTCGCCAATAAAATTGTAAATAAAACAAAGTGCTGCAGGTTGTTGAAGCGTGAAAAGCAACACGTCTGCTGATGAGGGGATTGTGGTGATTCTCGAAACGGACATACCATTGCTATTTCAAATGTTGTAATTAATCTCTGTTGATTTGTGTTGATTACACTAGGCAACAAGGTCCAATATATTGCAAGGTTGGTGGTGATTTTACATGATTTTCGTGTCAGAAATGGTCCATTACATCGAGATTTTTAGTAATTTGAGCTTAAAGTTCCAAGATATGCATATTTTGATCTTTTTTTTATACGCGTTTTGTGGGGAACCTATTAGACCGATCGATGCTATGGCAGCTAAATGAAGCAGTCATCCGATCCGTGCGGTTCCGTCATATTAGAAGCGTGCAGTCAAAAGAAGACTTTGTGCCAAAATTCAGCTTGTTAGCTTAAAAACTGATGGACAGACGGACGGACAAAGCTCAATCGACTCAGCTCGTTATGCTGATAAAGAATATATATGCTTTATGTGGTCGAAGATGATTCTTTCTATGCGTTGCAACGTTTTAATACACTTTTCAAGTGAATAACAACCATGGAATATGGATAATAAAACCAAAATCAAAAAAATTTTATCTTAAGAACAAAATCCAAACTTCGTGTTTGGTTTTGCTGTAACATTATTCAATGAAACTTACATTGCTTTGAAACGTTTGTACAAATATTTCTTAAGCCAGACGTGCTGTTGCAAAACTGACAATTGATTTGAATTCAGCGCCCAAACAAAAAATTCTATGGAAGTTTGCTATCTTCTCTGCTGGAAAAGCTTGTAAAGCTGTGTTATTTCCGAGCTCTTATTCTTTTAAGCTCAACATTTGATTAAGAATAAGTAAACACTCTTGAAATTCTGTGTCATTGACTCATTTCTCAAGACATTTACAAACCATTTGACTTCGAAATCAATAGAGATTATGTTCTTATTCCAAAGTGTTGGGGTCCGTTCAGGGTTCAGGATCGGGGGATCATAAATGTAGAATGATTGTTTCAAGGTTCGATTTCAGAGGGTGAAAAACTAGCATAATGAAGTTAACCTTATAGTGTAATCACACTGAGCATATCTAAATGTTTAATTACCATTTGCTAAGCAAACATTTTTAAGCTTTTGATTCGCCAAAAAGTAAAGAGGGTCGGTGTCTAATAGGAACATGCTGTGAAGGTACAAAATTTCGTCCTGGTAAATATTTATGACTCAGGATGTTGAATGTTAGATGTGCTTAGTGTGATTAGCCTATTATCGGAATTCCTTAGAACTATATATATGAAATATTTTTCTGATTTTTCTTAAATTTTAAAAGTATTTTTTCAGGGCTTCCAAAGTTTATTATTGCTTGTAGCTCCATTAATTATTTGCCTAGGTTAATGAAAGTGTGTTGAGCCAAAGTAGCTAAAAAGAATAAAACAAACGGTCCTTTAACCCAACATTCTCCCTATCCTAACAGCTGGGCTAGGGACCCTCCACTTAAATATAATATCCATGATTCTCCATTAACCCGTTGAAAACTCTTTTTTTTCATGTCTTATGAGCATTTTTACTGATCTTAAAAATAAATACAACAAAAAAAAGAGGTGTAAAAAAATATATATAAATAAAAGTTACAACACAATAAATTCCTGCCAATCAAATAAATGTTAATTATCCATATCCCCATGACAATCGCTTGGTTTTAATCCTTAGTAAAGCCTGGTGGCAGCGTCACATCGAACACAATGGGAGCATTGTTGGGTAAATAATTAATATCGCACGTTGAGGCATTCACATAGATAATGCGTCCATCGCTGGTGATGCCATAGCCCTCATGGACATGACCAAAGACATGATACTTGGGCTTCACTCGCTGCTGCACCGTGGTAAGTAGTTCCACACATCCAGCTCTGACCCCTGAACAACACAGATCACCATGTCCGACTGGGGGTGTGTGAGTGAGTAGTAAATCAATGCCTGTCGGTATTTGATTCCATTTCTCCAGACAGGCCAAGCCACGTGGCACATTGAAGGCCCAACGACAGAATTCCGGTTGCCATGGTGTACCGTAAATGCGTATGCCCCACACTTCTAGCAGCTCGTCTTCCAAGTATTTGCAGTTGGTTAAAACTTGACGTATATTCTGAGTTTGTACAGCACTCTCTAGGTTCTCTTTGGCATTGCCCAGAGTGGGCAAATCGTCCAAAATGGACATGCCGGTGTGTTTGGTGCTGAAAGATAACAAAAGTTGATGATTAAGTGGGGTATTGACACGACGGACTCACCGTTCCGCATGCCCCTTGCCGCCAACGGGCTTGTTCTGAAACGGATGCGTAAAGGTGCTATCGAAACTGAGCTCATGATTGCCCGCAATCACAATCTTATGCTTGTGCGGTAAGGCCCCTATCCAATTGTTAAACTCCACCACTTCCTCCAGTTGGCCACATTTGGTGAAATCACCGGCATGTATAAAGATATCACCATCGGGTATATCAAATTTGATATAAGGCGTCAGGGAGTGGGTGTCCGACATGCACACCACGCGTGCCTTATTTGGAGCCACTGTGGTGGATGGTGGCTTCATGGTTATTTTAATGACACGCTGCGTCTTGCTGATTTCACGCCAAGCATTTGTAGGATCATGGCTAAGAGGATGAACCGGCACCTCAGAGCTTTCCAATTGTGCCATTCTAGAAGAGGCAAGGGGGAGAGCCTAGGTTAATTTAAATTAACCGTAAACATTTACAGTTAGCTCACCTCAACTTTAATGGCCTGACTACTCACTCTTTCTTATGGCCATTGTTCGTATTAAAATCTCGACAATAACATTAACATTGCTATCGTCTGTGATTAGTTTAATTCACGTATTTTGCCGATAAAGTGCACACAAATTTAATAGCCTTTATGACGTCACTGTTGGAACAGCTGTTGTCCCCTTTACCAACCAGGTGGCAGCGCTGGTACTTGTTTTGATAACGATAAATATCGACTTGCTGCCAAACAAACAACAGCTGTTCGTTCTTCTTCTTGCTACCTTCGTATTTTTTTTTTATTTATATCTGCCCACAATTTTCATCAGTTTATCTCCCTTGGAAAAACTCTAATTAAACCAATTGAAAGTGACAAATTATAGTTTATAGTGCAAGTGAGAGTAATTATGAAATTTGCTGCGTATTGAGAGCAAGCTCAAAATTTAAGTGTGTCAACAAAAAAAAAGAGAAAAAAAATGGCTGCAGCAGCCGTCGTTCAGTTGCTACTTTCTTAGTATTGTGTGTGTCTGTTTGCCAATTAAAACTCAACTAATTGAAGTGAATTGTGAAATGGAACAGTTGGAGCTGCAAGAGGATTTCCTGCTCGACGGAGGACCGGCTGGTGCTGCAGGTGAGTGCCAAATGCATTAAAATGATTCTATTTTTGTAACCAAATGGGTACTTTGGTTTATTTCTGGTCTGGGTGCAGCCCCAGACATTGGGTTATCAGCTGCGTTGCTTTGTGTTGTTGTGGTTGCTAATTGTTTACGCCCACCTACCAAGTGTTTTTTTTTCTTCTTTCTTACCCCACCACACTCTTTCTGTCAATGCAACTACATTTGAACATTGCCTGTCGGCATCTGTAAGTCCCGTTTTGTTTGTGTTGTTTCTTAAGTGGATGATTCACTTTGATTGTTGGACATACGACTACATACACCCAGATTGGACTGATGATAAAGACGAACCTAGTATCCATATAAATTAACCTTTGAATTTGAATATATTTTAGATGTGTCCATTTTATGGCAATGCCAAAATTCTAATGCACACTGGTATCAGATATTGAATTTAGCTCGAATGCACAGTGGTACCAAATGTTGATCCTAGTATGAAAAATATTTCAATTGCTTTTGTTAAATTTGTTTTTGAGTTGTGACTTCTCGAACCTGAACCGGATCACTGTTTAGAAAAATTAGAATTAGTTCACAAAATTAAGTAGTTTTTCCCACGACAAATACAGGGAAATATAGAAATTTCTTGTAATCTGACTGTTATCATTCAAAAAGTTCTTCAATCCTACGACATTTCTCAAGGTCAGATATACTAACTCTTAAAGATTTTAGCATACAAAGTTCTTTAAAAGAGCTCCACTTAAAAACACCTGAATGAAACGTAGTTCAAAGTAAATGTAATTTGCTGCAGCCAATTTATAAAATTTCTTTAAAGCTTTTGAGAAAATGTTCTAGAATCTTCAGAAAAACATTGTTTATTACTATCTAAGTGCATCGATAAACGTTCTTCTATTATGAGCTCAGTACTAGTAGCCATTTTGTCAAACTAAACCATCGGGAACCATCTTATCATATAGTTAAACATATGCAATAATTATGAAATTTTTATTGTATTTTTGCCGAAACCATAACTAAAGTTATACCCGAAAATTATGATGCAAATTTATGGGAGGACAACTAGATTCCCACCCCAAATTTGTATAGCAGTTTACAAAAGGCAACTTAATATAAATTTGTCTTTTTATCTTAGGTTAATGACACAACGCAACAAAATTAGACATTTTCCAGTATATTAAAGGGTCGGTGGTGATTCTAGATGATTTTTTGTGTGTGCTGAACACGAATCTGTTTTCAAAAATGGTCCATCTCGTCGAGATTTTTAGTAATTTGAGCCGAAAGATACAAAAAAGGCCTTTTTGACTCTTTTTATACGCGTTTTGTGGAGAACCTATACTTTTGTTTTGACTTTCTTTGATATTATCAGAAAGAACTACACCTTAAATTTAAAATAAACTATCCCTAAAAATTCTATGTTTTTTTCAATGAAGATATATACTTCCAATCCGATAATTATCGACAGATAATTGCTGATATATTGCAAAAGTGTGCTGATGCGGTACTACATTCTAAAGTAGATTTCATACGCAAATCCACATTCTAAAGTACTTTTCATACGCAAATCCACATTCTAAAGTACTTTCATACGCAAATCCACATTCTAAAGTACTTTTCATCATAATCCACATTCTAAAGTACTTTTCATACGCAAATCCACATTCTAAACTACTTTTCATACGCAAATCCACATTCTAAAGTAAAGTACTACGCAAATCCACATTTGGAAAAGAAGAAATCTGGTATCTGAACACATCCGAAATCAAACGAGTGAAATCTTTAACATACTTGGGAGTTACCGCCTTCACTCATCTTCAGCTGAAACTTCGAGATGCTAGATGCTATGATGCTATTATTATTATGATCTGGAGCTTTTTCGGACTATTCTAAAGAAAATATTTAGTTTACCACGCAATGCTCCGAACTAAGCTCAGTTTGTAGAAACTGGTCTTCCGAACCTCTAATGAGGTGGGGCCGGTAAACAACACATGCTCATTTTGGCTTTGCTTGTGTGTGTTTAGCCACGCGACAGCTCATTTTTGGTAATTGTATCCGAGTTCACTAACACCCAATATATTGTTGCTGTCCCAATGGATGCAATGGGTTTTGTTGAAAATGTACATTGAACATTTAGCCTCCTTAAACTCGGCCATTATTAATATTATATGCTTTCAAACAGATTTGAAAATGTTGGGCAAAATCGTATGACTATATCTTATAGCTGCCATAGAACCGATCGGTCGGAAAATGGGTCTTAGTGAGAAAAACTTTTTTGTTTTCAAGTAAATCGTTCTTAAGCTCTGTGATTATTAATATTAAACGTTTTCAGACTAAATCGATCAAGTTGATGAACATCGGGTGACTATCAGGCCTGTTCTGGTTTTCACTTTCGACAAAATTTGTCGAATTCGAATTCGTTAAAAGTGCTGTTTTATAAAATTGATTAGGTTAATCAGATTAAAACGTTTTAATTTGAATCCGCCGAGTAAAGAGTAAGTAGATACTTAAGGTTTCATACGGATTTCCTTGATTGCTTAATAGAAACAAGAACATGTAAGAAATTCGAATTGACTTAAGTGAAAACCGTAACATGGCATTATGTCTTATGGTTGCCATAGGATCGATCGGTCTAAAAATGGGTCATAGTAAGAATTTTTTTTTGTTTTCTATTTTGGCGTCCTTAAACTGATTACTACTTTTATGTGCTTTCAAATAGATTCGCAAAATTTGAACGAAATCGGATGACTATATCTTTAGGCTGTTATAGGACCGATCGTTCGGAAAGTGAGTCTTAGTGAGAAAAAGGTTTTGTTTGCCATTTTATTGTTCTTAAACTCGAAGTTAGCTTGGCCTTCTCATTTTCACTTCTGGATCAGCGTGCCCCGCTTTTCGCCCTTTATATTGACCAAATAATGTGCTGAGATTTTGCTCTATATTCTCTAGTAACTCAATACATACATAGCTAAACCGAACCATAGCATTTAGGGTCTTCACGACCCCCAGCAGTTGAGCTACGAAATTGTTGAGTTGAGAAGCTTTTGACAGTTTGACACAAACAAAGTACACTAGCCTGAAATTCATCTACTAAACAGCCCTTCCTCCTTACTAGTTGAGCACTTTTCCACCGGTTGAAATGAGAACTTCCAGAATTCTACAGTAACATTTATTTCCAACTTATACATCCATGCTCCCATTTTCGCTTTCACTAAAATTTTTACGATTTTAAGTCCAAATTTGGTCCAAAAACCGGTTTGAAATCGCAAAAGCTTTGCGAAAGCGAAAATGGCTGATAATTGCAACTTTACAATCTGATGTCATAAATGCGTTTACGAGGGAACTAAGCTTTATGGTTTTCTGTTTTTATCTGTGTTACACTTACGTATCCCATGCAACTTGGCGCCTGTACCCGGACAGTTTTCGAGAATAGCATTAGCCAAAGTTTCACCGTCGCCGACGACGTCAGAAAAATGACTTCGGGATATTGAATTCATCTCCTCGGCGTCCTTTACGACATTTTCAGAATAGCCCAAAAGCAAGTGTTTGTCATATTCTTTCTTATTTTGTTTCGGTTCAGCATTTTTAAAAACACGCCGATTTGGTTTGATTCGGTTCGGTTCAGAACCGGTTTGCAGCTTTGGCTTTAGTGACTTCTTTGAAAATCAATCATAGAACTTTAACCAGGCTTCCGGCCAATAAGTTATGTTTGCCTTACCCTTACCTTCCTTACAAAAGAGACTGGTCGAATGTAAATCTGTTTCAAGAACCTCACAGTTCTATCATCAGCAGTCTTTGCCTATCTTCTGTACGTCGGCAGAGGCCATTTGCTATAAACGCTTGGGAATTACAAAGGCAGGTGTACAGCATATCCCGAGACCAACAGACTACGCCAAGTGGAAGCTGAAAACATAAATCTTGATTTCAATTTTCCGATTGTGGCTTTTCGCACCACTGTGCTATGGACACTTTTCAAATTCTCCTGTTTGTCTCTTATTCTTTTAAATTAATGGCCTTTACCGATGCAGTTTTTCAAGATTGATTTATTCTTCGCGTGCGTCTCGCTTCCAATCTCTCTCTGTGTTTACCTCTCCCTCGCACATTTCATTCACAAAAACTAAAGCGCGCAAATATATAAACCTTGATAATGACATTCAACATTGTCTGTCGTCTGATGGTGGCGTCAATGGGTTGGGTTCGTACGTTGGGCCGCTTGTTTGTTTGTTTTTGGGGGCACAACCTGGCAGTTATCCAACGGATTTTGTAGCGCAGTGTGGCAAAATTAGAAAATTTCGCTGCTTGCCAAAGTCAAATGTCGAGTCGTCACCTGTGCTAAATTGCATAAGTTCGCCGCTGCCCGCTCCAAAGCTCTTCGCCAGCCCGAAAAACAACCCAAAGCCGCGCCAAGCTCATTTGTTTGCGCGTCTTCGTCGAGCTACATCCAACTGCAGTGCGTTCTCGAGTGCTTCCAGCGGGTGTAAAGTGCGTTCCGGTGGCGTGTTAACTCTAATATCGCGTGTTTGGCTATAATTTTTACCCGCCCCACAGACCCTCGCACATTGTTTTAAGCGTGGGCGTGATGTAATTTGCAATAAAAGCAGTTAACTAACAATTGCAAACCAATATTTTGTGTATATGGAAAGTGCCTGGCCACAAAAGTCTCAACCATGTGCTAATTTCACATAATATTTACACAAATTGTTGGCAGTTATTATCCTCAGAGTAGCCGCAGCCGCAGCAGCAGCAGCAGTCAATTTATTGTTTGTTGTTACAAAATGTTTATTTATTTACTTGAATTTCTTTTTTGACTCTTTGCATACAAAAGTGAACAAAATTACAAAATGTTTGTTTAGAAATTTTGCAAACTGACACAATCGGCAGATTTATGTAAGGGAAAAGTGGAAAATTAATAAACAAAAGTGTGAATCTGTGGTAAATTAAAGTTAATTGTGGAATAGTTTTTTTTGGTGATGGAATAAAAGTTCCTCTGTGGCGGCTTGATTCGAGTTTTTGTGTAGCTTTAATCAGGAACCGAACCGAAACAAGAACCGAACCTTTATTCTTATGAAAATGCTGAGCCGGAATGAAAGTCACAAAGAAAATGGTTTGGTTAGGTTCATTCTATCAACGAGTTTGATGGATAAAACCGTCATCAGGCAGCATTCATTTCCCACAAATGAATTGTTTTTAATTTTCTGCAGCTGGTCGTGTCTTTCCTCCAAAGTAAAACTTTAGTTGTCATTTTAAAGTTTGTAGAGCAATTAGTAGGTTTTGTTATCCTTTATAGGATAGCCTAATCACTGTTTTGGTACACGCATTGAACACACGCGTTCTCAAGAACCATTGAACGACTCCAACTTGAATGGTGAAGTCTTTCGGATGTTGCGTCCACTGGAAGTCACCCGAAACTATGTGTATCGTACCGTGAACTTATTCGAGGATACTGATGGAATAAAAGACAGCCGCGAAATCCGGTCGTCCGCGCCATCAAAGCGCTGAAAAGAACGAATTCGTCGAAATCCACTGCGCAAGCAGAAAATCATGTTTCGTGAGATGAATATCAGCAAGGAAAGCATGTCGTGCATCATAAAACGAGACTTGGGACTTGGTGCATGCAAGCGACACACCGGCCACTTGCTTACAACAGTTTTGAAACAGAAACGCAAGACAAAATCGAAAACATTGCGTCGCCAGTGCGCGTAGCAATGTCCACAGACGAATACTGTTTACTGACAAGGGAATCTGTTCAACAAACAGAACGATAGAGTGTATGCTGTGTAATCAAAACAAGCGACCGAACTCATTCCGAGAGTTCAGAGAGGTCACCATCCGGCTTATGTGATGGTTTGGTGGGAAGCCGCCTATGAGGGGGTCACCAAGGCTCCATTTTTGTGAGAAAGTAGTCAAAACTTCGGCGAAAGTGTATCGATCTGACGTTTTGGAAAAGGTTGTGAAGACTCTCATCCATTGGACTAAAAACTGTGGTCCGTTCTCGAGGCTATGGCTTGCTCTAGTCTACAATCAAATATTGAGTCTTTGAAGCGAGTACTCTGACATACTTCATCGACCGCTGGCCAGCGGCTGAATAGCTGTTTGCTCCCTTGGCAGTCGGTGTGAATAAAAAAATGTATTCGGCCCCTGCGAGAAAGGCGTGTCAATCGCTGATATAAATGAGATGATGAGGGATGTTCAAGTCTCATTATTGTGGGCACTTTACAGCTGCTTTATTTTGTCCGTTTAAACCTAGATTTGCAGACCCTTTCAAAAGGGTTTTCAGGTTCAAACCCTTAAGTAATCCACTCCCAATTTGTAGAAGGTTTACATCCTTACTTAGAATACAGTTTTCCTTTGGTCTTTGCAGATACAAAAATTCTATCTATTAGATAGAGCCGATCTTTACGAAATTTTCACAGTATGTTTATACCGATCAGGAAAGTGTCATAGGCTATATCTCAAGTCTGTGAAATGGTTCAAAAGCGGTTAAACACGTTGATAAAGTGGTTCAGAGCAATGCTGCATACCGGTCCTGAACCGAACCCTAAAGAACCGGTTCGGTTCGGGTTTTCCGGGTTCCTCGAACCAAACCATGAACCGATCCCTTTATATATTTGAGCCCCCCAACCGAACCGAACCCCCGGTATACATAAATAGGTTCGGCTCAAACAATCATTTAAGTCAATTTCTTAAGATCTTTTCTAGTGTTCTCAATATTATGACCGAAAAAATCTATATTATAGTATAGTACAGAATAGCTTGAGTTGATAATTAAAAATGCTTTTTTGAAATCCAATCCATATTGCGATTTCGAGAAGAAAGAAAAACATAAGTATAGTCGGAATAGGGGAAAGCAAATGCATTAGGAAGATCATTTTAACCAGAATCGCCCTGATGAGTCCTATTTAAGCTCTTTGAAAGAGATCAAATTCATGTGCGATTTAAAGAAGACTCGAAAATCACTCATGGATATACTCAAAACGAGCAAATGATTGGATATATGACTCGAAATTGAGTCAAAACTGATGAGAAAAACGGGCTATAAACGACTCTTTAAGAAGATTCTCTGCTCGGCTCCCATATTCTCCAAACAAAACAATCATTTATGAATAATTTAATCAGAGAGAGGACTCAAAAAAAGGTCTCAAATGTGATCTGAAATTTCATAAAATGCTGGCTGGCTATAACAATAAGGAATGTGGTCCAGTCAACTTGACGACTCATATACATAGCTTGGTAATCTGGACGTGTTCTCCTGATCAAATATATGTCAAAATTTTGACCGAATGATGAGGCAAAAATCGGTCAACTAATTAACAATCTATGAACCCAGATTCGAACCAAAACCTTGGGTTCGATTAGTACAGGAACCGGTCCGCGAACCGAACCTTACACTTTACCACGGGTTCGAACCTCCGGACCGAACCTTCACCAAAATTTTACAGATTTTAAGCCTTTGTTCAGAGCCATATTTTAGATGCCATTCAAGCTATGAACTTGAAATCTGTTCTGGATATTTTACTGGTTCGGGGCCGGCATCGAATCGGTATCAAACCGGCTAAAAAGTGTTTCAGTGCCATATCTCAAAAACTATTTTAGCTATGAGCTTGAAATTTAAACTGTTGGTTGGTAATATGCAGTTGGATATTTAACTGGTTCAGGGCCTTATCTCAGAAGTTATTTAAGATATGAAATATGGTCTGTAAGTTGGTAATATGGAGTTGGACACTTTACTAAATCAGGACCGGAATCAAACCAGTGGCGAACCGTTTAAAAAAATGGTTCAGAGCCATATCTCAGAAGTTAAGGACCGGTTGTGAACCGGTTCAATAGTAGTTAAGAGCCATATCGTAGAAGTTATCAGGACCGGTATCGAATCGGTTTAAAACTAGTTTAAAGCAGCAATGGTCACCGGTACCCCCCAGGGGCCGAATACATTTCGCTATTTACACATACAAGAGCCGAACGTATGCTGAAGCTGAGGCCAAGAGAGTAAACAGGCCTTCAGTCGGCAACTAGCCGTCGATGCGGTCAGATCGAAGCTGGTTCACGGCGCTTTATTATTTCGCGCACCAACACACTCTCATTTTTTGGCCTCGCTCTTGGACCACGCTGGCAGCCTCTCAGAAATTATGTGAGCTATATACTGAAAATTTGATGGTACTACAGATGTTAGTCGAACCAGCCGGTTGAACCATTTCAAAAGTGGTTCAAGTCCACATCTCAGATATTATTTCGGCTGTGATATGGAATATTGGTCTGTAGGTTTACCCTTTAAGTGTTAGACATTGAAATATTTCTCAGAAGTTAAGCTCTGAACTGGAAATTGAAAATAAGAAACATATCCATTCAATGCAAAGGACCCGGGCAACGCCGGGGCAAGTTTTTTAATAAAAAATATATAGTTTTTTCTACATTAGGCTGACTCCAGACACGGAAAATCAAAGTGCAAAATTTCTATTAAAAAAAAAATTCACAACTTTTGTGGAATAAAACATTATTGATAACAAAAAGTTACTGATTTCCCACCACACGCAACCGCAATTGTCCGCAGCTTTCGTCATAATTTCTGAAGAAATAAACAACATTTAGATTTTGAATTGGGTTAAGGACATGCTGCTCAAGCTTAGCGTTTTTCGACCTTCAGTTCTCTGGCCAATATAAAAGCCGCCACATGGTGCCAACAAAAAAAAAAGAAACAACTGTAAGGGACGGAAAGTTTTTCTCGAGCCATTTAACACATGCTGAGTTTTGCACCTCCCACCCGTTGTACTAATTTAAGCTAACTCGGTACCATAACAACAGCTAATCAGCTGGAGAACACCAACTGACAGCCAGCCAACGACACTCACTTAGCTTAATCAGATCATCAGTTTGGTACCACATGTCGTATGCGTATTAGATGAGTAAGTCGGCAACACCACCATCTCTCTCTCTCTCTCAGCTGATTATTGTTTTCAATTCGCCGCAGGCAACAGCTGTTTGGACGCGCGCACACTCTCCCCGCGCTCTATCAAATGGTTAATCATAATTTTAAATAGACAATTATACTTTGTTTTGATTTTGTGCTTTCAATTTGCGAGCGTGCGCGAGTTGCTCAGTTTTTGGATTTTGTTGTTTTTTTTTTTTTATTACTGATTGCTGCTGCTGTCGCGCTGCCGGGCGGGTCGTTCATTTTGCTGCCGCTGCTTAGCACTTTTTCGGTTCGTTTTCGCCGCAGTCGAAATTCGTCGTCGTCGTTGTCGGTGTTTGGTGTCCGCTTTTTGCATTTAAAATACTTATTTTGTTTTTTTGAGAAATTTGTATTTTGAATGGTTCTCTTCTATATAAAACTACGAATATATATGCTATATAGGATAGCAATCGGTTGAAACATATGAATTACCTAAACAAGTGCCCCTCAAACTAATAAACAAATTAATAAAAAAGAGTTTAATGCTGAGCTCATTATTTCTAGCTAATTAGCATAAAAAACAAATCTTGCCCATAAAAAGAATATTCTTTGGTTAATCTTCAAATAAAATACATTTGGTTTTTGTGTCTAACAATACGACCCAGTGACACATTTTATTGGTCTCTGTGGTTTTCTTATCAATTTTAACAAAAAAAAATTCCAATTAAATCAGCGCCAAATTATTTACAAATAACAAACAAACTTAAGTGTATACCAAATCACGTGCCTTTATAATTACAACACATCAACAGTGTCCCACAGTCCCAGCGGAGAGGTTTCTAATTATTAAACTGCATAGTGAAATCTAGTTGTCTCAGGCTCACAAAGTTACATTTGTATTTGAAACAATTGGGATTCCACCTACGCCTGGTTGTCATTTTCCTAGCTGTGATTATTTTACAAATTTATGCGCCAGTTTCATGTTATGGAATTTTCACTGGACACCAAAAAAACTAAAAGGTGAGCGGAGAGTTCTAAGCTTCTAAAACACAAAATGGATGATGGAAATGAAACAGTTGAACCCTTAAAATAAGTTGACATTATAAAGGAGTATGGCTCTAAGACTCTAAGCAAGTGCAATTACAGCCAGAGAAATCTAGCACGAATTGGCAAGACTGAGATCTTTTTCTTCTTGATTTTATAAGACGAAAACTGCTCGAATTGGTTAAGACAATGTTAAAAACACTTCAAATTAAAAAAAAATTAAATAAAATATTTAAAAAAAGCTATGCTTCTACGGGGATTTGATTCTACTACCTCGACGTTTTCTAAGTGAATGTCTAGTACACTCGACCACAGTCCTTGTTGCTCGCTGAGCGGGAAAGTGCCAAGTGCTTACATTCTTAAGTATGATTGCTTATGCCTGATAGAGCCGGGCTATATGGTAAAAGGAATATGAGTATATTCTCAAAAAATATTCTAAAAAGCATATGAGTATATTTTTCTTTTTTATCTTATATATGCAATTTTTCTACTCTGGAAATTAAGTTACCTTGGTGTAGATGTAAAGTGTTTGGATACGAGTCAAAGATACTCAAATTCAAGTCCCAGTAAAGACAGAATTTTTTTTGTTGGCATAGAAATGTGGTTAAAACAAAAAAAAGATTGCTTCTTGTTTAAATAAAATTATTTAAGTAACTGTTTTATTTTTTATATTCTGTACCGAACAATAATAATTTTTCCTCCTGTCCGACAAAATATTTTTATAAATTGAAAACGATCGCAAGATGTTATGGGAAATATTTGTTTCGATTTTACTTTTTTATAGTGGTTTTTGCATCTGAGCGTTCAAAAATTTTTATTAAACGCACAAACTCCGTGAAAAAGGTATTCTTAGCTAACACGTTTTCGAGCTTCTTCCGAAAGACTTTCACAACTTCTCCAGGTGCAAGTTTTAGAGACTGTTGAAGATTGAGAATAATCTGCACTGATTCTATAAGACTTTGAGCTTGCTTCTCTAGTAGAAAAATAGTGCTGGCGATTTCCGAACAATTATTTTCAATAAACATCAAATTCTCGATAAGCTCCTCACCCGCAATTATATTTTGTGCCTCTGCGATGCGTTTGGATTCTGCGCTATTAAGTTTTTGTAGAATCTAAAAAGTTTATTAAAATAAAGAAGGAAATTATTATATTTTAGCTACGTACGTTTAGAATTGTACGGTATAGTCTACCTTCGGTACAAAGCGTTTGGCGTTGCGTGTGTTTGTGTTTAGCCACGCGAGAGCGCTCTTATTTAGCGCTTCTTTGTTGTTGCAAAAAAAAAAGCAGTATAAGCTCGTATACAGTCGGTGTCTCGACGGCGCTGCCGCAGAGCGCTGTTGCATACGCATTAGATAGGGACACGCCGGACTCTGGTAAAAAGTATAAAAAGTTATGCATCGAACTAAAATAGTTTCTTCTGTCCGATAAATTATTCTTGTAAGTTGTAAAGGATTTATTTTTAAATGTTTTTATTTTTAAATGTTAGAAAAATATTCTGTTGTTATGAAAACAAACAAAAATCAGAGTCAAAATATCATTAACAGCAATAAAAGAGTCATTAAACAGGCCACATTGCAACGCTTGAAAAATTCCATTTGACAGCTCGCATCAGGCACAAAATTAAAGTGATTAAAATTTAGCCGTGAGAGTCATGTTTCCAAGAAGATCTATTTTTACTTATTCTTGAATAGTTGAACTGCAAAATTTTCATAACCGGGTTTCAATACCTTTACTGAAACATTTCATATAATTTTTTTTTTTAAACACCTCAAAACTAGGCAAATTGGAAAAAATCTTGTTGCTTTTAGGAACTCAAACTTGTAAGTTCTATCGAGTGGAGGACAAGCGGATGGATTCCTAAAACATTTTGAGTTTTTCATTTTATTGTAAGACCAATTTTCGTGTAACTCGCATGTTTTTTGCTACCTACTTTTGTTTTTAGTGCTGGCATCACCAAACATGGTATTTCTTTATTTTAAATACTATCATACAATTCTACAAAAATGTATCAAAATCGGTTGACTATATCGTATAGCCCCCATATAAAAATCGTGTTCTGGCTATAACTGAAAAATGCGATGTTGTATGGGAGTGGGGAGTAGTTTTGGTCCGATGTTGTTCATCTTAGAAACATACTTCCGTATGGCCAAAAAACACTCGCATTTCAAATTTCAATCCGATATCTCTTAAACTACGGCCGCAATTGATTTAAGTCCCCCTAGATAGGCAAAATCTTACACTGTGCGTCGTCCGTGTGTTCAGGTCTTTGAGATGCCATGTTCAAGTCCCAGTAAAGTAAGTAACAAAAAATTATAATGGTATCTCAAAATCAATCACAGCTTAGAAAAGAGTAGGTGGTGTTTTGTTGATCGGTCGTGTCATCTCTCCCCCCTCTCATATCGAGTATATTTTACTTAAATCCAAGCATAGATCTTGCTTGAAACCAACACTTTTTATGCTTACAACCAAGAAGATGTATGCTTGATATCAAGCCGACTTAATTTAAAACCCAGAATTTCAATGTCTAAAATTCGTGCTTAATTTCAGTATTTTCGGCCAAGGATATTCCGTCTTACCGTATCTTTGACTTAAAAACTGTGTTATATCAATCACGATAGGCTTGATTTTTTATCAGCGTGTAATCTCATATAATCTCATTCTTTTGTTTCTATCTGATAATGAAAGTGTTTTATTTTATAATTTTTTCAACTCAAGGATTGGAGAGCTTAAATTAGCTTTGTCATAATAAGTTTGCCCTAAAATCGTAGCAAGTAGTCAAAGAACCCAAGCGGACTCTTTTTTTGAACGATTCGTTTATCGATTTGCGTTCACAAAGCAAACTCCACTTTTTCATTAAAAAACAAATAAGAAAGTACTCTGTACCTGTAGTAGCAGCGCTGCAGCTGCTTTGCTGCAGCGGACTCTCTTTTGGTCATAACTTGAGTATCGTTTGGTTATTCGATCTTTAACATTCCCAGGTTATATACCTTTGCAGCTCGTATAATTTGTTCAAATAAATGATTTAAATGTTTTTCATGCAACAATTTTAGTTTTGCTTTGAACAATGCTTGTTGGGGGATTTTCCAAACAGTCTAATAGATGGCGGGATTTTACTGTGACCATTTGGCAAACCCAGCAAGAAACCTGCGACAGCGAACTTTCTTTTTGTCAAAGCTTGAGTATAGTTCATTCGATCTTTATCATTCCTTCGGAAAATCGATAAAGAATCTGTAATAAATGTCTAGAACAGGTTTCCCCAGCAGAGAGCGCGAATATGTGACTGTGTCTCTCTCTAACACACTTCGGCAAGCATTCGGTGTTAATTGCCGAATATAAACTTGCCCCAGGGGCTATCGCTGGGTAACTCTGTTCTAGAACAGGCATGCCCACAAGCAGCATACGGCAGAGCACCTACCAATACTCACAAAGAAAAGCACCAATACCAATAAAGGAACAATATGAAAATCACATTGAACTTGGGTAAGGCAACAACAAAATCACATGAAATTGTTGTTGGTCAGTTTGCTTGCGCGCGCAAACAACAATCAAAGAAGAGAACTAAACTGGTTTTTGTTCTACGCGACGCATACACACAAAATCGTTTGCGTGTGTCGTTTTTTATACCTCGCGCTCTGCATGTATACGATCATTGATTTCCTATCATCGGTGCAATTGCAAAAACAAAACGTACCCAAAGAGCATATGGCTGGGCATCGCTGGTATAGAAGATACGAACCATCTATATTCAAAACTTTTTTTTTCCAAATTGCGGTGGCTGGAGGGGCGGTGCCAAAATTTAAAATTAGCTTGATCTGCCTGCAAGTAAAAGAAGTATATGTTCCATTCTTGCCAAACCTCTATCTCTTACCATCTCTAAGATCTCTTCGTTCATACAGACGGACATGGCTGTATCGACTGTGCTGTTGATGCTGGTCTAGATTATATATACTTTATAGGGTCGGAAATGATTCCTTCTCCCTGTTGCATACTTTTGAGTATAAAAACCCCTTTCTTTCTTGAACAAATAATCTTATGATAATTATATGAGCCACAACTTTTTCTAAAATGTAATCAAAAATTCCGAAAACAACCCCAAAATGAGCCTTTATATTTTCTATATCTCTATATCTATATCTCTATATTTTCATACTTTTATCACCGAAAATCAAATCAAATCAGAAAAAATACAGTCACTCTCGAACAGGCTATCGAAAAAGTGAACACCCGAACACCTCGACTTTTCTCAACGTGCTCTTTGCTCAATCAACGGGAGTTTTTTCCGTTTGCTTTGTTCATGTGTTTCCATGAGACACTTTGGTGGGCAGAACCTGCCGAAAGTGTCTTTTGTGCATGAGTGTGAGTTGCGCGTGTGCCTTAGTAAACTGCAAGTGTGTATGCGTGTTTGTTTGCTATTTTGTCCCCCTTTCTCTTTTACGCTTTGCCTCCGATGAAATGTATAATGACAACAACTCAAAATACACTTTGCACTGACACTTGGCACGATTTGCTCAGTTGCTTATGCTCAGCTGCTGACAGCTGAACGAAATTATACCCATCAAACTGTTATAGTTAGACAGCTTCGACTGTTTCTCTCATCGACAACTATAAAACAGAAAAAACCCGAGAAAATCAAAATCTAGTGTCATGTCGGAACCACCCAGATCGGAAGACTATATCTTTTAGTTGCTATAGGAACCATCGGTCGGAAATGATTAATATTCAAAGAGGTCACTAAAACAGTCGCATTGTGTGTGAATTTGTTTTATATCCAGCCAAGCTATTTCAACATGACCTGTAGCTCTATAAGCTCCTATAAGTTGACTCACTTTTGAAAAAATTAACATTTGAACTATTTAACGGAAATGGACACAACATTTACCCAACATCTTAAAAGCTCGGCAGTTTTAACAAAGTTTTTGTCATCAAATTTTCATTGATTCGTTTGGGAATCGAAACAATTCTCATCTCATATATGATCCAATTTCTAAGTATTAATAGATAATCCACTTGATGTTCCATTATGCCACAAATTTGTTATGCCTTCAATCGATTTCAATGTGGTTGTTGTTATCCTTTCAATTACAATCCTGAACAACGTGCTGACCCTTTTGCCCTGTCAAGTTGTGGCATGACAAAACGTACAAGTAATCTAAATAATAAATGTTGGAACAAAAAAAGGTAAACGATATGGCCTGTGAGAATATGACCATGAAGTAGTCAGCTGACGCAAAAAGGCCAAGGAGAGGAAAGGTCAGGGGTAAAGGTTTTACTTAAGTTGCTGCATAATTGATAAAGTTTAAGTGCAAGGCAATGGCGATTGCATGTTTCAAAGGAGATTTTGTGGTACAAATTGTGTACAAAAACCAAATGAATTCAAATGTCATAAAAGTCTGCATTAATTTGATGGAAACTAAACATTTTCGACATTTATCTAAACACACAAGCAGGCAAAAAGAAAATGCGCAGAAAAACATTTCTAAAGACCAATATACAAACACACACATAAACTGGCCAAAGACAGATTCACATTTGTATTATTAATAACGTATTAACACGCTCAGCCAAACGAATCTTCAACGAACGAAAATTCTTATTATACTCGCATGGAAAAAAAGCTCTTTGGATGGTGTCATCTAAACAACATTTGAAAGACGCGCGACGAACACGAATCGCTAGCAAACAAACAAAAATACAGAAACTGCAACAGCAAATGTGGAAAACAAAGTGGAAAATATTTTTAGCTGATTTTTTATTTCGATGTTGAAAATTTCAAGTATTTGTTAAAATGAGGCTTCTCCATATTTATGGGAGGAAATCACTAGAAAAAAGCATTCAATAGGGGGGTGGGCGGGGATATAGTTCTTTATTGCGCCAAAAATTGCCAAAAGAAAATAAACAAAATAATTCGACGAAACTCAACTCAAAAATTGATACAAACTGATAAGTACTAAATACAAAGAACAATCTAAGCCGTTAGACGATTTATTAATATGTATGTTTGTATGTATGTACAATTATTTATTGACATCGTTGGGCTTATCGTTTAGCTGATATGACACAAGAAAAACAAAAAAAGAAACAGTTACAGCAAAAAAATAATTAAATTTATAACTATTTTGCCAGTTTTTTTTAAGAATGAACTTTAACCATTAATAAAAATGTTGCATTTTTTTATGCAATTCTCAGTTATAACTTTATTATGTAATTCAAAGGTGGAAAAACCAGAACTTTGACGGGGGTTCATAAAAGGGATAAGCGAGTCGCAGACTTTCATAAGATAGAAATGAGTCCGAAACATACAAATTTGGCGGACTAGGAATATCGGCTATACGAAGTTTCAACAAGTACGAGCTTTAAAGTATCAATCTAAGGGCGTGAGCACACATGCGGCTGAAAGATGAACTGACGGCAGAATTTGAAACTGATCTCGACAAATAACCGCACTCCTTGCATACTAGTGTGCACAACAAGCACTGGTTTGATCTTTGAAATTCAGTTAAAAGTTCAGCTTTGCAGAATCAATCTAGTTGTGTTTCGAGATCTGAAATGGGGTTTTGGGACTATTTTCTGAAACAGACTGAGTGTACGTCATTCAAGGGCCCCTATAAAACTACTTTCAGTAACCAAGCTTTAGATTTGAAAGATGAAGATAAATGAAAATTTGAATAACAGAATTTGAATTTTTTTAAGAACTGAAACATTTACCCATACCGACTACGACAATACTAAGCAAAATTGAAAACGGAAACCGTTCTGTTTATTTGTACTTTTTTTTATGAAGCTTTTTAACTCTGTAGGCTAGAAAACATCCTAACTCTGTCAGGTGTATGTAAAAAAGCTTAAAAAATTAGCTGGAATTAGAAGAACATTTCTGCATACCGGGACAAATTTTTTATTCATGGTCCCAAACAGAAGCCAGAAATAAGGACTTTGAAAAATATATAGAGTATTGTACATTTTTGTCCAATGAGGACATATTAAATATGTTTTTTTATAAGCTCAGATGCTTAAAATTTCCAGCAAGCAGAAACTGAAGCAGAGGCGCTGGCTCTAAGAAAACCTGTAGGGCATGATGACAGCGAGTCTTACAGCATTTGTGATGCTAGCGATTATTCAGATTAAGATGAACAACGGAATTTTGTGTACCCTTGTAGAGGGTATATTAAAATTGTCCAAATGTTTGTAACGCGTAGAAACGTCTCCGACCACATAAAGAATATATATTCTTGATCAGCATGACAAGTTGAGTTGATATAGCCCTTGTCCGTCTTTCCGTCTGTTTCTATGCTATCTCCTCCGTCAGTTTTAAAGATATCTTAACCAAACTTTGTACGAATTCTTAAGGTACAAATACGATGACCAATTGTCGTAACCGGCCGGATAGAATGATCATAGCATATAGCTGCCATAGGAACGATCGATCGAAAAACTAGTTTTAGTGAGAAAAACGTTTTATGTTTTCAATGCAAATATTCCCAAAGTTCATATTTATCAGTTTTGTATGCTTTCACATAATTCCACCAAGTTGGATGAAAATCGGACAATCTATATAGTATAGCTGCCATACAAACAGATAGGTCTAAATAAAAGTCTTAGTATAAAAAACTTTTTTGTTTTCAATGCTATCCCTCCCAAACTTTTTATTGATCAAAACTATATGCTTCCACACAATTATGCCAAGTTTGATCCAAATCTGGATGACCATAGCATATAGCTGCCATGGGAACGATCGGTCGAAAAACTAGTTTTGATAAAAAATTTTTTTTTGTTTTCAATTCAAACGATTCCAACCCTCATATTTATCAGTTTTCTATGCTTTCACATAATTCCACCAAGTTTTATTAAAATCGTCCAACTAAATAGTATAGTTGCCTGATAGAAGTCTTAGTAGAAAAAACATTTTTGTTTTCAATGCTATCGCTCCCAAACTTGTTACAGATCAATATTATGTGCTACCACACAATTCTGCCAAGTATGATCTAAATCGGATGACTATAGACTATAGAAGCCATAGGAATAGTCGGTCGAAAAAATAGTTCTAGTATGAAAAACTTTTTTGCTTTTAATGGTAGCGGCTTTATACCTTCCAGTTGTGAATATTATCGGTTTCCACACAATTTTGGGGAGTCAGTGTCGTTTTTAAACGACATTATTTCGATCGGAATTGTGTCGTTTTTATTCTGTCGGAACAATATCGTTTTGAAAGGACATGTTTTCGATCGAAATGTTTTTTTTTCTTCTGTCGGAATTATGTCGTTTTAGAATGACATAATATCGATTGAAAACGACGAATTATGTCACCACGTGTCGTTTTTTTCTGTCAGAACAATGTCGTTTTTAAGCGACATAATTTCGATCAAAATTGTGTAGTTTTTTCTGGCGGAATTGTGTGGTTTTAGAACAGAGATGGGCGCGTCGCGACGTTCACAATACACACGAAGGCAGCGCTGCCTCGTCTCTGTTTTAGAACGACATGACTTCGACGTTTCATTTAGAATTTTTTGCTATCGAAATTATGTTGTATTGATCTCGGAATTATGTTGTTTTGAAACGATCGAAATAATGTCGTTTTCTTCTGTCGAACCTAGGTCGTTTTAAAATGACATTACTTCAATCGAAATTGTGTCGTTTTTTTCGAAATGATGTTTTTTTTTTTGTCGGAACAATGCCGACTCAAAACGACATAATTTCGATCAAACCCGATATAATTTCGATTTCAAATGTACCGGGCGAAATTAAGTCGTCGGAATTATGTGGCTATGCTGTCGTTACTCGGATCGCAACTCTTCCCAATTCCGATCAATCAAACTCTGAAACGAGAACAGGCCTGATAATGAAATTTTACCTGATATTTAAACTGTGCAGTTATTCTTCTTTTTCGACTGATCACAATAATAACATGATAAATAATTTTGAGAGACCATTCGTGTCAAGAAAGAAAAGCGACCAAATGTAGTTACAAGGGGGATTCCTTATATAAAATGTATTTCTGAAACGATGGTATAGTTCGGCACCGTCGGGGAATAGCTAGAAATTGTACATAACTTCTTGAAAGTTTGTTAAATTGATTGTTAATCACAAATATCATAAAAAGTATTGACCGTTACTTCTTAGGAATTTGTCTTTGATAAGTTGATGTTTAAAGAAAAGTAAATAAAAGTTTCTCGGAATAGATCTTGTGGTTTCTCCCTCCCCAAAAACTATGAAGAATTTCGTTTGAACTCTTATCAACACAAAAAATAAAAACGAACATAAAATCAGATTGGAAATGGAAGCAAATTCAAGCATTGTAATTTGTTATTTTGCATATGACAAACGTTGATGGTTCCTATCTACATACATATATCGAACTATAAACAATATCTATCAATCAGGCCATATGGTGCAAATGATAACAAAGTTTTCGAGAATTAATTTCTTTTTTTTTTTTTGCCAATTAAGATATAAACACACAATAAAATGAAGAGGCAAATAAACTCAGACTAGAGACCAGAGTCCAGAGTCATAAAGGGCAAAGTGGGGGAGTGCCAAACACACACAAATGGTGATGATAATGATATTGATGATGATATATTCTATTTACAGATTTCATTTTATAGGCGTGTCCTAGAACCAAACTACCAAAGTTGGGTAAAAAATAAAACAAACTTCAAGTTCACAATTCATGTCACAATCGATGATGAGCTAAGCTAATATCTAGAATGAATCATTTGTAGACACATTACTTACCATTTATGTAGATAAGGAAAAGCTATTTATTTACAACAATTATGCTTATTTGCCTTCTCTCTCTCTCTTTCTTTGTCTCTTTCCCTCAACAGGCACAAATCAAAACCCAAATGAGCAACAGGTGAGCGACTCTGCCACAGTTGCTACCGTTGCCGCTGGCTCATCACCCGCCAGTGTAAGTCCAGCTGCGGGTGCCACACCCACAAAAAGTCCACAGCGACATGCTTACGCGGAAGATGTTTATCAGGCCAGTTTGCCTGGAGCTGGGGGCGATAATACCGATAACACCGATACGCAGGCGGCGGACACTATCAATGGATCGCCCGGCCAACGTCATTCCATAAATTCAGCTGAATATACCTCAACACCCAAATCCAGTCAGCGTAATGGTGTGGGTCATAACAGTGGGACAACATCGCCCATAAATTATCAACTACCCGGGGATGAGTATCCCTACAGCATAGAGTATGAGTCACAGCAGCAGCAGCAGCCAACGTCTGTGACTAACCAGGTGGAGCCAACGGCTGCCATTAGCGCAGGCGCCTCCCCCGCTATTACCTATAGTGCTCCAGTCAATCGACAGAGTTACGCTTCGCCGCCTGCCTTGATCATACCGCAGCGTCAATCTCTTTTGCCCTGGGGTACCCATTCGAGAAGTTCGATTATTAACGTCTTGCCCAGCTACACGCAAGCCGAGATGCATGCCCTGGCTGCCAGTGTGGCCAGCGTGGAGCTGTCGGCTCCACGTCCGGGTGAAATTGTTATGAGGAATCTATTCAGCGATTTCACCGCTCAGGCAGAGAAGAAAATCGAACTGGTCATGCTGGAGAGTGCCGATAAGAATTTGTCCAAGCTGCTGCAACGTGGTGAGGATCAGCAATTCGATCAACTGCTCTCCGCCTTGGGCTCGGTGGCGGAGCATTGTTTGCCCTCGCTGTTGCACACCCTCCTGGCCTGGCATCGTCGTCAACTTTCGGATATGGAGATTAAAAATGATCTCAAGAAACCCACATCCGGTGGTAGTAACTCTCAGGGTTCCAATCAGCCCAAACCTGCTGTGGACTTGGACTTTCAATTGCAGCGCCGCGAGGCTGCCGTGGAGTTTATCTTTTGTCTGGCTCTGATTGAGATACTTAAACAGTTGCCGTTTCATCCGGGTCATGAGGATCTGGTGCGTAGCATAGAGAATCTGGCTTTCAAGCATTTCAAATACAAGGATGGACTACAAAACAATCCCAATGCACATAATATACACATGATAGCGGATCTGTATGCGGAGGTGATTGGTGTTTTGGCCCAGAGTCGATTTGGTTCGGTGCGTAAGCGTTTCATGAGTGAGCTGAAGGAGCTGCGTGGCAAAGAGGTGTCACCCACGACCACACAAAGCATTATTAGCCTGCTGATGGGCATGAAGTTCTTTCGCGTCAAAATGGTACCCATTGAGGAATTTGAGGCCTCGTTTCAGTTTATGCACGAGTGTGGTCAATACTTTTTGGAGGTGAAGGATAAGGATATTAAGCATGCCTTGGCAGGCTTGTTTGTGGAGATTCTAGTTCCGGTGGCAGCGGTGAGTGGGTCTTTAAATATTTTAAGTTTACGTTTACAAGAACAAGCAAATTGCAAGAGGATTTAGTTGATCTGTTGCAAAATATTCCCAAACTAACTGTTCAAGCATGAACATGCGACGAGACTTCAAACCAAATGTAGCATTACATATCACATTCACATCACACATCCTATCATAACTCAGCATCATAAAATATTTCATTTGTAACATTAAATTTAATTAGGGTTGCTGTCAAGGTTTAGACACACCACTTGAACAGGTCATCCGGTTCCCACCACTTAATATGCATCGTGTAAGGCTATGTGTCTTCCTTTCACGAATGCATTTTTATATTTACATACACGGATGTGACTACACACACATATCCTTAAGATAAGTTTAGAAGTTAAGGGATGAGAAATTCTTGATAAAAGGGAGCTGGCTCACACTGAGCGAGTCAGTACAAATAGAAATCTACAACCGTGCTGATTAAATGTATTATTTTATACACTAGCTCAAAAACGAGCGCCTTTGCAGTCAAATAAATGTACTTCATTCAAATATTCGATAAATCCATAAACATGCCTAAAATTAAGACTTTTGCGGACAAAATCACTAGCTTCAAATAAAAATTCGCTAAAAATTCGCCAAAAAGCTTAGAAACAAACTTTAAATGTGCATTTATGGTTTCATAAACTGATCGTAAGATGATTCGTTTTTCGATAGTTGTCTCTGTAAAGGCTGGTTTGGCACAAAATTAACAGATCTGGCAGCACTAACTAAACGTTAAGTTGGCTGCACCTCAGCATTTCATGAATTGAAGACGAATGAATATACTAAGTTTATGCTGTGCTCATTTTGCAAAATCGTTTCATGAATTGGATCCAAAAGTGTGTGCTTAAACATAATTCATGGATTCGCCTTCAATTTATGAAATGCGTTGGTGCTGCCAGATCTGCCACACAGCTGGTCATTTTGTGAATTTACAAAAGCTGCATAAACAGAAACAAATTTCATTTGGTAAATTAAAGTAATCATGAATTTCATAGCATAAACGTAGCAATAAACGTCTTCATTTACGAAAATTTGGCACACTGAGATAAAACAATAATAAAGAACAGATTATTTACATTTACTATAAAACTTTTTCTGATTTAAAAGTAAAATATAAAAGCATGCCGTGTCGTTTTTGTTGGTTTTCTAAATTACACAGGGTCTTTATAAACATGGGCCACAAACCGCAATGCTCCCACGCTCCCATTCAAAAGCAAACAAAAATCTTTTTGATTCATAGCGATAAACAAGACCAGAGCTGTATGTCGAAATTATCATTACAATTTATTGGATAATTGAAATTTTAATTACCAAAAAACTGTTATGTTAATTGCAGAGATTAAACCCGTAACCAAAGATTTATAGATATTATAGATGGCGCATGTGAAGGAAAAAACTATTTTTCTTGGGAGCTGACACTGGATCCCAATTAAAAAAATGTGTCGTTCTCGCTGCCTTTATCTGAGCCGAAGTATATGTATTGAAATTTAGCTAATACTGTTTTAATGAAATGGCGTAGTTTAAGAACGCTGAGAGCAAAGATTTATAGATATTATTAGACTGAAACGCATGTTCCGAAAGAAAAACATCTGATTTTGACCAAATTGCGCGAGCTGACATTGGAAATACACCAAATTAACAATCACAAAGTTTAAGAAAGATAAAGTTTATGAGAGAAAAGTGGTATCTCACTAAGACTTATGTTCCGACCGATCGGTCTTATGGTAACCGTAACCGATAGTCACCCGAAACCGATCAACTCTTTCAAACCAGCTTAAAAACACTTTAAAATTTAGTACTACCGACTTTAAGACCGATTTAATCGAAAATTAAAAAGTTTTTTCTCACTAACCGTAACCCATTATACAACTGTTAGTCCTATCATAACCGTATGTTATCAGTCATCCGATCTTAACCAGAATTTACAAATCTGTTGGAACAGAACAATAATATTCGTTTTTAAGTTACGAACTTCCCCTGAAAGTGAATAGAAAAGAAAGCCTTTAACATGGTTATCTACTTCTACTCTATATGTAACAGTTTGTCCTGACTGACTGACTGACTGATTCACTAATTGGCAATCAACGCAGAGCGCAAACGGTAAGAGATAGAAGGCTGAAATTTGGACAGGAGTTTCCTTTAGTAGTGAAAGTGCGTACTAAGATGGGGTTTTGGAAAATTCCAACCGGAAAAGTCGGTAAAGCGTTGGAAAAGTTTGTATGGAAAAAAATTTCTTTTTCATCCGATTGATGTGAAATTTGGGTTGTAAGCATAGTACGCGAAATAATTCGACACGTGTTTTCCCGATTTTGAAAAATCCGGCCACGAGGAAAATGGCCGGAAAATTCTGTAGGTAAAAAGTTATTGTTCATCCGATGTGCCTGAAACTCGGTTTGTAAGGGTAGACTAACAAATAATTTGAAATGTGATTTTCCAATGTCGGAAAATCCGCCCCCCAGGCGTGAAAATTCCCGGAAAATTCTGTAGGCAAAAATATATTATTCATCCGACTGGCTTGAAACTCGGTTTGTAAGGATGGAATACGAAATAAAGTGAAGTGGGGCGGTAACGGTAACGATAACGATAATGATAACGGTCACGGTGGGTGGGAAGTGGGTAGGATGTGGGTGGGAATTGGAGGGAAAACCCAGCATCAATGTCGTTACGGAGAAAAGACGATGTAAGGCGATGAATTCAAGCTGATCTATGTAAGATTCGCTTTATGGGCTTTACGGGGAACACAAATTAACAAGGCTATACAATTGGCGACGCAGCGAAGCGCGACAGGTTATATGCTAGTGTATGTGTATAAGTCTGACGTCGGTAACTTGAGTTAAGTCAACTTAAGTTTGCTTGTGGACACTACTGTTACCCTAACATTTTTGTAGGGCGCGATGAACGACCAAAAACAATAATTTTTCGGGAATCGTTTTCTTACACCCTTCTGGTAACCAAAAATTAAAAATGCCTGCGTTTTGATGTAAACAGTTCAGTTGTAAATGACGTTGGCTTTCGGAAAATCTTAAGCAAAATTATGCGAAAATTTAATCAACTCGCAAAATGTTAGAGATGATGTCATTCGTCAATCAGACCTTCTTGCAAAATACATTCAAATTCTAGAACAAAGGGAATATGATTTCCCTTAAAATTGATGGCTTGACTCACATGGATCGGTTATTTATTAGTAAGAATAAGATATATTCGTCTTAAAAATGCTCCTTATATTAAGATCACTTAATTTTTGTAGCAGGCTTAAATATACACAAAGTTTTGTTTTGAGAACTTTGGCAACTGAGGATATGTTTTCGCATCACACGGCCACCCATCTTAAAGATGGTATCATACAAGTTCTGAATCGATTTGGAACTGGAACTAAAATGGTATAATCCTCTACCACTGATAACGGACGCAATGTTGTTAAAATGGTGGAAAGAATAAATGAGTGATTTTTCATTTCAATTTAGTACATTTACTGAATTAATGAGATTCCAAATGGAGCCGCTTTTGTCTACATTATTTGTCAGAGTGATATTTAAACCAATAACCGTAACCGAAACCCGAAACAAAATAAAATTAATAACCCTTAGAAACTAAACCAAAAAATGGTTTCATTAAAAAACGAGAGCGTAAGTTAAAGTCGGCTCTAACCGACTTCGATATACCCGTTACTCATGGAAACAAATGTTTAATAGGTGGGTCGGTGGGTCAGCCGAAAAGTATGCAACATTTTTTAACTCGGCTATTTATTATCCGCCAGATATTAATAGATATTTGTCAATTACTAAATCCAACATAAATGACTCCAAATTCATCACGATAAACAGATCAGACAACAAAACTTTTGAAAACGTATCACCTTTCCTAATAAAAACAAGAAAGAAAGTCGGTCAAGCCCGACTATTACATACTCTGCACCCTTAATGTCGCAGCTCGAATTTGGTCACGAGTCAAACGGCCAGTTAACACACAACGCACAACGCAGTGCGCTCTCTAAGTCTCTCTCTCTCTCTCTCTCTCTCTCTCTCTCTCTCTCACTAAGATTGCTGCTGAACGCAATGCTTAGGTTATGGGTGGGGTGGGTGGTGGGTGTTAACTGATCGTTTTTTGCTCATAACTTGAGTATCGTTCATCCGATCTTTATCATTCCTTCAGCAAATCGATAAAGTACTAGATATCTCTAGAAAGTACGAACCATCTATCATCAAAACTGTAGGAGATATGACGTTTTTTCCAAATTGCGGGGGCGTGAGGGGGCGTGGCAAAAATTGAAAATAAACTTGATCTGCGTGCAGACAATAGGAGTCTACATTTCAAATTTGGTTGCTCTAGCTCTTCTAGTCTCTGATATCTAGGTGTTCATACAGACAGACGGACAGACGGACATGGCTATATCGACTCGGCTGTTGATGCTGATCAAGAATATATATACTTTATATGGTCGGAAATGATTCCTTCTGCCTGTTACATACATTTGCACGACTTTAGTAGACCCTTTTACTCTACGAGTAACGGGTATAACAACAAAAACCCCTGTTTGATTGCATTTGGGCAATTCAAACAATTGGCGCCTGTGTTAACTGCGGGGAAAGAATATTCCCCACTAACAACAGAAGGGCCGATACGGGTCATGTAGAAAACACATACAAAGCCTCTGTGACTGCCTTAGGGATTCCCAAGCGGTCATAGCAGTTCTGCCAAAAATTGCTGATGATTGAATTGTGGAAATTCATGAAATAGCTATACAATCAACCAGCCTCCTTTGTGTTGTTGTGCGTGTCTTGTTTTAGAAATATTATGGTCGAAATCATAACTTATTGACCTAGAGCCTGCTAAAAAGTTCTATAATTGATAATTCAAAAGTCACTAAAACAGTCACATTGTGATCATTTCCACGGATAATTACAAAGACGCTGCACATTTGTCGAAACCGGCCGGGTCGGATGACTATAGCATATAGCTGCCATAGGAACTATTGGTCGAAAAAGTAGTTTTAGTTAGAAAAACTTTTTTGTCTTCAACGCAAACGTCCCCAAGCTTCGTATTTACAAGTTTTCTTTCTTCTTCTTTCTTTTACATAATTCCACCAAGTCTGATGAAAATCGGTCAACTATATAGTATAGCTGCCATACAAAATATAGTTCTGAAAAAAGTCTTAGTAGGAAAAACTTTTCTGCTTTCAATGCTCTCGCTCCCAAACTTGTTACAGATCAATATTATATGCTACCACACAATTCGGCCAAGTTTGATCTAAATCGGATGACTCTAGCATATAGCTGCCATAGGAACTATCGTTCGAAAAGTAGTTCTAGTTGGAAAAACTTTTTTGTCTTTAACGCAAACGTCCCCAAGCTTCGTATTTACCAGTTTTCTATGCTTTTGCATAATGTCACCAAGTTTGATGAAAATCGGTCAACTATATAGTATAGCTGCCATACAAAATACAGTTCTAAAAAAATTTTGTTTTCAAAGCTATCGCTACCAAACTTGTTAATGATCAATATTATATGCTACCGCACAATTCGGTCAAGTTTGACCTAAATCGGATGACTATAGCATATAGCTGCCATAGGAACGATCGGTCGGAAAAGTAGTTTTACTTAGCAAAACTTTTTTGTTTTCAATGGTAGCTTTCCAGTTATGAATATTATCTGTTTCCAGAAAATTTTGAGAAGTTTGATCAAAATTGGATGAATATATCTTATAGCTGCCATATAACAATCTGGCATGAAAATGTTCAAATTAGTGACACCATCTATAGCTGAGTTTGGGAATTACCTCAGTTAAGAATGCGCGACGAAAATCATTTAAAACCCTAATTTACTTTATAAAATGCTCAAAAGACTTGTTTTTGTTCTAATTACTAAACCAAGAAAATTTTCTAATAATTTCTTTTAATTCATCTTCCTCTTTCAGGCTGTCAAAAATGAGGTCAATGTGCCCTGTGTTAAGAATTTCGTTGAGCTTTTGTATGTACAGACACTGGATGCTTCTACCAAATCCAAGCATCGTTTGGCTCTATTTCCTTTGGTCACCTGCCTGTTGTGTGTCTCACAGAAGACCTTTTTTCTCACCAATTGGCATTATTTTTTGGCCATGTGTTTGAGTAATCTAAAGAATCGTGATGCCAAAATGAGTCGCGTGGCCTTAGAGTCGCTCTATCGTTTACTCTGGGTCTATATGATACGCATCAAATGTGAATCCAATTCGGCAACACATTCACGTCTGCAGAGTATAGTAAATTCCCTGTTTCCCAAGTGAGTATTGAAAGTTCCTTTTGGTTTGTTCCATTTACTAATTTCTTACATCTTTTGCAGAGGTTCCAAGGGCGTTGTTCCTCGAGATACTCCACTCAACATCTTTGTCAAAATCATTCAGTTTATTGCCCAAGAACGTTTGGATTTTGCCATGCGTGAGATAGTTTACGATTTACTTTGCGTGGGTCGTTCCATCAAATTGATACTCAATCCGGAACGCATGAGCATTGGCTTGAGAGCTTTTCTGGTGGTGGCTGATTCCCTGCAGCAGAAAGATGGTGAACCACCCATGCCACGCACTGTTCCTGTATTGCCCTCGGGCAATACGTTGCGGGTGAAGAAGACCTACATTAATAAAATGCTCACCGATGACACGGCCCGGAGTATAGGCATGTCCACCTACTTTCCACATGTACGTCGCGTTTTTGTGGATATTCTGCGTGCCCTTGATGTGCACTATGGACGTCCACTGATGATGACCAATACCCAGAATCAAAACAAAGAACCAGATGAAATGTTATCCGGTGAACGGAAGCCGCGCATTGATCTCTTTCGCACTTGTGTGGCTGCCGTGCCCCGCTTAATACCCGATACAATGACCGCCCAGGAGCTGGTGGATCTTTTGTCGCGCCTGACCGTCCATATGGACGAGGAGTTGCGCATACTGACGCATCAATCGCTGCAGACGCTGGTCATAGATTTTCCGGATTGGCGTCAGGATGTCGTGCACGGTTACACACAGTTTCTGGTGCGCGATGTCACCGACACCTATCCGCAATTATTGGAGAACTGCACGCGCATCTTGTTTGTGTTCCTAAACATTTGGCGCTGTGCGATTAATGTGAACGGCACGGCAGTTAGTGCCACCAGCGGTGGAGGAGTTGCCAGTGTGGTCAGTCCAGTGCAGCCCAAGCAAGTGGGAGCAGGCACTGTACAGGCGACTCCCGCTGCTACGATTGTGACCTCTCCGCCGTTGGCGGTTAGTAAGGATACCACCAGCAGCCAGCTGTCCAAGCAGCAGCATCTTAATACGGCTAGCAGCGCTGCCTCCAGCATTACCACCTCCAGTGGCATGTCCAGCATCACCCAACACACTGTACTCAATATGGCTACGGATGTGACCAAGAAGAATGAGATTCCTTTAGTTACCACGCTGCATTTTGTGGAAGGCTTTGCTCTGGTTTTGCTCTGCAACTATCGTCCGTATCTACGTAAGCTGGCCGCCATGATACTCAAAGAGGTCAAGAATCTAATGCGAGCACTGGGTATACCCGAAACTGAGCCGCCTCTAATCGATGTCATGGATCGTTGTGTACCACAAATAGTGGAGAAATGCCTGCCCTTGTTGCCACAAACAGAAAAGACAGCCATTCTAAATGCCAATTGCATTGATCTGCAGTGGATAGCCGAACGTAGCAGTGGGGTATGGCTGGCTGGATTAACGGAGGGTGAGCTTAATCAAGACGAAATGTAATATTGATTGAAATTTAATAATCATTTTATGCTTTTCTTTTAGACAACTCCAAATCATCCACATCGACTTTAAATCTTTCACAATCCAGTTCAACGGCGGCTGCCTCAGCCAACGCGGCCAGTTCACCACAGCCTCAGTTTGATCCTTGGGCCACCTGTCTGTTTGGTCTGCTGGAACGTCATCGTATTTTGCAACAATGCCCCTCGGCTGTGGCTCAGGCGTGGCCCATTTGCTATGCACGCCTAAATGCACTTTTTAGTGTCATTGATCCCACGTAAGTGAAACATTATGGTGCTAGGTTTTCGAGTTGTCTTGTCTAGTCAAATTATAACCAAGTTTTAAGTACTCTGAATGAAAATGAATGTCTTAATCAGACATTTTACAGCAGCTATTGTTCCGCAATTTGCAATTCACACCTACACGAGCTTTACGCACGTCGAGGATAGTGCCAAGAGAGCAAACAGTTTTTCACTCGCTGACCAGCTGGGCGATGAAGTAGGTTAGAGCAAGCTTGGACTCATATTTTGGACTCGCTCTTTTTGAAAAATGCTGTCTTACTGTTATCCATTTGGTCAATCATTTGAGAGCTTTTCAGTCTAGGCGAAGCTTTTGATCTCACTCTTAAAAAAGCTTTAAGAAGAATAATAAATAATTTTTAATATTGAGAATTTCTAAACCATTTAATATCAGTTAAAGGATTTTAGTTCCAGCTAAAATCTAAGTCGCGCTGTCATAAATTATATACAGTTAAAAGAGTTTGGAAATACTAAAAAGCATTTTTATAATTACTTAAAAAAGTCCATGTCCATAACCGCAAACCTCAAGATATCAACTACATGCTAGCATTCTGTGAAAGATTGATTGATTCTCCGTTTTGCAGTTTTAGATAATTAAATTTTTTAATATTAGATGTGTCTAGTCGTTCTTTTCGTAGTTCGTTCCGGGCCCGCCCCCCCAAAATCTGCCTCGATTATATGCAAAACTTAACTAAACTGTGTGTATATGAATATGTTGGCCAAAGGCCTTATCTTGAGAATGATTCGAATGCATATACATATATACATAAGTATGTGAACTGGTAAGTGGACAAAGAGTTCGTCCACTCAGCACTTTTTCTGTGGCTAGCAATGCTTATGTGCTTTCAAACAAACAAAAGATTTCAGATTACACATGAGAGCTAATGTTTGGGTGCGCTTGGATTAAAATGTATTTAATGTACATATGCGACAAAATGTCAGTAATTCGTGCTTGTAAACCGAATCACGAACGGAGACGGTTAGTTTAAAAAGAATATGCTGAAAATAAAACAAGTACATAATCAAAAATGTTTGGTTCATTCAATGACGTGTTTAATACGGTGAAGAGCTTTCCTTAGGATTGTAATTTTTCGAATTTGCGCTTCGCCAACGCTTTCCGGTGAAGTTACGCCGGTTAAGTCCTTACCTTTATCGTTTCCTAGATCGCTTGTCATTTTTTTTTTTAGCAAGACGGTTTTCGTTCCATGAAACGCCCGCCTGTAAATTTAGTTAGAAACATCTCATCATTTCCTAGGTATCTATGGCATCCCCTGTAGCCAAAACAATCCATTAAAGAAATTGCATTTCCGTAAGCATTGAAAACTATGTTTTGAGACGAACTAGTGGCTTAACCAAGTACAATCCACTAATTTTCGAGTGGTTTAGAAGCTTAAGGGATAATTGCAAAGATCAAAGATAAATTTAAGAGTACGCACATACAAAAATATATCCATTTTCGAATGCAGCATGTTAAAGAGCTTTCACTCCGACACGAAAGCTCTGTGGCAACCTGCCAGCCATCTATCGAAAACTATCTTAGCCGATGAACTATCATCACTATACTTAAGTTCTCGGCCAAGGCTCAAAGAAGGCGACAAACGCCAAAATGTGTGTGTGAAATTATCTCTGTCAATTATGTTTAATAAAGTACAAATGTTATACACAAACGACAGAATAGCAACCCCAGCAGAAAAATTGGTGACCCCGACGTGATGTGTCTGCGAGCTCCGAGGACAGACTCATCACGTCGGGGTCACCATTATAGTTGCTGGGGTTGCTTCTGATCCAATGCTATGGCTGCCTCGTTCAAATAGGCCTTTATGTTGGGCTTTGAGAAATTATAGTTAAGGTTCCCGTTCAAAGCTAATAAACTTTATATTATCAGGAGATAATAGCAGACTAAGCGGCGCTGTGGCAAGGCCAGATTTGGTTTCTTGACCACAATAGTGGACTGCACCTTCATCACCTGGGTGACATGATCGCTGCCCTGTTTGAGTTCATCTGTTTTGACACACTCATAGATGCCACTCGAGTGCCCCGACTGCAAAAATCCCCCTGTACCAAGTAATATTGTTCTTATGGCTTTGATTTCCTAAGTTAATATTGATTCAAATTCTTCGACTGAATATATTTTCATGTGGCTTGACATGATGAGGAGGAAGTTTTTGAGTACGGTATAGACCTCCTGCAAATAATTTGTGGCTCTATCTCTTATTGTCTCTGAGATCGCCACGTTCATACAGACAGACGGACATGGCTATATCGATTCGGCTGTTGATGCTGATCCACTTCATCATACCCTTTTACCAATTTTCAATGGGTACAGTGTATAATAACTAATTAATTAAATTAAGCTCAAAAAAAAACGACGGTTGGTTTATCTACAAAAATTGAAATCTGAACTAGGTCTTTAAAAAAAACGCTATACCAAATGTTATAGTAAAATATTTTAAGCGTTTTTTTTGCTTTAAAATTTTCCATCTAATGTAGTCTAATCTGCATTTTGTACACCTCTTTTTCCTCCCACCTCTCTTTTTTAGCCCTGTTAGCGACAATCGCGCCTCTTTGCTTCGCAGCTCAGCGCCCACCAAGAAGGTGCCCACCGAAAGTCAAAAGGATTCCTATTTACGCTTGTGGCGCAATCAGGTGGCATGCGCTATGCGTTTGGTACCACAAATACCGAGTGTAGCTGTGCGCTGTGCTTCGCCTGACTTAAGTCTAAGGTAAGTTGTCTCAAGACAAATAACATTAACTTGCATTATCAACTGTCGCCCCCAAGCCAAAACGAAACACTTCATTATTTTTGTTTAATTAACATTTTGCATTCAATTACATTGGGCACGTGTCAGTCCATTCCTTCGTGTGGGATTACCTTTTAAATGTCGCATGCTTAAATTGAATTTTCGATTAAAATTAGGTTTTGAATCAAAACTTTGAATGTTATATTGCCAGTGTTTTGTTGTTCATATTGTCTGTGTGTGTGTGTGTGTGTTGTTTATTTGCTTCTGAATGAGAGACCATAATTCCTCATCATCATGCACACGTGTCAATTTCATTCTCAACTGCATCCATGCCAAATAGAAATAGAGAAAACAAAAGCTAGTGGAAAGTTGGTTAATTGTTTCGATGATGAGACAAATCATTATTATTTGCAGTTGTTTATCTGCAAGTGTCAATTTATGCCTTGCTGAATTTATGCACTTGATTAGCATTGTTTTTTTGTTTACCCACACAATCAATAATTATTTCATGCATTTCAAAACATAATGCAAAATTAACATAAAGGGAAACACTATAATTGTGTAATGTGGCGGTTAAACAAACAATTCGCTTAAATTCAAGTCGGTTTACATTCATTGTAGCAAATTAAGAAGAGGAGTTTGTTTTGATGATTAAAGAGTCAGTCGATAAATTTGCTTATTATATTAACACGTAATAAGAGACCATAGGAATCCTATGATAGGATAACAAAACGCTATAATTTCCTTAAAAAGAAAATCCATTTAAAATTTTACCCATGAAAATGTTGATTTTTGTTTTATTTGATTTTGAATTAATCCAGCCAATTGACATAACATTTTGTTGTTGAGTGCATGCGACGAATTAGTTTTGAGCCGATTGGGAAACCAATAATTGGACTAAAATTGAAATTTTAGTTGAAGGCAAAAACAACAACTGATTTAGTAAGTTTAATCCTGCTCAACTTTTTTTTTTATACCCTTGCAAAGGGTATTATAATTTTGCAACGCATACAACTAATCATTTCTGACCCCCAAAAATATATATTGGATATTCCATGTCAACTCGGCCAAAAAAAATATGAGACAACTGTCAGAGCTGTCAAAACTAGTTTTTTTTGAAGAAGAAGGGGTTCTAGATTCCGACAGTTCTGACGAGAAGCAGCTTCTATTAAAACGGTATCAATCTAAAAGAGAGATGGAATTGGAGAAAATGTTGGATGGTTTAAAGGCTATATTCCACGATTCGGTCGCTCTGTCCGATAGTCTTGTTCATGATACGGCTACTTTTCATCTATGTCACAGACGGGGCAGCACAACATTATAAAAATCGTTTCCTAATTGCAATTTTTAAAAGAGAAACCAGACGTAGAAGCCTCCAAATCACCCAAGGTGAACCTATCCTTACTCCAGATGCTTTGTTTCGATGGTCAAAAAATCAATTTCAAGAGATTAATATATTTTTCTATACGAAAGAGGAGCACGAGACTGTGAAAGCTGAGTTGAAGACAAGACTTGAAAATGCTAAGCCTATTCCTGGTATCCAGAAGAAACATTGCTTCATTCCCAGATTGGATAATCGATTGCGACTCAAGCGTTATTCTGCATCAGTTGATGTCGAAAAAAAGGAAACCAATGAAAACCACCGGAAGCAACGAAAGCCACGTTCTCGATCCTGATTAACTTTTAAACTTTGACTTACCATTTATAATAGAAATACACACCTGATCATATTAATAGGTACACACCGGAATTTTTTAATTATAGATGGTTTTTTCGTACTTTTAATGTTGACAACTTTTTAATTTGTGGATTTTTGTTGTTGTCAATGTCTGGCCACACTGTGACAAAGAGTTGAAAGAGGGGCTGCCCCGTATATCAAAGATTTTCTGTAAATTGCGAGTCCACCACACATTTTGCCTGATCATAATAATAGGTACAGTCTCCGTTTCTCACAAGTATCAAGTGAATAATTTGGTAATCAGTGATCTTTTGGTAACTAAAGGTAAATTAAGTAGAGCTCCTGTCAATACAGAGAATTAAATAATTATTTTTTTTAGAAAAAATGGGTCGAAATTCTCATTGTACTAAAGAGGAAGCTCGATTGGTTCTTAGTCTGAGAAAAGAAGGCAAATCTTTACGAGCCATCGCCAAATTAATGAACAGGTCTCATAATTTTGTTAAAAATGCATTAGAAAGAAAACCAAGACAGGAAACCCGTGGAAGGCCACAAAAAACAACAGAAACCCTTGACCACTACATAGAAACTTTGAGCAAAAAGAACCCATTTAAGTCATCGAAGGCTATTGCAGCCGAAATTGGGAATTCAGTTAGTGCTCCAACTATCTGAAGACGCCTACAAGATGCCAACCTACCAGGAAGAATTGCCAGAAAAGTCCCACTTATGCGCAAAAAAAATATCACCATGAGGCAAACTTTTGCAAGGGACCACAAAGACTGGGTAGGATGCACCGGGGAGAAAAAATGGAGAAACATATTATGGAGCGATGAAACCAAGATTAACTTGTTTGGAAATGACTGTGAAAGGAATGTTCGACGCCCTAATGGAAAGGAATTCCATCCACGGTTTACAAAAAAAACAGTCAAACATGGAGGTGGCAATATAATGGTATCGGGTTGCTTCTCCTGGAACGGCGTAGGTCCAATTTTTCAGACTACGAACAAAATGAATGCTGAAGAGTACAAATCCATATTGGAAACAGTTATGGTACCGTATGCTGAGAAAAATATGCCATTACGTTGGGTATTTCAGCAAGATAATGATCCTAAACACACATCAAGGCTGTTATCTAAATTTTTCGAGGACTAAAAAGTTGACGTTCTGAAGTGGCCAAGCCAATCCCCCGACCTTAACCCCATTAAAAACTTGTGGGGAGACTTAAAAAAGAAATTGGCAAAGCATTCATTTTCAAATAATCAAAAATTATGGGAAGGTGTCCAAAAACTGTGGTATAAGACACCAGTAGAGACCTGCCAGGCTCTTATTATAAGTATGCCAAAAAGAATAGCAGTAGTGGCCAAAAATAGAGGTGGATACACTGGATACTAAGTTAGGAAATACTAATTTACCTAAAAAAAGAACACAAAATGGAAATTAACATTTTTTTCTACCAACACATGAAGTGTACCTATTATTATGATCACACTGAAAACGTATCTGAAACACAAAATGATCTCTTTTATGTTATATTATTATTCTATGTCACAATTAAGTTTATTTTATTAAAAACAAATTGTTTAAGAACCAATGAGAACAAATTTTAAGTTTGAAACAATGAATAAAACTGTTTTCTGTTACCTTAAAGTCAGAGTTGATGTGTGTACCTATTAATATGATCAGGTGTGTACATCAGATAAACTAAAATTTCCGTTCCTGAGCGTCGGAAAGCTAATGCGCCGCTTACTTGACAGGGAGACACAGCTAATTCAATTCCGACGCTAAAAAGCAGAAAAAAAAGCAGAAAATACAAAAAAAATCATTTCCGCGCTCTCAGGCTGTCTTCCATCTTGAAATAAATTGTGAAATGTACATAAAAGTAAGCTCTTTCTGAAAAAAAACATTCGGATCAAATACAGAGTGGCCCTCGTAAAAAAAAATAAATAAACTGATTTTTTTTTTTCAAAAAAACTTTTTTGACCGCTCTGACACATATTTTTGTTTCAAAAAGTTCACGTGATTTTAGATAAAAATAGTATTTGTTATGATTTGGTTCAAGAGTTATGATTTTTTAAACTTTCCGGATTATCTCGAGAACTATCGACGGTAGGGGAAAAACATTTTGGGGTATTTTCATCTATATATAGTACTTCAAAATTATAGCCATAAATAATTTTTTGGAAATAAAAAAAAATTGGGGTGTCCGAGTTGACATGGAATATCCCATATGTATATTCTTGATCAGGGCGACGAGCTTTGTCCGTCCGTCTGTCTGTCTGTTGCTACGCAAACTAGTGTCTCAGTTTTAAGGCTATCGAGCTGTAATTTTGAACAGAGTCTTCTTTTTACTGCACCCTGCTAATATATCGGTACCGAACGGATCGGATAACCCTATCTTATAGCTGCCATAGGAACCATCGGTCAAAAAATGGGTCTTAGTGAGAAAAACTTTTTTGTTTTCAATGTTAACGTCCTCAAACTCAGGCATTATTAATATAATATGATTTCAAACAGATTTGCTTATTTTGGTCAAGATCCGATGACTATTTCCCATAGCTGTCATAGAAACCATCGGTCGTAAAATGGGTCTTACTGGGAAAAACTTTTTTGTTTTCAATGTTAGCGTCCTCAAACTCGTTCATTATTAATATTGTTTGCTTTCAAAAAGATTTGCAAACTTTGATCCAAATCGGATGACTATAGCATATAGCTGCCATAGAAACGATCGGTCGAAAAAGTAGTTTTAGTGAGAAAAACTTTTTTGTTTGCAATGGTAGCGTCTTTAAGCTTTCCATTTATGAATATTATCGGTTTCCACAAAATTTCTGAGAAGTTTGGTGAAAATCTGATGAATATATCGTATAGTTGCCATATAACAAACAGGCATGCAAATGGTCAAAGTAGTGGCGCCATCTTTTGCCGAGTTTATCATTTAAAACCTTAATTTATATTAATTATACGAGCTACAAATCTAAATTTTTCTGTGTCTAATCAAGAATAAGTAAATTTTAAAGTTGCAGGGTATACAACATGTTACAAAGCTTCCCAGCCATTTTCAATGGCTTCGACAGCTGTGTTTATACCGCAAAATATCCCTTAACAGCCAACCGCACCTCCTTCTCTTATTGGCAAGTGCTGCGGTAGGCAAGCTATTGTTGTTTGCTTTAATTCAAAAATAGAAAGAAAGTTAAGTTGAACTTATTGATTTTGCTTTTTGATACTTCTTATTTTAAGCAAGGATAAAATTATGTGAAGAGAGCATTAAATTCCACTATCGTAACGAATTCAACATAAACAATTGCCAATTCATTTTTGACATAAATGGCTTAATTGCTGCCACATTCATTATCGACTCCATTACCCATTGTTTTTGTAATTAGTTCTAGTTAGTTGTGCATTAAGTTTAATTGAATTTTAATCTAAATGTGCCATCCAATTCATCGCATCGGTAATGTGGAAATGTCATGTCACTTTCGTACACACCATAACGAGTCGTACAAATATATTTCCTCTTTATATATGTATATTGCATTGCAATTTATAGTTTACAAGATCAATCGGACTCACGTTCGCTATCCGATTCTTTGGACAATATACCATCAAATGTCTTTGGGCCAGAGGGAATTGTCACACGTTTCACATTGCCACTCTCCTATGGACGCAAAGAGGCGCGCCAGAAACGACTTGGGTAAAGCAATAAACAAAACAAAACACAACAACAACCAAAAAAAAAATCCACAAATTCAATGAAAGTTACATAATTTATATGTGAATACAATGTTTGGTATGTGTGTAGTCTTGGCATGTAAAAATTGTTTAAAATTTATCTTTTGGTTTTTGTAAACCTTTGTAAAGCAAACAAATAGTTTTTAAATATTTTTGTTAGTTATGTATTGATACATTCATTTTGAGTCAGTTGAGAATATGATTTTAAATTCCTTATGAAATGTAAGTAATGTTGTGCTTGTAGCTGCTTGTACAAATGAATAGCACATCAGTCGGTAAATGTCATTTCAATTTTATTTAATTAAATTATTCAAATGGGTGGGAGAAAACACATTCAGGTAAACAGGGCAGTTGCCCAAATATTACAAAAAATACACAGCAGACGGCATGTTTTATCAGCATTTTTATCAAATGAATCTACATTACGGAAAAAACCATGAAACGTCGCATACAGTGACATCCTAGAGACATCAGGGAACTGAACATTCTTTAAATTAGACTTTAAGCTTTAAGCTTTAGCTTTAAGAACAGCTACTGGCGCCAGCTGTGAAGCAAGTAGCCATGGAAAAGTTTTTCACACTTTGCTATATCATTCATAAGCACACAAGCCAAGAGAGTGAGCTAAGCTTGTTCTACTGTTCAAATCAACAACTTTTCAATCCACCAGAACTCATTTTGAAAACATTCTATGTACAGGGTGACAACGAATAACTCAGATACATACACTTTCGATCAATGAAATAGACTTTCCTATAGATTATTATACATTTGGAATCCAAAGACGAAATGAATATCCAAAAATATAAATATTTTTTGTGCAAGAACCCCTAAAAATGGTTTCTTTTTAATCGATCAACCAAACTCGCTTCTCAATTGATCCATGGTGTTGCATGCCGTGTGGCATATTATTGTTAACTTTATTCTTAACTAAAGCTAAACCAAATGGCCACATGCTTGTTTACTCTTTGACTCCTCCATGCCATTCAATAGATTAGCCTTATACTTTACTTGCTGTGCCACCACTTTTAAAACTTAATTTGCATCTAGTTCCTGGGTGGTTTCACCACTAACATGTAGCTCCATTTTGGGGGTTTTGGCTCCCACCACTATGATAAGAGAATGTTCCAAACGTTTGCCCTCATTGCGTTCGTCATGCAGCAGTTGGGTTCTATTAGGCACACATCATAGGGAGCCAATAGCTTGGGCCAACGTAATTTCTGCTCTGTGGAGAGTACTCCTAAAGCGGCAGCTAAGACTCCAGTGAAACCTATGCCATAGCAGCCTATGATAAGATTTTGTGGCTTGCCGAAGCTGTTCAGGTGGGTGTGCACCCAAAGGCTTGGAGTATTTGTAGCCTAGAAGAAAGATGTGAGCCACCTCTATGCCCAGTACTTGTTGCAACCAGAAGTTGGGACAGCTGCCGGCAGAATCTGCCAAAACTTCTGCATTGCCGGCATAACCGAAGGCCTCACTCTCTAGCAGAGTGAGCACGAGTGATACTCGTGCGATAAACTGCCAACCATGATGCCGGTGTCTGCATTGACCTTGACAAAAGGCACCCCCAGCTGGCGAAAAAATCTCTCATAAGCTTTGGATATCAACTTATACACACATCAAAGGTATACATATCCTTCATCACAAACTCTTTTGCTTGCATCAGACCAAAACGTGATTTCAATTCATCTCGAAACTTGGGTCCAATTTGATACAGACCCAAGGGTAATTGAGGATAGGAAATGGGTGCGGCTGTGGCCAACATCGCTGTCACCGCCTTCTCGTGTGTTGACCTCAGTAGAAACTGTTTGCCATAAAACTCGGATATGTTACCATAGCTTAGTGGTTGTTAGGATGGGCAATGTGATTTTTTGGCCTTCTACTAAAATGGATTAGAATGGACTGGAGTGGCACCGTCTTGTTAAAACCACAAGACAACCAAGTCCAATTCTTCCATTTTGGGCATAGAAAAAGTCGATCATCGCACGGTTCTTTACTTCATTGACTGTAACATTGCGATTTTTATTATTTTTGAAAAAGTACGGTCCAATGATGCCGCCGGCCCACAAACCGCATCAAACAGTGCATTTTTCAGGGTGCATTGGCAGCTCTTGAACTGCCTCTGGCTGCTCTTTAGACCAAATTTCTCAACGTACCCATTGAGATAAAAATGAGCTTCATCGCTAAAGACAATTTTATGATAATTACAGAGCACGAATTTTGATAATAAAATTCAATGATTTGCAAACGTTGTTCGTTTGTTAGTCTATTCATGGTGAACTGGCAAACCTTACTGAGCAATTTTTAGAGTTGCCACCTCTTACGAATCACGCTTCAGGTGTCAAAAAATGTACACTGAAAAACAAAATAGCATAAAAATTAAAATTTATAAACAGGTGTGCTCTGGCTTTCACTTAAGCAGGCCATCCACACATGAATTTGTTCGACCAACATAAATTCTATATAAATGTATAAATTCCTTTCAGATTCCTTTTTTACGATATGCTGTTACTCACATCGATTGGTCGTCGCCGTAGATTTACAAATTCGGTGCAGACAAAAAGCTTAAAGATTACGGGAACTGATATAGTGGGAGCAATGAAACGACAAAGTGTGGTAAAGGTCGTTATAGTTGTCGCACAAGACTCAGAAAGGATCATGACGGGCGTAATTTAATCTGCACACTTGCAAAGACAACGGACGAAAACGGCGAATTGATCTTCAGGGTACGTTGCAGTTCAGAAAACTTAGAAGGAGAGTCAAATCTATATCACCAACAACTAGCTTATGCTGAAAAATCACACCTTGACTAGTCCTACGGTCTTTTAGAGTAGGCAAGTTTAGAAGTCGTAGTCTAAATGCGAAGAGAAGAAAGTCCTTTTGAACCGACTCCAGTATATCTTGAAAATAACCATATTGAGGTGTCCAAATGCTTGAGAATACTCTAGCGATGGACGCACAAGAGATGCTTAAATAAGTCTGGTTATGTATGGATCGTCAAACTTCTTAGACCAACGCTTAACGAAACCCAGCAAACTCTTACCTTTGTTGGATATGACACAGATGTGGTCATTGATCAAATAATACCCCCAGATCCTAAACTGACGTAAACCTGTAGAAAATCATTGATAAACAAACCAAAAAGTAAAGGTCCCTATCCTTGCGGTGCAACCGAAGCAACACATACTATCTCGGAAGTTAAATCATAAAATATGACTCGTTGTTTTCTGTTTGAAAGAAAGAAAGAAAAACCTCAAGCTAGACAACTTATGAATAAGAAGCCTTTGATTGACCGAATCAAATGCTTTACTAAAGTCAGTAAAGATGACATCGGTCTGTAGTTGAAGAAGAGAGCCACGACTAATTGAATTAGTTGACTCCAGAAGATTTGTCGTAGTAGATCTGCTTTTAATAAAACCGTGTTGACAAGGCGGGATGAGCGAACGGCATTGATGTTGCAGTTGTTCAGTGATCAATTTTTCAAAAAGTTTTGGGATAGCACTGAGTTTTGCAATGCCATGTCATGACTTATTCTCTAGCGACATTTCCCAATTACTTTATTATTCATGGAAACTTTTGAGACTTGGGAATTTTGGAGCATATTCAACAAAAAGTTTTAATTTTGCCTCGATTTGTTCCTAGTAAGAAATGCACGGAAAAGGAACTGCACACATTTAAATGAATATTTCTCACAGAGTAAGCTTTCGATCACGCCATGCAAGGTGCCGTTGGAAAGCTTGATCGATTCAAAAGAATTTTGCATTTTTCGCTTGCACTATTTGCTTTTAGAGTCGAAGACCAAGCACGCAAATAACTTGTGCACCTTAAGCTTAATTAACAAAAATTACACGATGTTGGTTCGAGATTTGCGAGGCGAGTCAATGATACAAAGAGTGCAGCAAAGGAATAACCCAATGGCATACAACTAACAAAAAGCTTTAAAAAGCAACAAGTAGAGGTTGGGAAGCAGTTGTGCAAAGATGCAGTCGAATGCCTTGTAATGGACGACGAAACATATGTGAATTTTTACTCAACAACTTTACCCGACCCTCAATTTAACACTAAAGAGACAGGCAGTACTCTTGACGAGTCTGTGTCCACAATTCACATGGTAAGATTTGGCCATAAGGTGCTAATTTGGTGCGAAAAGAAAAAATTTGTTTTGATTAATAAATTTTGAATTACAAATGAAACAAAGTGTGCAGTTTCTTTTCAGTACATTCCTTAGAACGGCATTAACTCTGGTCACTTTTTGTGTTGTCACCCTTCATAGAAGCTTAGAGTTTAAGTGTGATATTTGTGTATGTTTTAGGCATTTTGTGAAAATTCGAACCTTGCGTTTCATAGGAAAAACTGATTTTCTTATATTTTTACCACAAATTATGGCCCTAAACTGGTTCAAAACTTTGCATTTAATAAATGTTTAATATTTTGTGTATTTAAAATTTTCTTTTGCATTCGACAAACCAGTCTCGCCTTTCAATTTGGCATCTCCCCCCTTATTGGCTTGTTTCTGTGTGTGTATAATTTGGCCAACAATTTCCTCTACTGTTGATTGCAGCTTCCAATTTTATGAAAAATAATTTGTAAGACAAGTTTATTTATTTTTCATATAACGCAATGTCACGCCCCCCAACGCACAATGCTTGCTTTCCCGTTCTTCACAGCAATTCAAGCATTGGTTTTTCTTTTTCTTTTTTTTTGTTTGTTTGCTATCATTTATTATTATACGTCCCTTTGCTGCTGCGCTGCTGTTGTTGTGTAAATTTGAATTGTTCAGCGAAGCAAAAAAACCAAAATAATACTCGTAGATGCGCGTCCGTCCCATTCCAAAAAAAATTCTTTTAATTGAAAATAACGCTTTTAATATTCATAATGTTTGTTGAGATTGTTGGACTGCCGCAGAGGCGGCCTATTTACATATTAAGTGTGGCAAATTCGACGAGTACTTTAAAATGCTTGAATTGAAATCAAATTGATGGACCCAAAGTAATGGCCATTTGCCAAGGCCAACACAAATGCCGAAACAGCCTTCCCGCTTGACATTAAAATCCAGCGCCATAAATTTATTTTACAGCTCATCACCAGATTCCCTAAATGCCGATCGCAGTGACAAATCCGCCATGGGCAGCGCCTCCCCACAGGCTCTGTATAAACTGGTGGTTCCTCTGCTGCGCTGTGAAGTTGTCGATGTGCGAGATGCGGCTGTCAATGCGTTGGGCATGATAAACCATGATGCGCTCAAGTAAGTAGATTGGTGGGAGGCAAATGGTGGAAGGCCTCGTTTTATGTGTACTAATGTTATTGCTTGACACAGGGATTTGATGGAGGAGTTGGTTGTGTACATACGTGAGGCGGTGGATCGCAAACAGGAGAATATGCGACGACGTCGTCGGCGAGATGCTTTGCGTTTGCAGGTGGTGCGGGTGTTGGAAAAAATAGCCGAAAATGGAACGTTTGGTGTGAGGTAAGTCAACAAAGCTAAGAGGAGATATGAGAGGAAGAAGAAGGAAGGACAAGTTTTAGGGAGAAGGTGGACAAGTTTAAGGGAGAAGAGGAAAGGAAGGAAGAAGGAAGAAAAAAGGAAAAAAAAAATGAAAAAATGAACAAAAGGAAGAAAATATAGCGGAAAGAAGGAACGAAGAAGGAGATATAGAAGGATCGACAGAAGGAACGAAAGAAGTTGGAAAGAAGCATCGACAGAAGGAACGAAAGAAGTAAGGAAGAAGGAAGAAAGAAAGAAGAAGTAAGGTTGAAGGAAGGGAGAAGTAAGTATGAAGGAAGGAAGAAAGAAGGAACGATAGAAGCAAGGAAGAATTAGGTAAGGAAGAAAAAAGAAAGGAGGAATACTGAAGAAAGGAGGAATACTGAAGAAAGAAGGAATTCAGAAGAAAGAAGGAAAAAAGAAGGAAGGAAGAAAGAAGGAAAAAAGAAGGAAAAAAGAAGGAAGGAAAAAAGAAGGAAGGAAGAAGGAAGAAAGAAAGAAAGAAAGAAAGAAGTAAGTAAGGAAGTAAGGAAGTAAGGAAGTAAGGAAGTAAGGAAGTAAGGAAGTAAGGAAGTAAGGAAGTAAGGAAGTAAGGAAGTAAGGAAGTAAGGAAGTAAGGAAGTAAGGAAGTAAGGAAGTAAGGAAGTAAGTAAGTAAGGAAGTAAGGAAGTAAGGAAGCTAGGAAGTAAGGAAGTAAGGAAGTAAGGAAGTAAGTAAGGAAGTAAGAAAGTAAGAAAGTAAGAAAGTAAGAAAGTAAGAATGTAAGAAAGTAAGAAAGTAAGAAAGTAAGAAAGTAAGAAAGTAAGAAAGTAAGAAAGTAAGAAAGTAAGAAAGTTAGAAAGTTAGAAAGTAAGAAGGTAAGAAGGTAAGAAAGTATGGAAGTAAGAAAGTGAGGAAGTAAGGGAGTAAGGAAGGAAGTAAGGAAGGAAGTAAGGAAGGAAGTAAGGAAGGTAGGAAGGAAGGAAGGTAGGAAGCAGGGAAAAAGAAAGGAAAATGCAAGAAAAGATGGAGAAAGGAAGAAGGAAGGAAAAAATGAAGGAAAAAGAAAGGAAAAGGAAGGAAAAAGAAAGGAAGGGGAAAAGAGGACGGAAGATGGAAAAAGAAATAAAGAAAGTAGGGAGAATGAAGGAAGGTAAAACGAAGAAGGAAGGAAGAAGCAAGGAACAAAGGAGGAAGGAATGAAGAATGAATGAGGGAGGAAAAAAAAGATGGAGGAAAGGAGAAAGAAAGAGGAAAGGTAGAAGGAAAAAGGAAAAAAGGAAGGAAGAAGAAAGGAAGAAAAAAGGACTGAAGATGGAAAATGAAAGCAAGAAGGAAAAAAGAGAAAAAAATACGGAAGATGGAAAAAAAGGAAGAAATGAAGAAAGAACGAAGAATGAAGGAAAGAAACAGAAAGAAGGAACAGGCAAGGAACGAAGGAGGAAGGAAGGAAGGAAGAACAAAGGAACGAAAGAGGTAAGGAAGGAAGAAGGAAGGAAATAAGGAAGAAGAAAGGAAAACGGAAAGAAAAAAAGGGAATAAAGAATGAAAGAAGGAAGAATTAGAAGGAAGGAAGAAGAATGAAAATGAGAATCAAGAAGCAAGGAAGGAAGCAGAAAGAATTTAACACACTAAATTTTAAATATTAAAGCCCTCTACGCAGTTGCGAAATAACGAGGAGTAAAGTAAAAATCTCATACAACAAATTTTACGTCTGTAAAAGTTAAAGTTTTACATTACTTCTCGTTACTTCACAACTGCATAGCGGGCTTAAACATTTCAAATAATGATTTCGCTTCACCTTTACACATTTACAGCACCTGTGTACTCGAACGTGATACCATGTCGTTGCATCCCACATTTGTGGAATATATCGAAGGTGCCATGGCCTATCTAATGGCTGAAACGGACAAGGATAATCTCAGTATACGTGAAGTGAAGGCACATTTTTGCAATTTCATCCGGAAAATGATTAAGAACTTTTCACGTAAGCCCCATTTTTGAAATCATCTCCCTCCCATTCCCCCATTTTACTCTCATTTCTCTCAGTGGAATCTTGTGCCACGTTGTTGTCGCGAGATTTAAAGCGTAATCTATTCAATTTGTTTGCCACATGGTGTGGCAGCTTCTCTAAGCCACTAAGCATTAGCTCACAAATTGGCCAAACTCTGGAGGAGGAAAAGTTGCAGTTTAGCGCTTTGCAGGCAAGCCCCAAACATTAGCATCCTCGTAGGCAGCAAGTTTTATGCACGTTTTTTCCTATACTTTAACACAGGCCATGTCTGCTTTGTTGTGCTGCGGTCATATTTTCTATCCGCCGCATTTGCAAGACGATGGCATCATCTACAAGTGGCTGGATATGCTGCTCACCTCGAAGGATGAAAAGGTAAATCCGCTGGTTAACTCAATTTTGATGAAAATTTATTAAATTACGTTTCTTCCTGACAGATATATCAGCTTGCCCGCGATACGGTGGTACTGTTACTCGAATCCAATCCCGATATGGGTCAATTGCTTGAATGGGTCATCGATCGTTGTTACACCTCAACTCCACGTGAGGCGGATGCTTGCTTCTTGGCTTTGGCCTCGATCTTTAGCGCCAAGTAAGTGAAAAAGAAAATCAATCATTTTTAAGCGCATTAAACCAATGCTCCCACCAATGCCGTTCCCTGTACGAATGTATAAGCTCATTTACCACATACCCTGTGGCACTTAAGTACGTTCTCACGTGGTTGCCGGCAATGAGGAAAACAAGCAGTTGTTGGTACCTATTTATTAAGGCTTTTCACGTTTTTTATTTCCGTTATACACACAAGTATGGGGAAGAGAATATACGAATATACGCGTGGCCAGCATGCACAGCCCATTGCACTTACGGTATTCCGTCCCAGCTTGCCGACAAAGTTTTCACAACTGAGGAAAAAAAGGGATTTGTTTTAAACTTTTGCCAATGAATCATGGACCCCGCATAGGCAACGCCTATGAAAGAGATACAAATTTACAACCGGTCACCTTTACTAGCTTTTGGCGTCAGAAAAAGCTTGTCAAATTTTATAGTTGAACGGGAACTACAGTTTTATTGTGGTAAAATGAAAAGCACATATGTCAAGCTAATGATCAAAGCATTTAAAAAGTCTACCACATGAGAAGGTGATAGCAAAGCTGAAGTCGACAGCAAAGTCTGCTGATGAAAGCAACTAAATATCCAGGGTTTGTTGTAATGTGAATATCTGGTCAGTGGTGGATTTACCAGGTCTGAAACCACACTGATAAAGTCCAATCAGTGTGCTAATAAGCGGCTTTAGACGTTCACAAATAATGCACGACAATATCTTATATGCGATGGGAAGGAGACTGATGCCACGGTAGTTGGCGCAAACACTTACAGTCATGCTCTCATATTCGCTTTCGCAAAAATTTACCGATTTGGTCGCTAAATCGCAAAAGTAGTTGCTCCGAAATTCGCAAATCGCAAAATTTCGCCTATTTAAAACCGGCGACGTCTGAGTCCGTGAAATGAAAAGTAATTGGAAAATGTCGCTACAGTTAACAGCTGCCATCCTATGAATCAATTTTTTTAACATTCTTTGACTCTTTAAGATTGTATTTGTCGACTTTCTTATACAGTTTGGATTAAACTCTTGTGTTAAACAGTTTTTTTCCAAACCCTCCCGAAATTGCACAAGCAGCAAAATACCTTTAGACAACAACAAATTGCGATTTGGCTATGGTATTTATCGATACATAACTATCGATAGCCGATAGAATTGCTAGAGTTGCCCAAGTAGACAGCGGAACGTAAAAAGATACGAAACAATGCTTAAACTTCACATACAAGCTTGATGATTTTTAATTGTGGGTTAATTATGGTTTTAAATTATTTAAGTAAATACCAAACAGAACTACAGACAAGTTTTTTAATAGTAAAAATGTGAGCGGCATGGTTGCAAAATGATGATTACGATCGTCGGCAACTCTGTCAGCTGTTTCTAAAGAGTGTTTATTATTGAAACAAGCCAAACATGTAAGTTTCGTTATAATTTAAATTTGCCTGTCTAATTTTATTCATTTTGAATGTTATTATTCCATTAATTGTAGGGGCAAGCATAAGAATTCGAATCAGGATGAAATCATTCTCAAGTTTATGAGAAATAACCCTGATTTGGCCAGGGGATTTGCCAAGGGCGATCGGATTGCCATTGATGCCAAATGGTCAAAGTTGGCAGTTGAATTAAATGCGGTTGTAGGTTTTTTTAATTTGATGTTCCATCTACACATGCGATAATGCTAGGAAGTTGGTATTTGGATCTGTAATGGCGCTCATCAGCTGTTTTTGTTTTGTGAAATGACACAAACCGGTTTGGAAATGAAACATTATCGATATCAAAAACTGACGAAATTCGGAGCACACTAAATTGAAATCGTACGAATTTGCTTAAAAGCCATTCGCAAAATTAAGTGAAAACCGGAGCATGGCTGTTAGTCTCTAATCCTCGGGCATGCTGTCTTCGGACCAAATTCTGCTGATAAGTTGGTGCATGCACATTACCAACTCCTCGCCTCCTGCCTTAAACAGTTCAGCTGGCAGGTCATCTGCTCCTGCTGATTTGTTGTTATTTAGCCTTTTTATGGCTACACAGACTTCGTGATGGTCCGGTGGGTCTATCTCTATGTTGTCGATAGGTTGTGGATTTCTCGATTTCTCCAGAGGCGGTATTGTGTTCGTTGTCGTGTCCGAACAGGTTGGCGAAATAGATTCTCCATTTGTCTAGCGCCACTTGCGGATCTGTGACTAGATTTCCATTTTCGTTCTTGCATTGTGTGACTCCGGGTTTGAAACCGTCAGTTAGTCGTTTAATCTTTTAATAGAATTTTCGAGTCTCACCCATGCCGAATAGCATCTCGACTTCCTCACGCATGCGCCTTTCTCGCTCATTCTTTTTCCTTCTGAAAAGGCGCTTTTCCTCTCTCCTTTTCTTCCGGTATTGCTCTTTAACAGCCCGCGTTGCTCCCGACTGCAAAGTTCTCCTGTAGGCAGCGTCTTTCTCTGCAGTAGCGTCGCGGCAGTCCTCATCATACCAAGTCTGCTTTCGAGGGTGCTCGGCGTATCCGAGTATCTCCTTGGCAGCCGTACTCATGGAGTGTGATATATGATCCCACTGTTCGCTTACACCAGAAGGGAATGGTGAGTTTTCCCTGAGCAGTTGGGTGAGTTTAGTTGTGTAGGCTTCAGAGGTCCGTTGTGATTGCAGCTTATCGACATCTAGCTTTCGACGTGTACAAGTACGTGAGGCATGTGCCACACTGAGCCGCGTGCGTACTTTTGCTGCAACTAGGCGAATGATCCGAGTCTATGTTGGCACCTCGAATCGCACGCACGTCTAGAACACTCGATGTGTGCCTTCCGTCGATCACAACATGATCAATCTGATTTCGCGTTAGTTGATCAGGGGACTTCCAGGTCGCCTTATGGATGTCGCGATGTTTAAACCTGGTACTACTTATGACCATGTTACTGCCCGCGGCAAAATATATTAACCTCTCTTCGTTACCGGAGGTTGTTTCATGAAGGCTAAATCGGCCAACATCAGCCGAATCCTTCTCTCCCAATCTTAGCGTTAAAGTCGCCAAGCACGATCTTTATGTCATGATCGGGACAGCGCTCATATAATTGTTCCAGGCGCTCATAGAATTTCGTCTTTTATCGAAGCGCCCTTGTGTTCCGTTGGGGCGTGTGCACAGATAAGACTAATATTAAAATATTTAGCCTTAAGTCTGAGTGCGACTAGTCGCATGTCCACTGGAGTGAAACTGATGACAGAGCGACGAAGTCTTGCACTGACTGCAAAGCCGCATCCAAACTCATGCTTGGAAGCATGTCCGCTGTAGTAGATCTCCCGAGGGTGCATTGGTTTGTTGATGTTCTTTTCGCCATGCTCCATTGTCCAATCCATCGCATTTCCTGAAGTGCGGTAACGTCCGATGAATATTTCTCAAGGACATTCACCAACTGGATATCAGCACCTTCTCTGTTGAGGGTGCGAACATTCCAGGTGCATATCCTCAAATCGTGGTCCTTAATACGTTTGCGTGGGTCGTCGTCAGAGGGGATTCGTATCCGAGGCATTGTTGTCGCAGTTTTCATTGGTGTAGTTTTTTTGACGGCTGTGGGTACCAATTCCGACGCACCAACCCTATATATTGTACCCTGTAGGGAGGGCTCGCCGCTCACGTTAGCCAGAAGCTTTGCAAATGCAAAGCGTTCTGTTTACAGTGGTCACGAACGAGGAGGTGTGAGTCGACTTGAGACGTAGTAAGCCAGGATCGCGATGGGTTCGCCAAAATGAACCGATCAGCAGCCTTACCTCACTACATACGCCCCCATTAGGTCCAGAAAAACTATGTCTAGAAATTTCTGGGCGACCACTCACTCTCCCTCTTGAAATAGTTTGACAGAAAAGTTGACAACCCGACATATTTCACTGATTTCATTGTTGTAAATTTGATGTAGCTAACGCCACCTATGGGTGATTTTTAGTTCAAAATATGTATTTGTATATTATTTTTTGGTTATTGTTGGAAATTGTATTATCTTAATACAAAAGGATTCCGTAAAGGGGCGCCCTATCTAAATTCCTAAGGCACACATACACAGCCTCTCTCTTTATTGTGGTTGTTGTTGTTTGACAAATGATTTCCTTTAAATCCTTTGATGTCTGCTCTGTCATAAGCATTTTGTGTTTCCCTGATGTAAAATGTTAAATTTTTTCTAAAACCTGAGTAATTGTGTCCTCTCCTCTTCTAACCCTTCCTTCCTGGGCCACTGCAACCCTACCTAACCTTAACTGACAATTTAACCCCATTAACTCAATTTACTTTTTATAAAGAAGCAATTTAATAGATTTTTAAGCGAAATTTTATGCCATTACAAATTTCATAAATGTCATAAATATTAACAAACACAACAAAGCTGCGAAAAAAGGGAAACCTTTTAACCTTTTCATTGCCAGGGGCAATTCTTGTCGGTTGGACCATGCTCATGGGAATATGTACATATATCTGTATCCGTGCAGTTGTTGTTCTACCCCGTTGCATGTTTTTGTCTATTTTTTTTGCTCATTATTTTCTTAAAACTTGTGCAACAGCTGCAGTCTGCGTGTTGTGTGTGCCGTATATAAAATAAATTTAATGTTTTAATACTTAAATAAATTAGGGGACTGATTTAATGCACCAGAAAAACTTTTAATGGTGCACTAAGGGTCCTTTTAACCCATAAATTGATTAATGGTGTTAGTTTTTAATGATAAATGGTTGCTGTTTACTGTAAAAATGTGCAAGTAGTGGATTGATAAATTCCATAGCATACTTTTTTGCGTCACAAAAAATCGATTTCCAAATTCCAAAACTTGTGTGTAAACATTTGCTTCGCCTGTTTTTTGCCATTTTTTCATTATTGGTTGGCAACAAGTGTCGATTGTTGACTCTTTGCTTGACCGCCAGACCACAAGCGAAATAACTCATGAAATTACTTTGTACTTTATTTGCATTTACTACTCTTTTTTCCAGGGAATATCCTTGTGATCATTACACATCCGTCATAACCGTGACACTTCTCATGACTGGCTGTCCCAGAGTTGAGGTACATGCCACAGCTTTGCAATTGTTGCAAATACTGGATAAACGTTTCTTTGGCAGCGTCGTCGGCACACTGCACAGCGAGAATGAGAAAGGTATGAGCTACAATATATAAACTTTGGTGATGGGTTAAATAAAAATACAAAAAATAATAACAACAACAGACACGAATCTATGGACTTTGTGAAACTTTTAATTGAGTGTGTATGGGAGCTATTTATGAGCAGCTGTTGCAATTATTTTTAGCATCAACTGAAGCATAATTAAAATAGATTTTATCAACTAAAGTTAATGCTTAAGCTTAAGCAAAAAAGATGATTTGACGAGTTAAAGTGTATAGACAAATAAGTTACTTATGAATTGGGTAATCACAAGTACTCAAAATAGCTTAGAAAAATTCGCGTAAATGTGTATATGAGGTTTAGTGACCTGTTTTGATTTTAGACAAAGTTTACCTCTGGCTGGCTCAAGGTCTATGCTTGAGTATAATTCTATACAAACAACACATATTAATTACAACATTTTTCCCTACTAAGGAGGATCATTGGACGGATAGGTTGGGCTATCCTATCCTAGCAGCAGCCATTAGCAACAGAATTAATTACACCGAATTGGTCAAAATGTTTTAATTAATATCTGTTGATTTATGTTGTTTATACTACAAATAACCATTTAACTATACTATTTAACTATTTTATAGTATAGTTTAGAATGGCTTCAGTTGATAATTTAAAATGCTTCTTAGAAATCCAATCCGTATTGAGATTTCGAGAAGATGGAAAAACATAAGTATACTAGCAAAAGGGGAAAGCAAAGCAAATTTGGAAGATCATTTAAACAAGAATCGCCCTGATGAGTCCTTTTTAAGTTCTTTTGAAGTTTAAAGAGATTAAATTTATGTCCGAGTTAAAGAGATTCTGAAATGACCCAAGGTTATACTCAAAACGTGATTTATTGAAATAAGACTAGAAAAGACTTGCAAATGATTGGAAATATGACTCGAAATGAAGTCAAAACTGATGAGAAAAACGAACTATAAACGACTCTTTAAGAAGATTCTCGGCTCCCGACAAAAGTATCCTTTATGACTATTTTAATCAGACAGAGGACTCAAAATGTGATCAGAAATTTCATAACATGCTGGCTGGGTATGTACGTAGAAGGTGAGGCTTCCAAAATTCAAAGACCAGGCACTTTTGAAAGACTTTTAGAAAACCTGTGAATGATAACAATAAGGAATGTGGTCCAGTCGACTTGACAACTCATATACATAGCTTGGTAACCTGATCAAACATATTTCTAAATTTTGACCGAATGTTGAGGCAAAAATCGGTCAACTATTTAACAATCTATGAACCCAGACTCGAACCAAAACCTTGGGTTTGATTAGTACAGCAACCGGTCCGCGAACCGAACCTTCACCAAAATTTTACAGATTTGCAGCCTTGCTTATTACACAGTTTCGAAACCGTACATTAAAATATCTTTAAAATCCATTTATAAATGTCCCAAAATATATAGTCGGCCTATTTTGAAAACCTTGCTTCTGGCTAAAATTGGATTCAGGTGAAAAATCACAACAGAATTTTGAAACCACCGTCCCGGAAAGGAAATGGGATAGTTACACAAATCGATAAGCATCTTCCAAAGAATATACGCCTTCGATTTCAGGCATATTATGTGGTCGGATTACATGCTTTAAAATGGTTGGCGGTTTATCTCTAAAGGCTACAGCAATTCGGTCTTCCTTGTGGAGGCTCTACCAACGAAACTTAATGTCTGAAGCTAAGCACTTTACGTCTTAATGCTCTTCAGTGAACTGAACCGAACCGTACCGTTTAGCTTTGTAGTTTTTGGTTCGGTTCAACATTTTCGAAGGGACGATGGTTTGGTTTGCGGTTTGGTTTCTCAACTGGAATTAGCGGTTCGGTTACGGTTTGGTTCAGAACCGGTTTGCATACCTGAAATCAACCCCTCGTTAGTCTCTTTTGCTTTCCGACCGATGGGTATCGAGTACTGAGTATCGATTATAAGGTGTCGAATATTAAGTGTCGACCACTGAGTATCTAATACTGAGTATCGAGAACTGGGTATCGAGTATTCAGTATCGAGAACCGATTACTGGGTATCGAAAACTAAGTATTTAGTACTGAGTACCGATATAGAGTACCTAGAATCGAAAAGTTGGTATCGAGAATCGAGTTACTTTTTATAGCGAAGAGTTTTTTACGGACATTCGACCGGGAGACTAAGACTAGAAAGATTTTGTCTTTGCGACAGATGCTTTTGGGTACGCCTTTGTCTTTACAAAGTCAACCGCTTTGTTATTTGCATTTACACAAACACGCAGAGTATCGAGTTCTGAGTGTCGAGTAATGGGTATCGACTACTGTGTATCGAATACTGAGTATCGAGTACGAAGTATCATGTACTGAGTATCGAGCAAAGAGCATCGAATACTAAGTATCGACCACTAAGTATCCATTACAGAGTATCAAGTACTAAGTATCGAGAACTGAGTATCGAGTACTCAGTATCGAGAACCGAGTACATGGTATCGAGTACTAAGTATCGAAAACTAAGTACTGAGTACCGATAATAGAGTACCTAGAATCGAGTATCAAGAATCGTGCCTCGAGAATTAAGGGTAGAGAATCGAGTATCGAAAACCGTAAATTGAGTATCGGTATCGAGTACTAAGTATCGAAAACTAAGTACCGAGTACCGATAATAGAGTACCGAGAATCGAGTATCGAGAATCGTGCCTCGAGAATTAAGGGTAGAGAATCGAGTATGGACATGAAATTAGAGTTTGGGAGCAGCCCAACAACAACAACAACGTGTCTCGATCGCCCAAAATGCAGCTGTGCGCCGTCTGTGTGCGCGTCTTGTAGGCGCCGTGCTCCCATTTGCCTTGACTTTGTTGTTGTTCACAATTTTCTGCGACGCCGTTTATTATGAGACTGACTGGCGCTAATTGGCGACAAAAAATCTCGGTGCAATGGGAGCAAGGGCGTGCCCACCGCTGGGGTAGAGTATCGAGAATCGCTACACACACACACAAAACCTCACCACCTTCTGAGAAGTCTACTTAAAGCTAATCCTTCAATGTCTTGAATTCCTTTGCTCTTGATAGTTCCGCTTTTTTTTATTTTCCTTCCCAACTCATCTTCTCATTCTTCCTCATTAGGATTTCAAATGTTTCAAGCTGAGAGGGCACTTGGCACAATCATTCATACATGCCAGAATATTCGCACTCAAACATTTGTTTCTTGAGGCATACGCTTTAAGCTTAAATTACTCGTGAATGAAACATATTTCCCATGCGTCAAGTGTTGCTCTGGGTTGTGTTTTGTTTTATGGTAATTTGTATTTAAATTTTATGCTCCCTGGTTGTTGTAGTTGCTGTTGTCCTTATGTATGCTTCTGTGCTGTTGTGGGTAACTGAAAATTTTATTTCATTACATAAGCAGCTTTTTTTATTATAATTCTTTGCTTCCTGCGTCTGTACTTAAGTGAATATATGTGCACGTGTGTTGGTGTGTAGGTGTTCTTTGATTGAATTGGAATTAATTTTGGGGGGAATGCCTGCTTGGCAAAGTGGAAAGCTGGCTAGACAAGAAGCGAAACCTTTTGGTTTGCACTGTAGCTAGTATTACAATGGCCCTATCCTGACCCAAGTGTAGCTAACGCAACTAACTACAAATTATTGTGCTATTATGGACTTACATAGCTGTAGGAGAAGAACAAGTGTATTTTACACTAAGTAAATAATATTTATTCTTTAAGTTCTTTCATTCTACTTACATTGCCCAGAGCCTCAAAGTGGCCCAAGTTTGTTTAATGTTGCTGTTGCCCTTTTGATGTTTTGGTCAGATTTTAAGCTGCTTAAAATTGTTTATGTTTAATGCTTTCCTTCACTTCAATGCGAGAAAAAGGTAACAGAGATTTATCCTAATAAGCCACTTGTATTCAACCGGATGAGCCCATTTTGGTAAATTAAATTGCCTTTCCTCAACCCTCAAAATGTGGATTAGAAAATGTAATTAAATTTGAATTTCCCTTGAACCAATTAAAAAGCTGTTTCGTCGTTTTGGAATTAACATAATTAACATTTATTACATTTATACATCATTTTGTTTATTTGTCGGTTAAATGTTTTGCAATATATTTGCTTTTTTTTTTTTATTATTAGCATTTAAAATTCAAAATTGTGGTTAAAATTTAATTTGATTTGTTTTGCGTTAAAATCAATTGCTTGCCAGAGGATTAGCGTACATTAAAGAGAAACTTGGTTTTACAGCGTACACACACAAAAATAGCATTCGTTTTTGAACTCTACTTTGGTTAGATAAATACAATAATTTAAAATTCAAGCGGCTCGCATCTGTGTTTGCCTGTGCCAACATCACAAACAAGATTACTCTTTTTTTTTTTCTTTCTTTCTTTGCTTTTACTTTATCTGCAAATCTAATTAAAATTGAAATTCCTACTCATCCTTGGGGGGCCTCTCCACTTGTTTGAATATCGTAGCGCATAATGCAATTTCGCCCCAACGTTTCAGAGTTCCTTTATTTTAGTGGATGCAGCTCGTGCATTTCATTCCAACAATGTTGTGTCATCATGCGGCGTCTGGTTGAGGTGCCCGTGTTGCGACAATATTCCGAACACTGTTTAAAAAAGACAAATAATGGAGAACAAATAAAGCGAAAACGTGCATAATTTGATTAATGAAGCATATATAAATTGCAATAGCAAAAATTCATTAACTGCAAATGCTAAGTAAAAGTTCAGGTATTGACGTCAGACAGGTTTGTAGACGATGAAAGTCCCAGGTCCTTGTGTTAAAATTTAAAAAAAAAAGTACACAAGCCAAGGGTCGGGCGTGGCGTACCAGTAGTATGTGTGGCTGCTGGTGCGGGAGGTTCTTTTGGTCTAATACAAAAAGTTTTTTCTTTCTTTAGAAAAAAGCTTTTACACACCCGATCACCTTCACCAGCTATTGGCGCCAGCTGTGAGGTAACTAGCCATGAAAAAGCCAAAATTCTCTAACTATTGCCGTTCGGATTCGGCGTTAAACTGTAGGTCCCTTTCTCTTGTGCGAAAAAATATAAGCACACACGCCAAGAGATTGAGAGAGAAGCTTGGCCCTGGCCCTCCTGGAGGTGCTGTTTGTTTGAGCCAATTTTACTTTTTACACAAGCCAAGGGAGTGAGAGAAGCTAAGTATGCAAGATACTATGAACAGCCGGTTAATTCATGTTACTGTTTTGTGGAGCGGGTGCATTTTTAAATCAAAGGGTACAATAATTATGCCCAGAAGTTTCGAACGCTTAAATATATTCATATCGAACCCATAAACTACATTAAGGCTGGGATGACACATTCAATTTCTAGAAACAACTTATTGTTCAGCGAAACCGCCAAATTCGCCGCATACTTTAAAAAATTATCAAAAAATTCCCCAAAACGCGAAAAAAATGTTAAAAATCTAGTATTTTGTGTAATTTTTTTGGTATTTTGAAATGCCAGGGTCACACTCAATGTCACAGCTAGTTTTAATTGCCTTATTGACAGTGTGAGAAAAGGTGGCTTTGTCTGGGACTCATCATCAATTGATTATAAGAATAATCAACAAATATATATTTTCTGGACATCCGCTGCAGACAAAATCAATTCTGAATATGTGGATTCTTCTTTGCCCGAATTTGGAAATGTTTGCCTAAAACAACTTTCTTTTGTTGTACCATCAACTGTGCCAATACAACCTTGCGAATCTCCACATACTGAAAAAATCGCTTGCTTTCCTCTCCCAGTATTGGGCATTGTATAGTGCTAAAGATCTTTGACTGCTGGACCCTAACATGCAAATGCAAACTATATTGAGATACACCTAATATGAGTGAGACAGTCATCGATACCTGTGGATAGGTAGCGAAGGCGTGATCCGGACTCATTCTTTAAGATGTTTGTGGCTGAAACCTTCCGGATAATTTCTCTATCACCAAAATGCAATGTGCCTTAGATATTTAATTTAAACATACCGTCTGCTTCTCTTCGAAGAAAACTTCCTTTTTTCTTCTTTCACGATTTCATTTTGAGTAATGAAATAATTATAATATTTAATAACAATGTGAAAATCTCTTAGATTTACCAAATCCATTAAATGTCAACCGAGTTGTTACAAATATTGAATCTTGTAGAATCAATTCTTCCTACTGCGCTGCCGGCAGCAGCAATGCCTCTGTCACTCACCAACAATATTGTGAGGCGAATTCAATAACACTTTGTCTCGCTCACACCAATGACGATTCCCTATTTAACAAAAAAATTGTGACAATAAGTGTTCGTAAAAATTGAATGTGTCATCCCAGCCTAAGAAACAACTAGAACGAGTAATTGGAGTACGAACGCTCTTGAAAAAAAAATTAGTCGTTCTTGAATTTTCAGGAATTTTGCTCTTGGAATCGAGATAAATTCGTTCTAAACGTTCTCAATTTGTTTTTTTATGGGCAAGGGGAGTGAGGGCAACTTAACTTTGAGAGAATAGAATTGGACTCGCACTCGCAGAGAGAGAGAGAGCGCATGCGCAGTTTGTAGTTGAGAGAATAGCGTTGGACTCGCTCTCGCAGAAAGAGAGAAACTGCATGCGCAGTTTTTCCTTTTCCGATGCGTACGAAAGGCAAATGCGTTTATTTATAAGTGTGTTTCGTCGCCGCGTTTAGCTCATGGATGATAGTCGAGTGGGCTAAGCTGCCCGTCGCCTGTGTGTGTTTCAGACGAGTTCAAGTACCAGAAAAGTAAGTAAAACAAAAAAAAAATATATCTATGTGGCTATCTCAAAATCAATCACAGTTTAAAACAAAGTTTGGGTGGCGGTTGGTTGGTTGATAATTGTGAGTGGGAGGGGGGTAGACGGACCACGTCGGTAGGGTCGGGTCGGTCATGTCTCTCCCCAAAGATTCTTTTTAAGTTTTTTATTTTGAGAATTACTCGTACTTGGATCAAGTACTCAAACTCTTGAATCAAGAATTAATCATACTTGGATCAAGAGCTGAAACTCTTGAATACGGAATGTCTGGATCAAAAATTCACTCTTGGATCAAGAATTTCGCTCTTGGATCAACAATTTTTACTCTTACCGTACCTTTGATAATGAATGCTCTTGATTCAAGAGTAAAATTCTCTATTTTTTCTCTGAGTGTATATATATTCTTAATCATGTCGATGAGCACAGTCGTCAAAGCCGTGTCCATCCGTCTGCCTCTTAGTTTTAAAGCTAAAGAGCTTACTGCACTCATCTAATATTTCCAAACTGTCTGGATCAGATGACTAATAGATGCCATTGAAACTATCGGTCGGAAAATGGGACTTAGTGAAGAAAACTTTTTGGTTTTCAATGTGCTTTCAAACAGATCTGCCAAATTTGGTCAAAATCTGATGACTATGTCTCAAAACTGCCATAGTTTCGATCGGACGTAAAATTGGTCTAAGTGAGAAAACCTTTTTTGTTTTCAATTGTGTCTTCCTTAAACTCGGTGATTGTTTACTTTATATGTTTTCAAACAGATTCGTAAAATTAGGTCAAAGTAGAAAGATGATCGGTTGAAAACTGAGCACTTGCAAGATTATAAAATCTTCAGCACACACGAACTTAGCTTAGCCTCTCGTTCGATAGGGGCTTAGGTTAGGTTAGGTTGCAATGGTTGAAATGGGAAGATCCCACTTAAACCACTTAAACTAGAGAGCTAATTTATTACTCTGAAAGAAAGTGGGTAAAAATTACCAAAATTTGATTACAAAATTTGTTATTTTGTATCATCCTATCTGGTTTGTAAGCGAAACAATTGGACATGTATTTTGCCGATAAGGAAAATGCTAATTTTTTATGAAATTGATTATTTTTCATCTAATTTTTTTTAACTAAGCCTGCGAAATAACTAAGCATGTGTTTTCCTGGTTTTCGGAAATACGCCTGATATGTCGGAAAGTGAGTTCAAGGCCAAACCTAAGCTTTATGTTCCTAATAGATAAAAAAATTAATTTTCCTATTTCAGAAAATTCACCTTTGAAAACTCCTTTTGGGAAAAACCACCTCCTTCTAGAGAAGTTCTTGGGACGGGATACCTGCGTTATCTCGGACGAAACGCAAATCATAATAATGGAATCATTTGAATCAGGGGTGCCCAGACTGAGCTTACGGGCGCGTGAAAACCAATACAAATGCAGGAAATACAACTTAAGCAAGAACAACCACAAGAAAGAGAACCCCGATTTTTTTTGTGTGTGTGTGGTCGTTGCTGTCTTATAGCCTATTTCCACTGGCTTCATTTCTTATCATTTTCATATCACACATATGAAATTATTGTTGCAGACCTTTGCTCGGAAAGAAAGAGAGAAGAGCACGCATATGAAATTGTTGTTGCTTTTTATTGGCTTATGGGCGCGTAGAATGTATGCGCGCGAGCTATTCCTTTGCGCGGGCACCCCTGCTTTGAATGATAACACTTTCTCATTTAAACAATATTAACAGTCGATACCCGATTCTAGAAAGATTCGTTCTTGATTTGTTTCTCAAATTACAGAACGCGGGATAGACGTCCATAGGATATAGGCTAGCATATAGAGGACGTGTTTAATAATTTCTATAAATGTATGCAATATTAATTTTAATTTTAAATACATTTTTCTGTGAATTCCTCTCTCAAGTTGTATGATGCTTTTGGCATGCAATTTGTAACCTTGTCATAATCTTGGTTGACTTTTGTCAGCAATTCCAATACTTGACAATGGCTTAAGTAATCTTTTCCTCTCTCTCTCTGTGTGGAAATTGCAAGCTTACAGCAGCCAACAGTGGCCGCTGACGCCAGTAATCCTTAAGCACTCTTTTTTTTTCCCCCAAAGGAAATAATATAAGCACAGTTTTTTAATAAATCTGTTGTTGCCCGTAACAATGGCAGCTGATAATTTCATTTGATGTAGCTGTCAGTGTTTACATGCACATGTAAAGAGTCTATTTGCCAGATGTCAATATTTGCCTGTGAACACCGTGGTTCGCGTTTGATACTTTGAGCCTTGCCTTGGCTTGACATCAACCTTCGCCGGTTACCGCTGGCAACTTTTAACATTTACTTTAATTTCATTTTCGTTTACACTCCCAATTGCACAACGCTTCGTTTCGCTTGTTAAACTGTATGAAGTTGCCTTTGTACTTTTTGTTAATGAATTGGCAAAATGATTTCTCAGTTTGCAATCAAAAAAATGCACACACATGGAAACCAGTAAACAGTTTTAATTAAGAAGGCTGCTCCAACTTGACAGTTTTATGACTTCAACTTTGGCGCTAGCAAGTTATTCATTGGATACATATAACGAGAGCGTAAGTTAAAGTCGGCTCTAACCGACTTCGATATACCCGTTACTCATGGAAACAAATGTTTAATAGCCTTACTGTATGCCTGAGGTGGGTCAGCCGAAAAGTATGCAACATTTTTTAACTCGTCTCTCTCTCTCTCTCTCTCTCTCACTAAGATTGCTGCTGAACGCAATGCTTAGGTTATGAGTGGGGTGGGTGGTGGGTGTTAACTGATCGTTTTTTGCTCATAACTTGAGTATCGTTCATCCGATCTTTATCATTCCTTCAGCAAATCGATAAATAATTTTAAGAACTAGATATCTCTAGAAAGTACGAACCATCTATCATCAAAACTGTAGGAGATATGACGTTTTTTCCAAATTGCGGGGGCGTGAGGGGGCGTGGCAAAAATTGAAAATAAACTTGATCTGCGTGCAGACAATAGGAGTCTACATTTCAAATTTGGTTGCTCTAGCTCTTCTAGTCTCTGAGATCTAGGTGTTCATACAGACGGACGGACAGACGGACAGACGGACAGACGGACAGACGGACAGACGGACAGACGGACATGGCTATATCGACTCGGCTGTTGATGCTGATCAAGAATATATATACTTTATATGGTCGGAAATGATTCCTTCTGCCTGTTACATACATTTGCACGACTTTAGTAGACCCTTTTACTCTACGAGTAACGGGTATAAAAAGTGTATGTGCCCCTTGAGGTATGCAACGGAATCGTAAAACTCAATTTAATGGCATAAAGTATAAAAGTTTACTTGTTAAGTTTTCAGGTTTTTACATGAAGAGATTTCTTAAACTTGTCCTAAAGTGACACTTTTTTTTGAGCAAAGCAATTGTGGCAAATTATTCTATTAGCAATAAAATGCATTTAGCTTTACGCTTCTCGGGTTATAGTGAAAACAAAAAACAAAGCAAAGCATTCTAAGAATATACCAAAATAATCTAACATTTTCCGGGTGACTATTAAACCCTGCGATACCTTCACCATTTTGCTGTCTTCACCCACGTAATTAACATTGCTTGCTGACCTTAGCTAACACCTTAACAAACTGTCTGTGTCAGTCAATCAAACACTCAACTCGGATTTATTCAGCTAACTTCTGGTTCCTGTTTTGTAATTTCTTTTTCACATTCCATTGATGAAGAGCGGATGACGTTGATTTAACACAGTGCCCGGGATTAAATGAACAGTAGAATAAACCGAAAGGAAAAGTTTTCCCTCTAGTTAATAGTTGACAACGATACCGCTAGCCGTTAGTTTACTTGACAGGCAAACTCTCAAGTTCTTTTGTGCTCTCCAATAGGTTGTGCATTTTGCTTTGACTTTAGTTTTAATTGCTGTCGGATAACTGATTTAAAGCTGTTCTCTGTTGTTGACAGTTGTGCAACTAAACTGACCAAAAATAGTTATTTAACAATTATAAATAAAAGAAAGTCCATTCAATGTCAAAGTGTTAACTGACGCTGTCTTTTGGTCTAATCAGCTAAATTGCAAACTTAATTAGTGATGCGACAGCACAGCGTGCTATGCTGCGTACATGTGTGTGTATACGTGTGAGTTTTGGGCTTATGCAAATGAGCTATAATGGAAATGCCTTGACAATGTGTCAAAGGCGTACTCTGACAGAGATTAGAAAGTTTAAAATGGAAATTTATTCAATGTGTTTTTCATCATTTTGATTTAACTTTTATTTTTAGCCCGAGTATGAATATTTGTGTAATTTATTTATACGACAAAATGTATTAGGTACAATTGTTCAATACCAGCCAGCTTAAGGTCAAAGTGGATCATTTATGTAAACCAAAAATTATTCATAAAATTCAAAAATGAATAATAAAGTAATCATCAAAATGATACTATTTAGTCATCAATTTGAAACTATTCAGTATCAAATTATCTTTAATACTCCAAGTATTAAGTTGATATTTTCGAAAGTATTAAAATGATATTTCGAGGATATCAAATCGATAACGACTTGTATCAGGTTCCGACTATTTCGTATTAATTTTTTAGTACCAGTTTGATACTAGTTCCTGTCCATTTGATATTTCAAGTGTCAAACTCTTAGTATCATTTTGATACTAGCTTTTATCAGTTTAATATTTTTATACTCTGTACCAAAGGTACACAGAGCATATTAAGTTTGTGCAAAAGTATGTAACAGCCAGAAGTAATCATCTCCGACCCTAAAAAATGTGTATATATTCTTGATCAGCATCAACAGCCGAGTCGATATAGCCATGTCCGTTTGTCCGTCCGTATGAACGAAGAGATCTCAGAGATGGTAAGAGATAGAGGTTTGAAATTTATGGGACAAAAACTCATTATACTTGCAGGCAGAACAAGTTTATTCATAAAAAGTTAACCGGCACCCCCCACCCCTCCACTTCCTGCTAACCAATGCTGTATTCAAAAAACACAATCTTTGGGAGAGAGAGAGAGAGAAACTTAGAGTTGAGCGTATAAAAGCGTACAACGCGTATAACGAGCGAGTAAATGCGAGCGACGGCATTAACTGGTAAAGAGTATCTTATAGTCGGGCTTGACCGACTTTCTCACTTGTTTCTTATCAAGTTTGCAGTATCAATTCAGTTCTCTACAAACTGCCATTTAAATTAAAACATAAAAATTTAAAATCTGTTTATTTTGTTTTTGACCTCTTACAACAGTATTTCATTTACACTAATGTTACGAAATCGTCAGGTTTGGACTCCTTACTATAGGAGACACTGTTCTTTCACTCAGCATGCTCCTTGTCCACGCGGATGTTGTTAAATGTGAAGCATAGCTCGTAAATAACTCTCAACCCTTTTTTCAGTTCGCTCTGCTCACGTCACTGACCGAAAAACCAAATATAAAAAAGGGCCCGGGCTTCCCGCAACCGAATGTGTTCTGTTATCGCGCTCACTGTTAAGTGGCTGTGGTTGACCACACAGCACTGATCGATCTGACTCAGTCAATTGGTCTTAAATTGCGTGCTTCCCGAAGACCAAACTCTTAAAATGTTATTTGAAAAGGTTGCAGACTCAAAAGTTGCGCCAGAGTTTAAGAGAAAGAGAGTCTATGCGAGAGAGAACGAGAGAGCGCGTATAGTTCGTCGCATACATTCATATCGTTAGCCGAGCCTTACACACCGATGCATACATACGAAGAAGACCTTTTGAATTCGGGACTTAGGCCAAACGGTCCCAAAAAGACCTAAGAGGAAAAAAATCAAAAAAATGTGTTTCTCTCCTCTCACAACCAAATAGAAGCAGAGAGCGTAGTTTAAGGTTATTTCGGTACCTCTTTTCAATGTGGTCGCACGAAAGCTGTCGTTTTCTGACAAAGGCAAACGGGGGACCGATTTTATGCCACCTCTGATGAGAAGTTACTGTACTGTTGTGCCTCATGCTAGAACTCATAAATATAAATCTTTAAGCCTGGAAAATCGCCTCTTCTGCAGCTGTCTTCGTTGCCAACCTCTCGAACCTTTCATTTTGTGCTAGCATCGCCAGCTGCAGCATTCGGCATGCTTCGTTTTACATAAGGGTATGCATTTTCGAACTAACTTTCGTTGACATTAAACCGGAACCGGCCGGATCGGACGACTAAAGAATAAAGCTGCCATAGGAACGATCGGTCGAAAAGTAGTTCTTGTGGAAAAAACTTGTTTGTTTTCGATGGTAGCGTTTTGAAGCTTTTCAGCTATGAATATTTCCTACTTCAGCACAATTTTGTCAAATTTGATCTAAAACGGATGAATATGTCAAAATATATACAACTGGCGACATACCATCTCTATCCAAGTATGAACAAGTATAAGTTAAAGTTAAGAATAAATATTGTTTGACTTTTGATACACCAAAGTGGCGACCTCGACAAAGAGCTCATTACGCCCTATTGGCGTTCATTATACCCATACATTCGCGTGTTAATATGTATACTGAAAACGATAAGCACCCCTCTAGTACGGCCGACCCACGCTGTACCAACGTTCCGTCGACGATTTTGTGACTGTCGTTGACGCTCGCTTATTTCCCTCACAATGGGCTCGACTTACGTATTTTTCAAGGCGATGTCCGCTCAATACGTTAACGGCTCTCCAGGCACGCTAGGTCGACGCAATGCCATGCAGAGAAGCGACATAAGCGACGCTCGTTCGACCCAATGCCATGTATGGGCCGAGTTTAGCGACACTCGTTCGCCCTATAGCCATGCATTGAGCGCCATAATGCATTCTACTGGCATGCTGTGAAATATTTTGCTAAAAGGGTGTTCGAGGATTGATATACCTTTTTTTTTAAATCCTTTCCTATTCTTTGCACACGTTCTCTCATGGAAAAAAATTAGAGGGTACGCCTTCTCTCTCTCTCTCTCTCTGTTTAGCGTTTGGCCCATGTTACAGTTTGACAGGCAGCTGAGGAGATGAAAGAACAGTTGGAGACTGTGCAGATGGAACCAACTTCGCCAAGAGATCAGTCAGCCATTCACACACATATGTACAAACGAAATGCAACGGCACAACAACTTGAGGTTTTTTTAGACACACGCACACAGCCCTTCTGTGCACCATGCAGCACACAACAACTGCAGCACATGCTCTAGGCCCTACTGTCGGCTTTGTGCTGGTTGGCAACAGCTTCAAAGTGTTTCAGACCAGACCACAACTGCTGCCCACGCAAACAGTCTAGGACCTGCAGCCTACGCCGCATCATGTTTATCAACCTTCACCGGCATGTACTCGATCCTGCACTTACTTGTGTCCAATTGAGAGCTATGTGCTCGCTCCGGCCATTTGCTCGCCGGATGCTCAGTCACAATAATTGCCGGTACAGCCGGCCTATGACAGCGAACATACATTCTTCCGCCGTAAAAGAGAGTATCAGCTTCAAATTTTCAACCTCTCTACATAACTTTCTAATTGATTCGGGTACAGTCAGAGCACTCATACCGATATCAGTCAAAGTCCACAACGCGTGGCAAGAAAAGTTCTCAACCAGCACCTCAAAGTTCTCAAACAGAGGCACCTTAAAGTCTTCAACTAGAGGCAACACAAAGTTCTCGACTAGAGGCAAAACAACCACCTCGACGAGTGATAACCTCTGCCTGCCTAAGCGAACTTGCTTATCGAACCCCAATCGAAGCAACGGCCTTAACGCGAGGTTACATTCGAACCAAGGGTAAGAGCTTTCCATTTTAAAGTCCTGGCGCTTTTGAAAGCCGTTGTAGAGAACGTATTAATGATCATTTGGGTAATGATATTGGGTATATTTCTAAGTTGGACGCTTCATTCGAAACAATATTGTCTTATTTTTTTCCCAAAAATGTCTCAGCCACACTCACTGGCTTTGTGAAAATTCGTTAATGAAACGAACAAATAATGACCCAGTTCGAAACCAGACACTTTCGCTGAGCAAGCTTTTTCGAGCGTACCTTTTATTATTGTTAATTCAGTGTTTGTCAATCAGGTCTAAGCTTTAACTTGAAGGATGGGCCGCTTCAAGTGTGGTGTCAGGTCGTCTATCACATTTCTTTTACGATTTGAATACTTGACGTTACACAACATATCAAAACACAGACAGACAAAGAGAGATCACTGCGTTCACGACACTGAAAAAGTTAATTTAATTTTTCATGTAGGCTGAAATGACACTTTGAATTTCTAGGGAAAAAACATTGTCGCAATTTTTTGTTAAATGAACAAAAGTCGCTATTCATCCTCCGCATCATCATCCCAGCCTCTTCCAAAAAAAAGTTTGACTCGTTTACACCGACAACTTTTCCCCTTAGACTGCAAATTGTGACTAACAATTTAAAGTGTCATTCCAGCCTTATGAATCTTATTTGTACTAATGACAAAAATCAAATATCAAACCAACACAAATGAATCCAAACCAAATTGTCAAAATTTCCCTTGTTTTAACAGTTTCCGCTTAATTCAATTTCTATTCACAACTTCTGTTTGCATTTTGGCAAACAAAACGCTACGAAAATTGCATTTTAGTAACCACAATTGGCAGTACAAATGTAATGAGAGAAAATTCCAGTACAATCAACAAGAGCTCACCTTGTGTCGAGCGTTGGACGATTTCACTCTAGTATTTGGGAACAGTGCTAAGCCTGAAGCGATTTGTGCAGAGTTTTTTTTATCACGCATGCACACTCAAATGTATTACTCATACGCAACGTAGTACGTGTGCTGAATGCCATCTCTTTTATTACAGCATTCACAATTGTGTGTTTTTCGCCCAAGTCAATCAATGTCTAACCCTGGGGAGTAAGAGTGGCAGACGACTCTGTACATCTATTCAAGCTCAGAAACGTACTTATAAATTAAGCTAAGCCCACTTAAGGGCGTGGCACACATTTCACTTAGCTCTGAAATGACTTTATGCCTTTCATTTCGCTGGACAAAAACTTGTCTCCTGCTGTGTATAATTTATTTAATAATTTAACGCATAAAAAGAACATAAGACGTCAAGGACTGTTGCCAAGTTTCTGTAGACAACAATTAACAGAAATGTTTCAACAAAAAAAACTTGAAACTTTAACAAGTTTTTATGCCAGATATTTTGTTGTTAAAAATTATGAACAACTTAAAACTTAATGAAAGCCGAAGGCTCAATTGCCACAGACATAATTTCTTTTTTCATTTAAAATTCGAACTTAGCCGCAGGGTAAAAACTGAAAAAAAAGGTTTGTTTACAAAAATTTTCAATTACCTTTGCTGGCTTCTTTGCATAAAGCAAAAAGCATTTGAAAACAGAAGCTAAACAAATTTAAACAATAACACACCCCTGCAACTGCTTATCATAGAGATATTTGTTAAAAATATTCAACAAGGGACGACAAAAGCATTAACCATTTCGTAGGTGTCTTGCCTTGTGTATGATTGATAGGTGTGAAATATGCACACACCAAAAAAAAAAAACAAAAAAGGAAAGGCAAGCCAGCGTAAACTTCATATAATTGATGGCAAATAAGGAAGGGTATATCAATTTATATACAGGCAGGTTCTCAATTCCGCTTCCACGGCTACTTTTCGAAAGTGGAATTGATTCGTGTTTCGTTTTGAGAAGTAATGCTTGTTGGTCGGTGGAATGAAAAGTAATTGCCAAATTACACACGCAGTTACAGTTGCTAGATGTACATAAAGTGAATTTTCCCTAATTCTGTAATCCATTTAGAAATTGTTGGTGAAATTTGATTTGATTTTTAAGTCTTTAATTGATTTACAAGGAATTTTGTTGTTTAATGTATCCAGAATTTGGCATTGCCCAGCCAAACCGATAAGTGAAACACAAAAGTCAGCCTCTTTCATCTTCGACTATTCCATTTTCGATCGTTTCGCTTGGAATTGTGGATTCTCTCTCATGCTTGTTAGTGTAGTGCCAGTCAAATGGAGAGGACAAAAAAGTCTGCTTGTGTTGGTGAGCAAGAGAGCTCTCCACAGCGGACCAACAAACGAGTATTTTGCGAGACTATCGTGTGCGAGTGTCTATCGCTTAAGTGAATATTATATTTATATTGTCTGCAGATGCATTCAAGCAAAAGTGGCAGAAATTTGTTAAGTATGTCCAAAAGATAGTGGCAAGACTGCAGAAATCCGCATCAAAAAAGGAAGATTTCTCATGTTGCTGTTTTTGCAAATCTAGGTGGATTTACAGCATTTGCTTTGCTCATGTTCAAGTCTAACCATCTAGGTGGACTTCGTTGCCATCAACTTCATCCTCATTGATTTCAAAACCATGTACATGTTAACGCATATTATGTATTTTTATGTTTGCGTTCATATGGTCACACTGAAAAATATTTAAAAACTAAAACTAACTGCTGCTTAAAACAGTTAAGTCTGAATTCTTAATAAGTAAATCAAAAATTGAAAATATTGGATGTGCGTTTTGTATACAAGACACCTGCAGACATTGCTGAAGAGACATCCCTCTAGTTCATTGCTTAAGCAAAGTTCACACAGGCAAATAATTTGGCAAAATTTTGATTAAAATAGTCATGATTGAAGATTTTACACGATTTATAACTAAATCTATGGTTTCATACGCAAATAAATTGTTCAAATATGTCCGGAAAGTTCCTCAATTTGGCCTTTATAGCTAAATTTTCATCAAAATTTATCCATTTGCTTAATGTCCCATAATAGTAACTAGTTTTTCCGAAAGAAGATCCTTGTCCTCCTCTGTTAAATGTTTGCTTTATTTTTTAAAATTGGCGCCCAATAGACAACAATAAACAGGCGAATGCAGAGGTGCTGCCAACCTACTATTAGTTCCTTTCCAGCCCTGCCGGTGTGACCGTGGCGCCCAAATTGAACCTACATGAGACAACCAATTGCACAAAAACCACCTAGTTGCAAAATCTAGGTAGATTTCGATTTCAGCAAAAACAGGAACATGAGAAAACGGCCCTTCGTTAGTTGTTTAATGGCCAAAGAAGTGACTTATATCTATAAATTTTTAAATGTCAAAGTACTTATAAAAACTGCCAAAGAAGAGCATTAAAATTAAATTTTTCATATGGGACAATATGGGAATGAGACTAGTAAAAGTCACGCACACGCTATTTCTTGCGAGTCTTTGGCGATATCTTTTGCAATAATAATAGTAGTAGTAGTAGTTGTATGATTTATTTTCTATTTTAACATTTTTTTTGGAATAGATAAACAATTAGAAAACTAATTCTGAAGTTTAACAATTTAAAAAATGTTAATAGACAATAAGCCGTTAGCCTTTCCTGGTTTCCAGATCACATATCACCGTAGTCCATTAGGAAGCCTCAGAATCCTGAGTTCGTTCAGTACGGGGCACCGGGCAAGAAAGTGTTCAGTGTCCTCCCTCTCTACGGTATTGCAGAGTGTGCATTGGCTGGGCTTGGTACTGTACGGGGTATAGTTTAAACTCATCAGTTCGGTTCTTGGTCGGAAAATTACCGATATGGTTAAGGATTCGAGGTCATCTTGAAAGTAATTCCTAGTCGAAAGGTTGTATTGCAGTTGCAGACTGTAATGCGGCTGGCTCTCTCTAGTGTCAATACTTCGCAGAAGTTGGCCTTGCCAAACGCTCCATGTGTTGAAATCGTTCAGATTGCAATTGATGTTGTGTTCCCGTGCCATGGATTCCCAAGTGCGGAAAAACTGCGTTTTGGTCTCAAGCAAATACGTTGTAACAACTATTGGGAGACGAGTGGATGGCATTCGCATGGTCTTGGCAATGTATTCGAAATGTATTTGCATGGTATATTGTAACATGGTGGGACGTCCTTTTTCTAAATGTATCGCATAGTTGGGGGAGTACTGGGGTAGGTGGAAAACACGTTTGACAAAAAAACGAAGGAGCTTTGCTACGTCTTCAAATTGATCAACGCTCCACACTTGAGCAGAATAGCACATAATTGCTCTTGAAGTGGTTACAAATAGGGCGTATTTGGTGCTGTGGCTTACGTTCCTTTTTCTAATCAGCTCTTTCCATGTCGAGTTTATGGCAATTTTAGAGTCTTTGAGTTTTTCTTTCAGGTGCTTATGAAACGTCATGCATGGGGTTAGAGTCACTTCCAGGTATCGATATTCGTTGACCACTTCAAGATTCGTTTCGTTTATTTTCCATGCATCTGCTATAGCTCTGCGTCCTCTACTATCTCGAATTATTATAACTTTTGATTTTGCGCAGTTGACTTGTAGGCTCCACTTTTGGCAATATTCATAAAAGGCGTCTATCATTTGTTGCATTACTGTAGGGCTTTCGGCTAGTAACACCATGTCGTCGGCGTACATTAACACTTTTATGTGCTCTGAACCCAAATAAACGCCCCCTGGCAGACATGACGTTATGTCGTCGACATACAGCGCGAAAAGTAGGGGGCTCAGAAGACATCCCTGTTTAACTCTCTTTTGCAATACATTTTTTGATATTGCTACGGGCTCAAAACTAATATACTTTTTGAGTATATTTAAAATCAAAAACGTATCACATTAAATATTTTATTCTACTTGCAAGAAATATTACAAAAGTATTGCAAAACTCTTGCTAACCCTATTTCTTGCGACTATCGTAAACGAAACTTTTACTGCCACAAACTGAACGACATCTGAATCATATTTCTATCTTTTCCCGATCCGTTTGCGAGAGTTTTGTCGGGTTAAGTATCACAATTCACTCATTTGCGATATCGCTTGCGAGCGTTTGGTCCGCAGGGTCTCCAGACCGATTCCCACAATCATGAGCTCGGCTCGCGCTTGCGTAAAAACACAAAAGCAAAAAGTAAAAAGAGAGCAATTTCATTCGAAATTGAGAAATTGAGATTTACTTTTCAAATTGAGAACATGCCTGTTTTTTTTTTTTGTAGAGAACTCGCCCCTTTTTGTATGCTACAACAACATCAACTTGGTCAAGAACTATAGCATACTCTTACGGGTTCTAGAACTGCTATTACACTCTGACTATAGTGCACTATTGGAAATTTTGCCTTTTCCGAAAGTGTTCAAAAGTTGAAATTTATTTACTCATTAGTTCACAAATACATCTGTCCTCAATGTTACATACCACGAATTTTGATTTAACAGAGCTCTGTTAACTGAGCAGTTGCTAAACTCAGGTTATGCTAACGAATGACAGTTTAATGTAAAGTTTGTATTTTTCTGCTGCGATTTGAAATTGCCAAAAATGAATAAAAACAGTAAGTTTTCTCAAATATTTTTGATGGAATCTAATCATTGTGGTATGTACTATGTGTTAGTACCTGTGATTTGTAGAAATTAATCGTGGTGTCTTTGTGGTTGAGGGCATTCGTAAGGCATCTCACAAAAAAAAATATGTGAAGAAAATTCAACCTACCAAATGTTGTTTAGATTTGTTAGGGCTGTGACTTTTTGCACCTTGTAGAGCCATCACTTTGTCTCAATCTGCAGTTTTGGCGAAATTTCCTTTTTCAACTCAATCTCATTTTCTCCAATGCCTACTTGCTTGCCATGACGTTTAGTTTGCCATGGGGGAGCGAGTTCCAATCTAAACGACTTGGTATTATAACCTCATACATTGAATCAAAAGTTAAAGTGGGTATGCAATAATCAATATTTGTTGGTGTCGCTATTTGACTACTTAGCATAGCAGAGTGACCATGGGAGCCTTCACGAAAGTTAGCAGTTTCTCTAAGCCTAATAGCAGTATTACTAGCTCTATGGTTATTAGGTGTAACACTTTATGAAGAGTCCTAAGAACGGAGAGATTACCCAAGACCGGCCACCAAACTAAGACTCCGTAGAGTAGTATGGGGCGGATGACAGCTAAATAAAGCCAGTGTATAATTTGAGGGGAGATGCCCCACTTCCGGCCAATGGCACGCTTGCACGAGTACAGCGCTGTGGTTGCCTTTTTGACCCGTTCATGTAAATATTTTGGTTCAGTATAGTCTTTTGTCAAGTACTATACCAAGATATTTAGCTGTGTCGCTAAGTTATTTAAACGAGGAGGAATCAAATCCGGAACTTTATATTCCCTGGTAAACATCACAAGTTCTGTTTTTGTTGGCCACACCCAGCTGTCCACTCTGAGATTGTCGCTAACGCATTCTGCATTGAGTTGCATAGAGTTTTCGGAAATTTGCCTCTGTTTATTATGACGACATCGTCCGCATTGTCGATCACAGTATGTCCTCACTCTTCCATGTGTCTTAGCTTGTTTACCGTTAGAACCCATAGAAGCGGCGAAAGAACACCTCCCTGAGGAGTGCCCTTATTCACATACCTTCGAGTGCAGGCATTCCCTAGTTGAGAGTTTACTGTTCTACTGGTAAGCAAGAGTCGAGTGAACTCTACTAGGGGTCCCTGCTCATTCAGATCTGTCAGGGCAGAATGGGGCATTCTCATTTGACAAAATTTCCCCTAGTGTAGTGTAATACAGGGGACGGCAAAAAACACATTTTGGCGTCGCGCGTGAGTGTTTAGCCACGCGCATTTAGCATTTCGTTGCTGTTTCGAAAGAGCGTAGTATAAGCTCGTCGACGTCGCTGCTGCAAAGCAGTATTGTAAGCACAGAAGATAGGGAATCACCGGACTGTGGTGTAATAGCAAAAAACGAACGAAATTACTTAGAATACTTGCGTGAATACTTCGCTAGAATTTTCCGAAATCAAAATGCCCAAGTCAAACTTATATACATAACACGGTTACAGATCAAGTTTCAAGTAAATTGGATGAACTCCAAATATTCTCATATAGCATTTAACGTAAAGTTTCCTTGTGAGTGGATTTTTGAAAATCTGTGTTGAATTATTTCGCATATTTTGCTTACAAACCGAGTTTAAGGAACTTATCCGGCAATTTTCCACCCAAAAAAACCCGCCATAGTTCCCACTAATAGAAACCATTGTCTTTCAAGGCGCTGCGTAGATGGCCAATCAATGAGTACAAACTATTTTACTAATGTCTTGATGGTTTCTGAAGGGGAAACTTTCTTAGAATCTTCCTTAGATTACGCTTTTCCCTCCCCCGCCCTAATTTACATACTTGAATTGTGATGCGCAATGATGCACATCCAATTTGGTTCACTCTATCCTTGATTACTACATCTCAATTTCATTGCTTTTTGCATTGAAAGAAATCAAAGTCAAGCAAATCCCATAAAATAAATCAATGATGGCTTGAAGCAAGACAACCGACTAATGGTAGAAGGAGTTTACTCATAAGGAATTTGCCATTAGCCATTCTTAAAGCAAACCATAAATAGCAATCAACCTCATTCTGTATGCCCGCACGGTTGACCTGGTGATTAGGATGTGAAATTTCCACTGCCTTGCAGTATTTCACGCCTTCACAACATGCTGGCTAGTTGAGATTCATGCCGCTAGACTCAACGCGTCCCACAATAGCTTTTGCTAAACCCTCCTTGTGTGTTTTTTGCAATTTATTATGTGATGCCTCAAGCTATCTACGCCAAAAGAAGGGAACTAGCCTGGGCTCAAATATTCAGCTGAATTATTAAATATGTCTAAATTGTTCTTTTCTTTTTCCATCATAAATTGTCCAACTCAACAGATTCACCTTTTGCAAATGACATTTACACATATTTCAAATTCCTTACCTGTCACCTGGGTAATGCCTTCGCGTTGGGCTGACGAGACACGTCTGAAAATGCTAAGCACAGCTTTGCTGCAAGCAAAAGAAGAAAAACGCGTAAAAAAAGGTGTCAAAATTTTCTTTGTCAACTTCATTGATGACAAATTTTACTTACCGAAAGTTTTGTCCGCTTACGCAGTAAAGCACAAAATTAATGCCAAAATTGGTGATGAAAAACGCATGGAAAATGTACTGCAAGGCGATGGTAATATTCTGAGTTTTGGCGGACTGCGTCTAAATAAAAAGAGAAAAATGATTTGTGTTTAATAAGTAATCTCTCATTAGAGCAGACATTTGGCCTTGATTTCTAATAAATCGAATCAAGCAAAGTCTCCTTTAATTTGCAGAGGGCACAACCTCTTGACCTGAAATTATAATTTAGTTGCCATGTTTGTCTCAAACCCTTTCCACTCAATTAAATTTCCGTCACAATCAATGTTTGAGTTTTAGTTTGGACAAGCAATTTAGTAATTTATTCATTTATTCAACATAGACCCAAAAACTAAAAAAAATTTAACTTTTGACGTGCTTTGCATACAACAAAGTTTGTCCGCATGTTGTCAAGTGTCAGAAAACATAAAGTAGGGCTAAACAAAACAGATGCGGCCCATAACTTTTTGTTTGTTCTTTCTACTGTTGTCCAGGAATGTCTGGCTATTGTTCAAGTGGGTTGTCAAAAGGAGATACATTTGAAATTCAATTAGTAAAATTACAATCGAATTGATGAATTGCTTGGAATTTGAAGAGACCTCTGTGAACTCTGGACCTTTGTGCTGATTTAATTAAACTAAACAAGCGAACATGTTCCACTGCAATTGTTTTTATTCATTTCTGGTCTTTTGACGAATTTCAAACACGCAATGGGGTCATACAGGGATGCCTCATATCACCGCTGCTCTTTGCCTTATAAAGCGTGATTTTTTTAGCAGCTTTCGGACTTGATTCAAAAAACATGAAAGTCGGTCAAGCCCGACTTTAACATACTCTGTACCCCCAAAGTTTGTATATATCTGATCAATTTAAGTTAGAAGCCACACAAAGTGGGCAGGACAGCCATCAAGTGTGTGTAGTGCCGCCCATCGCCGTTGCGGCCGGTGCTACCCATCAGAATTGTTTGTTTTCCTTATAACTCGACTATCTTTCATCCGATCTTTATCCGATCTAATCTTAATTACTAAATAAAACTTTACTTTAAAAGGTACGAACCATCTATCTACAAAACTGTGGGAGATATAAGGTTTTTTCCAAATTGCGGGTGCTGGAGGGGGCGTGGCAAAAATTAAAAATAAACTTGTTCTGCCTGCAAGTACAAGAAGTATTTGTCCCATACTTGTCAAACCTTTATCTCTTACCAGATCTGTGCGTTCATACAGACGGACATGGCTATATCGACTCGGCTGTTGATGCTGATCAAGAATATATATACAGTGCCGCTCAACTCTTTTTTTAGTTTTGAAACGTTGTTTCTCTATAACAAGCACTCCGATTAAAGCGAAATAAATTTTGTTGTGTAAAGAAATCATTCATTTGTGAAATAGCAAAGTTTGTGTTCTGTTAGTTTTGTTTTTATATAATTTTTATTAATTTTCATAAAAAAAATCTCCATTTTTTTGGTTCAACTGAATAGGTTTGACACTTTTGACTTCACTTTTTGATTGGCTGCGTGATTGAAAAGATCTTTTGTATTCCAAAATTTAAAGCAACTACTATCAGTTTGTTGTAAAATGGGCCACGGAAAACCTTTAACCGATTTTGAAAAAGGTCAAATAAAAGGCTATATTGAATCTGGCTTAAAACACTATGAAATAGTCGGTATCGGTAATCGGTAGAAGTCAAAACGTTGTAAGTAATTTTCTCCGTAATGAAGCAGACTATGGAAAAAAAAATGAATGGAGGAAAAAAATATGCAACAACAGCATCGGTGAGGTGACTTATCCTACGAACTGCCTTAAATTCCCACCTTTCTGCTGGTAAAAGTAGGGAAGAATGCGGCGTAAATGCTAGTGTGGCCACGGTAAAACGAATTATTCGAAGCGCCAAACACTTGAAGAGATTGAAAATAATAAAAAAAACACCTCTCAATGATGCTCGTAAGGAAGCACGACAACTATTTGCCCGAGAACACATGATGAGGAACAAGGAGTGGAAGACGGTGGTCTTCTCCGACGAAAAGAAGTTCAACCTCGATGGACCGAATGGCTATAATTACTATTTCCGCGATATGCGAAAGGAAGAATGTTTTTTAAGTCGTCATCACTCTTGTGCAGGTTGAGTAATGATGTGGGGAGCCATATCGTTTTATGGAACATGCGAGCTCCAGTTTGTCACCTCGAAGATGAACGCAAATGTGTATAAGACTGTGCTCCAAAAGGCTTTTCCCCACTTTTCGGAGATTTATGGTCATATTCCATGGACGTACCAATATGACAACGCTCCCATCCATACCGCTCGGGTTGTAAAACAGTGGATTAAAGACCAAAACGTCAAATTGTTCGAGTGGCCGCCTTACTCCCCTGACATTAACATTATCGAGAACACATGGGGACTTTTGTCCAGGAGAGTATACGAAGGAGGAAGATAATTTAGTGACTCTGGGACCCTAGTTGAAGCAATTAAAAAAGCCTGGTCAACAATTTCAGTAAATGAAATTGAAAAATATTATGATTCCTTACCAAACCGTATGTTTGAAATAATTAAGAACAAGGGTGGGCATACCAAATACTAAATAATGCTAAAACAGTGTCCTTTATTATTTAAGTTACCCAGTGCCTTGAAATTTTGCTTTATATACTTTTGTTTAATAGTTTTAGTGGTCAAACCTAATCAGTTGAGCCAAAAAAAATTGAGATTTTCTGTTATGTTTTTGAAAAAATAATATAAATGATATAAAAACAAAACTAACAGAACAGAAACTTTGCTATTTCACAAATGACTGATTTCTTTTTACAACATTTATTTCGCTTAAATCGGACTTATTATATGCTGGATGGGTATGTACGTAGAAGGCTAGGCTTCCGAAATTCAAAGACAAACACTTTTAAGAGGACCTATGAATATTAACAATAAGGATCGTGATCCAGTCGACTTTACGACTTACATAAATATCTTTGTAATCTGGACGCGTTCTCCTGAACAAATATTTGTCTAAATTTTTACCGAATGTAGAGGCAAAAATCTGTCAACTATTCAACCCAAACTCGAACCAAAGCCTTGGTTTCTATTAGTACAGGAACCGGTCCGTTGAGGGTTGTCCCCTCATAACCTGCCAGAGCCGTTTCGTTACCTTTGTGCTGATTACAATAAACTCTATCGAGTAATCGGTTAGTAAGATTTTCTTTCACTTTCATACTTTAATTTATGTTTATTTTCTTCTGTCAATTGGGCAAGAGATGGGCTGCTCTTTTTGCCTGAAAATTAATCCCAGAACCATTCCCTGGCCTTATCTCCGTTTCACAACCCATTGAACTAAAGCAGTTCAAAGATTTATTTGTCAATAAAAGACAACATTATGATTTTCTATCCGAGCTGTCTATTCCATTTATGTTGGAAACAAAACCAAAAACAAAATTATGCAATTAACTGTAGTTATGTGTCAGAGCTTGACAACCGCCAAAGGATGCTGTGGGCCACAGCACATGAATGTTTTTATTTATGTTTTACGATTCAAGTGGCTCCAAAGTGCACAAACTAATTAAAGCAGCATTAACATACACACACACACACACACACGAGACTCCCTTTTGACTTTTTGTACCATATTTAATACCAAGTTTTTATTTGGCTTGAAAGCCTTTTGATGTATGTATGTTTTTATATAAGCCTCTCCGATTATTCCCTTTGCCAAGCTTTGCTTAGTTCCGTTGCAATTGGCATCTGTGGCCAGTTAATTAAAAGCTGTCAAATGCTGGCCAAGCAATAACAAAACTTTGTTCATTTCGTTTGGCCCAAACAATAAGCCAGCAGCCCACTGCATTCACCAGTGGCAGCTGTTTCTCTTGCAATTTCAATTATTTTAATTAAACAATAACCAACAAAGACTAGTTACAGTACAGAATAGATAAAGTGGCAGAGCCATGTGTTTGCTGATCGTATGATGCGATTACTTTTAGTTTTTGTTTGTATTTACTTTTTGTCAGCTGAACTGAATTAGGCTCTAAGCAGCTTACAACTGAAAAGCCAACATTTGGTTAAATGAAACTTGAAAAGTTTCTATGGAGTACAGGTAAAGTTTTTCGTGGAAATAATGTTAAAAACTTTAAGCAACAGTCTGGTAAACAATTTACCCTGTCGCTCATTTCAAAGTGCAGAGATGCATTTAAATGTGCCGTAAAAAGTGTTTTTCATCCGGTCTTATTGAGATTTTACTCACTTAACAATGACAAATAAAGGCTTGTACAAAATTACCCCAAAAAGTATGCTATGCAAAATTCTTGCTGCTTATTTGACAAACTCTTAACCCTCTTTCTTTTTATCAATATTCAATTTCAGAGCTTTCAATCCTCTTCAACCCTTGTTTATTTGTCTACCCAAACCACCATCACTTACCTCCCAATAGGTTTCAATGCGTAGCAAACAACTTGGCAAATTGAGGCATACAAACACCGTGGATACAAGCAGCAACATTTTGGTAACCTTAAGCTGTGAAGAGTTTTGTACCTTGCGACGTCCTGTAACAAAAAAAGAAAAATGATAAAGACAAAGTTTAGTCTAACTAATTAGTTTCAAATCATCCAGAAGATGGAATGATTTCCCACTTGAGATTCTTTCATTTTGTATGTCACATGTTGAAGTTTCAGCAAAAGATGCTGCTAATTGTTGAGATTTGCCAACAAGCCAACTTAAATGGCTTGACAGTTAAGTGAGCAAAAGTTTGCCAGGCAAAGTTTTGTTTGCCCATCTGTTATGGGTGTAATTTTTAACCTCTGCCAGCTCCTTGAAAGGATATAAAAACTCATTTCTCTTACCTGGTTTCTGTGTTATCATCTCACACTGATGTTGACAATTGTTGACATGCTGTGTTTGTTGTTGTTGCTGCAGCTGGTCTTGCTCTGACTGCTGTTCGCACGGCTGCCTGGAGACATTGTGCTGTCCAGTTGGATGCGTGCACGATGATTTTTGTCGCTTCAACGAAGCTGAAGTGCGATATGAAGCCATTGTTGTACTGTTGGAATTTGATGGCATACTTGTGGTTTGTGGTTTCCTAAAAGAGGTAGACAATTTATAGGATTTACTCACAGAAATGCTATCATCCTAGTTGGCAATGAAAAACTTGGTTTTTGGTTTTTCACCAAGTTTAACTAAAAGATTGAAATTTTGATTCAATTTGTTTGTTTTTTGTCTTTCTGTTCTTTAACGGTTTAATTATGACTATGAATTATGATATTTTTTTGCGACTGTCATGAAGAATAACTTGCTAACCCTTAGGCCGTTTGTTGGTACATAGATGGCGCCACCATAGATAGATGGCACCAGCTGAGGTTGAGTTTTAGCTACTTGGTTTAATAGGTGTAACTTTTATTTTAACACATTTTTGTTTAGTGGGGCAGACCAAAGGCTCACTCCGCTGACGCGAGTTGGACAGCCACGCTATTGCGTGATTACGATGATTAGAGAGGGCAGGGCTGCCACAGTACTGCCCCTCCAGGGACCATGTGGGAAACGAATGATCTGCATGTTTTGAGTATAGCTGCGATGTATGTCCGGGGTGAGCATCTACAGGATTGGTACAAGTCCCAATGTGGAGGAAAGCTTGTGTATAGTTTTCGTTGTGATGTTTCGGTTGAGTGTAGAAACTGGTAAATCCGCCGTACTGAGCATGTGCATCGAGTACAGACTTGAGTAGTTGCGTCGATGGTAACCGCGCGTTGAGCCCGTTGCTTTGAGTGGGCTTCCATAAACAAGTTCGCCCAAGCAGGCTTGAGGTTGCAGAGTCAATAGTGCTGGGTATTGTACCCCGAGTCGAGACATTCGTGTGCCACGCGTTGTGTACTTTGTTTGCCACTTGTTGTGGACTTTGTTTGCCACTTGTTGTGGACTTTGTTTGCCACTTGTTGTGGACTTTGTTTGCCACTTGTTGTGGACTTTATTTGCCACTTGTTGTGGACTTTGTTTGCCACTTGTTGTGGACTTTGTTTGCCACTTGTTGTAGACTTTGTTTGCCACTTGTTGTGGACTTTATTTGCCACTTGTTGTGGACTTTGTTTACCACTTGTTGTGGGCTTTGTTTGCCACTTGTTGTGGGCTTTGTTTGCCACTTGTTGTGGACTTTGTGTTGAGATCAAGAACTTGTGGGTAGACTCAGGGCTGCATCAATTACCAAACAAAGAGCGTCTCGAGTTGTTCACATGAACAGCGGCGATGATGAAAGATGCGATGAAGATCTATATTCAGCTGAATATGGATCTTCATCGCATCTTTCATCATCGCAATGTTCATGCTATCAACTGGATGTTCATATGCAGCTGAATATGGATCTTCATCACAACTTTCATCATCGCCGATGTTCATGCAACAACTGAAGACGTTCTTCGTTTGGCAATTGATGCAATTGATTCAGCTGCGCGACGTACTTTCATAAGTAGGAACGATCGTGTGGCAGTCTGCGTACAATGTAAGATCTAGAAAATCTGATCTGAAAGTCGGATGCTAAACCAACGTGAGATCGGTTACATTTAGATGCAGAGTCTATTGAGTGCAGTGTGAAATCATGTAAATTGGTCTGCAGCAGGGCGTGGAATGTCTTCAGCACGTGAACAGCAGGCGTGGGCAGCGGTTGGTAGACAGCTGGACGTGTAAGAGGGCGACAGCCGTCGTTTGAAAATGCTAAGCGAAAGTTGTATTTCGTTAGAATTTGACATTGGGTGTAAGCGCGTGAATTTCGTCACAAATTGAAATTCATTTGTTTACTTTAAATTTGGATTAAGTTTGTTCATTAACTTAGACCGGGGTCACCAATCTTAGCTGAAGTGTTTAGATAGGTGTAACTCACTTTACTGAATATTACTTGAAATGTGAAACCAACTAAAAGAGATTTCTAGGACACCGTGAATTGGTTTTGGTTTGGAACAGATTTCCGTGACACCTTCGATTATATTTACTCACATCTTGTGCATTGTCAGTGTACGTCGTACTGTTGCAAATTTCCAGACCGTACAACCCGTACAGGTGTTGAGCACTGCAATTGTGGTAAACGGCACCGCATAAACCACTATCGAATCCCAATAGTTGAACAGCGCCAGTTGTTCCTGTAAATAGATTATTTTGTTAGATTTTTCGTTAGATCGCTGTACGTGGTTTGGGAGCTAATTGAATTGTGTACAAAGTGATATGTATCTGTCATACGCTTCCATCTGGCACAAACTTAATCAAATTGCGTTTTTTAGTTTGCTTTTTATATATTTTTGGAATAAAATCATTTTTACGCCATGGAAAAATGCATCACAGGAGTCTGAAATTAATTAAATAAAGCGACACACAAAAAATATGTACAAGTGTATACCAAAAGGGGTGGAAAATTACGGATTCTTTGCAAAAAAAAAAAAAAACACCCTGCATTTCTGAGAAACTTGCATTTTTCACATTTAAGGATTTGTAAGCATTTTAATTAACAATTGCAGGAGAATGCACACAAATGTTGAAATCCAACTTTGACAGTAATAAGTCTCAACTAATTCTCTCGAAAATAAATATTGTTAAAAAGTAGAACGACTGCCGGACACTATGAATTCTTGGCAGAGCCACTCAACATCCCCTTCACATGAATCAAACAAGTTTGCCAGGCACTAAAATTATTTCATGCTTAAGGCAGCCAATCGACTGTTGCTTTCCAGTTGCTTAGGCCACAACAGGACACTTGTTGGTCTCTGCTTGTGCACTATGGAAAAAATTTACAATTTTGTTCAAAATACCTTGTTACACTTGAGATACACATACACACCCAGCAAACATTATATTATTGCAGAAGATAAGAATGCGATTTTTCCAGTATGTATCGCTTTACTCTAGCAATATCGCATAGCAATTGCATTCTCGTCTCCCTTCGGGAAGAAATGTGCCACTCTGCGACACTTCTGGGAGGAACGAAAGCGTTTCTACTGGTAGATAGGTGATAGTTCTCTTCTTAGGGATAAGAAAGCTTTTCATTCTGGAGACAAGAAAAAGTGTCTTCTAAGGGATAAAAAAGCGATTCTTCCTGGAGATAAGAAAAAGAATATTCTGAAGAAAGGAAATCGTTTCCTCCTGAAGATGTGAATGAGTCTCTTATGTGGAGGATAAGATTTATTTATTTTTATTATTCCGTACATCAATTTTTGCTTGCTTGTAATTCTCAAGAACGAGTTCCTTACTCAGCCAATATAAATATTGCAATTAAAATTTGCGACGAATCGCCAATGCCCAGATTGAATGATGAAAATACGAAGCCCCTTTAAAAAGAATCGCATTCATGTCTTCAAGGCAATATTTTAGGGATATATCACCAATTTACCGTACAGAAGCTGAAAAACTTTATAATGAGTAATTAGCTCTAAGGCTTTAGGGTCCTTTTTACGCTTTAGCTTTAACACTATCATTTCTTCCTGGTGCTTCGAATGTGCTCTCACATTTTCCTGTTCATAAAATGTATTTTGAGTTCTCAGTAATTTTATTATTTTTCCTTGAAGCACGCGGCTGTAATCAATTTTTGGATCAGTCAGTTTTTTGATTTTGGCTTTCTGAGTTGTACAAGGTGCTGACGTTGGATTAAAGGGTGATGGAGCGGCGGACTCCAACTTTACAACTTTGTGTTGGAAGTCATTTTGGAGCTCTTTAAAATCAGCCTCCTCTAGCTGACCATCCTCTTCCAATTCAAAAACATCTGTAAAAGATTTGATTATGCACATCCATGTATTGAAGAAAATACTTCGTTTTACTTACTAACACTGACAAAACTGTTCTCGTCAGCAGTGGCATATTTGCCAATCATTTCCATTATTTTTTCCGACATGTCAGAAACTTTTTTGGACGAAGGCGGGCCGACACCTGTTTCCCTACTCTCCAATGCAACTTCAGCTTTGGTTTTTTTCTTAAGACCTTCATATTATGCTATAAGAGCCTGAGCATCTGACTTCTTGTTCTCGATGACATTCTTGTTATCTTCAGCTAGAGCTACTAGTTTCCATTCCTTCCCGTCTGTAAAGTTCTTAGCAAGTGGCCTTTTTGTTGTGTTTTCCATAATTTCAGATGACAGCCAAACTTTTAACCAAAATAAAATGAGACAAATCAGCTGTTTGACAGTGCTGCCAGATTTTCACTGGAAGGGCTACCACCTTATTAGAGAATTTGTCATTCGTATGTAAACTTTTTAGATAAGATTATACATTGGTTTTGTAATCCAATTTGGTTATGTGGGACTTTATCTATTGCATAGAGTTATTTGTCAAATAGCTATTTCTCACTTATTTAGAAGATGAGAAATCGGCCCTAAATCGATGACTGCGTGATTTATGGCAACTGAAATGTAGAATTTGAGTATTGCCTGACTCTATGTCAAAACACATCGATCAATTTATGATGTTTTCCAATATATAATATTTCGGTTGCTCCTCGGCAACCATCTTCAGGGACACTACAAATACAATTTACCAATTACAATTTAACATTGATTCAATCAAAACAAAAAATAGATTTTTCACATACATTATTTTACACGTCTGCTCCGTTCGGCGTGGAGTTGGATACTGATCTATTATTTGTCAGTAAGTGTCTGTATAGGTGAGCACAGTTTTCCGTGTCCGTCTTGTAGTTAAGTCTCTTGTCTGTTGGTGTGTCAATTATATGTAGCATCTCTATAGTGAAGCGTTTGCTGTAGTGGTTTTCTTGCAGTAGGATTGTTGTTGCTTCAGAATTCGGCGAGTGTCCGCTATCCATACTGTGTGTCGCGAGCGCCGTTTTTGGTATGGTTGTTTGTTGTCTCAGTTTGTAGTCCGATCTATGTTGGCATATTCTTGTTTTTAATTTTGATTTTGTTGTACCAATGTACAATTTGTTGCAACTGCTATCTGCATTTCCATTGCATGGTATCTTGTAAATAACATTACTCCTATCAGGGATTTGATAATTTTTGTTGGGAAGTCATTGTTTTTCAATATTTGTTTAATTTCTGAAATGATCTCCTTATGATATATTTCATCACTTATGTTCATCATCCGTTGTATACAACCCCTTGCTGTATTTATAACTATGTTTTTCGGGTGCTTGGAATGGTAATTGATGATTCTGCCTGATGCTGATGGCTTCTTGTACCACATTAGCTTAAATTGATTTCCCTGTCTGTTAATTGTGGAGTCTAAATATGATAGTTTGCCATCCATCTCCAATTCCAGATTCCTGTGAAATGAGTTTAGTGCGTCAAGTGTGTTTTGAATCTCTTCCTCTTTCGTGATGGCAAACAGATCGTCTACATATTTCGTAAGCAATCTTGGTGGGTGCTTTAGTTTTATGACTGTGCTGTCAAGGAGTTCCTCCATCACGATATCCGCTATAACCGGGGATGCTGGGGATCCCATTGGCATGCCTTTTAGCTGTGTATATATGTCGTCCTCAAATTTAAAGTATGCTATGTTTCTGACAATACAGAATCTTAAGATTTCCATAAATAGTTGTTTGGGAATTTTCGTATACTCTTGTATCTTAGTCACATGATTGTCCACTTTGTCCAATAGTCTCCAACGCTAGTCCGACAGGTATGCTCGGGAATAAAGAGACCTACATCGAATGAAATTAGTCTCTCATCGCTCGCATATACTGAAATATTTATGCCTGATATGTCAACAATCGATCAATTTTCTAAGCCAATCAGTGCTTGTTAAATACCTTGTTTTGGGTTTCTTTTAGATTTGTGTAAAATAAATTATATGTAAATTCGACGTTAATAACACAGATGGCCAAATCAGCTGTATTTTTACAACCAATTAAAACGATGAATCTAAATCGTCCATGATAAATGTTCCTGGTTATAACCAACTCGTCTTTAATCCTTTTTCTAATCCACTATCAAAGGGAAATTAATATTAAGCGATTTATTTGCCGCTTTAGTTAAACTTGCATGTTCCGCTTAAATCTTATTTCTTGGTTTCCTTTCAATTTAAGTGCTTGCTCTCCTCAATTATAGTCTACTTTTCGGCATGAGCAAGCATACATTTTTGTTTGAACTTTCCAATGGCTAATGCTAGTCACTCTCCCTTCCGCCCGTTTTCCTTCTCCTTAACAAGTCCGCAAACTATTTCTTCAGATTGTGCGCATTTAGTTTTAGCATTTCTGATTCTCCTTGCACACCTCATCCTGCTTCAGCAATTCTTTGAAAATTCTTTTGCTGGCTGAACATTTTCATGGCTGTTTACATAATGTGGCAGGCTAGCTAGTGCTCTACAATTTCAGACTTTAAGGAGCCATCATTGCATTTGGCTCAATTACAATTAGATGAATGAGTACATTAACATTAATTATGGCCCAGTCGCAAAATGTTCCTTATGGAATTTTGTGTGCTTGTGTCCTTCATTAACATAATTTTGCACAGAATGCTGCATTTTCTTCTTGACCTCGTTAAATTCCTCAAAAGTGTGCAAATGAGAAATCGATGGCAGCTGTTAATTTGATTTAAAAACTCACTTAAAATTCAAATTTCAGTTAACGATTTCGCCATTTCACGCACTTCATTGGGTTGCCAGAGGGTCGTTGAGAGTTTCTGGTTGGGCGGTTGTTCAATTACCCTTGCTGCGACCAATTGTTGTTTTTATTGAGTATTAAATTTGAGAAGCGTTCTGTTTTTATATTATTTATTTTTCATTAACTGTAGTGGTCAGGCTTGTCCTTTTCTTATCACTAAACACCTAAGGACAGAAAATCCTTTAATGGCCCGTCATAAAAGTGAAAGCCACGCCAAAGCATTACTTTTATTTGGGTTTCTCGTTTCATTCATTTGTCCTATTTCTTTTTGACTTTTTTTTGTGTGTGTCTGTGTCGAGTGGATCAAAGCTCAACAGCTCGTAAATTTTCCATTTATTGTAAAGTTCATGTTGCACTCCAATTCTCATCAGACTTTAGGCAGTCTATGAATATTTTATTACTGGCAAATAAGATTAGTTGTATTCGAAAATGCATGGGAAATGGAAAAGTCGAAGGAGCCTTTGTGTACTATTTACATTTGTTGCTGTAAATCCTGTTAAGGGACTTGTGTGAGTGTGAACAAACACTTTTAATAAACTGTCTTGGCATTTCCTGTGGCCTGCAGTGCCAGCAAACCAATTTCAATTTCATATTGCAGCTGCTGCTGCTGCTGCTCCTGCTGTTTAGAATTTACAAAAGTCAAAGAAAGAATCTAAAGTAATTTTGTATTAAAGATGTTGTCCAGCTGTTTGAACTAGTTTTATATAATTTGTATTTAATTTACATAAGAAAGAAATTCGACTTGAGCTAAGCCAAGCGCACCTGGGTGCAAGCATAAGCAGACAAGCAGAAACTTTGTATAGACTTAAGAACATAATTTCCTCAAGTTAATTTTATATTTATGTTGCATTTTCTTTATCTTTTCTTGCAGGTAAGCTTTTCCAGCTGAATTTACACACTTTGGCAAACAGGAACTAGTTTTAAATACAGGACCTATTCCATTTCTAAACTTTCTGATTTGGTTTGTTGAATGGTTGAAAATTCAAAAGTCAACGAAGAAGTACAAGGTAACCCACATTAATGTATAGCAGTTTATGTGTACAGCTATTTCAAATCCCATTTGGACTTCTCAGCAGTCCCCTGGCAGGCTTGTTGAGGCTTCGTAGCTCGCCCAAGATTGGGCAAACACCGATTAGATGCCTAACATTCTCAGTTACACGCAGGTTGCAGAGTGTACAGTCAGTATTGATGGAGTTTACGTGCGGCATTAAGCATATCACATGGAGATTGCTTGCATGCCGAAGCGGTCTTGAAAATAGTTTACGTGCTCCAAGTTTGTGGTTAAATGTTTTTTGTAAATGATTCTGGACTCACTTGGGGACGCCAGATATTTAAAGTTTTCTCTTTCCCGGAACTCGATGTTTTCCAGTATCAGCTTATGTGAGGCTTCCCAAGTCTCTGGACAATCAAAATTGATATCGAGATTCCAAGTAGAAGCTGTGACTTGACATTTCTCGAACTCTTGAGTTTTGCTAGCTTAGAACGGGTTTTGCATACATGTATTAAATAGCTTGGTAAGTTGTGTGCATCCTCATTGAAAATATTTACCGAAAATAGGGCTAAAATGTGTCTACGATCTATTGATTTATATATTTAGAGTCGACAAAAAAAGGATGTCAACAAAAATATATATAAGCTACAAAAATTTTTATGAGCTATGAAAGCTTGTCAAGGACAATCTAATAAAATGACAAAATAAACTAATAATGACTCCGTCACGGTGGGGGAATTTTATTTGCCCATCCGGCCAGCTATGCCACGATTCACTTGGATCCAAGGATCGTACCAAAATACGTGGTTTAAACTGTCGGACCGAAACTTCTGCTAAATTTTTAGCGGTTTTCAGCCTTGGTTATATTATGTGAATGAAAGACACAACTTAAATTCTAAATATATCAATTATAATTGATATAAAAAGAGAATTTGGCGTTGCTGGATAACAAGAGGCGGCCATTTTGAAAAAGTTGTTTTACGATTTGTAGCAGAGCTCGCAAAAAACTGTTAATACTATCAGCGTGTCTTCATAAAATTGTTCTGTTGCAGACACAACGAATAGAGGTTGCAAAAAGACACTTTCAATTCTGTTTTGCTCAACCAAAGATCGCTTTTTCGTTTCTGTTTTGCTCATGTCTTTGACCGTCACTGACAGTTTTGCCGTGAGCCGTCTTCCAAAGTGTCTTCTACAAATGTAAGCATGGTTGTGACTGGGATGCCTGTCAACGATATTTGTACATATGTGGAGTATGGATAACTTTATTATTATTATTCTTTCAAATGAAATGCAGAAAATATTAGTTTTTGTAATTGAAAAAAAAAATATTTATTTAATTATGTACATTTTACATATAGTACATAAGCCCACCGCCTACCACACGAACAAAACAAATAACACTTTTTGCTGACACTTTTTGTGTTTTGCTCATTTGAAGACAGTTTGTACGTGAGCTCTCGCTCACTAGTATCCCTCTCAGTTGTTATTGGCAGACCGTCTCGTTTGTTTTGATCAAGCGAAAATGTGAAACAGAAAACACATGAGGAGAGAAAAAAAGTATCCTGCTCAGTGAGAGACCGAGCTGACTCGGTTTGTTTTTTTCTGTTTTGTCAGTGGGCTAATCGCACTGAAAAAAGTGTTGAGGGTTATTGGCGAGCTCTGATTTGTAGCCATTGAGTGACCGAATAAAAAGAAGAAAAAAGTTTTGAAAAATATTTATTCAATTTCATTTTATGACCAAAAAAATCAGGTACCAAATCAATTGCAAGTACTAGGTAGGTAACAGTATTCGGAGACCGTTTATATTTGCCCAGAAATTGTTAATAAATAGGTTTATAATATAGGTATATATTTGCATTTTAAGTATTTAAAAAAGATTATTTTAATCTGACGCCAAACAAAACACAGCATACTTATATGGATACTCAAGAAAATACTAGATTTTCGATGTGTACTCAGAAATAAGCGAATAAACTTCGTCAAACGGTATCCAAATTCATTGGGACAACATTATAAAATAGAATAAAATAGTTAAACCACCACTGCCACCACTGGCCTGAGTAGAAATTTGACAAAAAAAAAGTTGAAAATGCCAGATCTTTAAGCCGCATTACGCAGCCATCGATCTAAATCAGTCAAACCATTAACTATAATATATTAGATTCCTCTCGTCGCTATCAAAATTGACTAGGTTATAAACAATATCAATTATATCAATTTAATTGAGATAAAATAGCAAAAAGCTGTTTTTGGGTCATAACTTCAGATTTTGGGGGTGTTAGGAAAAAAACCAAGTATGAGGAAATGCTATGCTCGACCTGTTCTACAGCGTACACCATGTCTTTTCGAAAGTAGATTTTTGCTGTAACACTGTGTTACCTATCTATCCATCTATCTTTCTATATATATGTATGTAAACAATGCGTATTATAATAAAACTATGCCTTAACTTAAAACTAAATATCAAGTATTACTAAAGCTTAGCATCGGGAACGAAAATGCGTGTTTGAAAACGAAGAACTCCGTACACAAAACAAGAAAGAAAGTCGGTCAAGCCCGACTATAACATACTCTGTACCCTTAATGTCGCAGCACGCATTTGCTCACGAGTTATACGCGCTCATCTCTAAGTTTCACTCTCTCTCTCTCTCTCTCACTAAGATTGCCATTCTGCTGTGGTTCTGGGTGAGGGGTGTTCACTGGCCGTTTTTTGCTCATAACTTGAGATCGTTCATCCGATCTTTATCATTCCTTCAGCAAATCGATAAATAATAATTACTAGATATCTGTAGAAGGTACGAACAATCTATCATGAAAACTGTGGGAGATATGACTTTTTTTCTTAATTGCGGGGGCGGCAGGGGGCATGGCAAAAGCTAAAAATAAACTTGATCAGCCTGCAACTAAAAAAAGTATATGTCCCATACATGTCAAATCTCTATCTCTTACCATCTTTGAGATCTGTGCGTTCATACAGACGGACGGACAGACAAACAGACGGACATGGCTATATCGATTCGGCTGTTGATGCTGATCAATTATATAAGGTTGTCAAAAAAGTCTTGCGGTATTTCCGCAAGCTTGTCTTTGCAAGCGCGTAGTTCTAGTTGTATTCGTCGCATCGGTTCACGCTAGAGCTTTTTGGAAAGCTCTTTTCACGCGCTAACACGTGTTTGATTGTTTGTTTTTAGTCGTTCGTGAGTTATAGCTTCGCAAACATGGAGCAAAATAAAGATAAAATACGGCATATTTTACAGTACTACTACGATAAAGGCAAAAATGCATCTCATGCTGCCAATAAAATTTGTGCAGTTTATGGACCCGATACAGTTTCCATTTCTACCGCACAAAGATGGTTTCAACGTCGAAAATTGCGATAAAATCGCTGAATTGATCGAAAGAGACCGGCATAGTAGCAGCCGTAGCATCGGCCAAGAGCTGGGCATGAGTCATCAAACCGTTATAAACCATTTGAAGAAGCTTGGATTCAAAAAGAAGCTCGATGTATGGGTGCCACACGACTTGACGCAAAGAAACATTTTTGCCGTATGGATGCATGCGAATCGCTTCTGAATCGCAACAAAATCGACCCGTTTTTGAAGCGGATGGTGACTGGCGATGAAAAGTGGGTCACTTACGACAACGTGAAGCGCAAACGGTCGTGGTCGAAAAGCGGTGAAGCTGCCCAGACGGTGGCCAAGCCTGGATTGACGGCCAGGAAGGTTCTTCTGTGTGTTTGGTGGGATTGGCAGGGAATCATCCACTATGAGCTGCTCCCCTATGGCCAAACGCTCAATTCGGACCTGTACTGCCAACAACTGGACCGCTTGAATGCAGCACTCATGCAGAAGAGGCCATCTTTGATCAACAGAGGCCGAATTGTCTTCCATCAGGACAACGCCAGGCCACGACACGATCTTTGGTGACGCGCCAGAAGCTCCGGGAGCTCGGATGCGGAGGCTCTTTTGCATCCACCGTTATAGTCCGGATCTCGCACCAAGTGATTACCACCTATTTCTGTCCATGGCGAACGAGCTTGGTAGTCGGAAGTTGGCCACAAGAGAGTCCTGTGAAAATTGGCTCTCCGAGTTTTTTGCCAATAGGGAAGCGAGCTTCTATAAGAGGGGCATTATGAAGTTGGCATCTCGTTGGGAACTCGTCATCGAACAAAACGGCGCATATTTGACTTAAATCGCATTATTATAACCAATTTTATGAACAATTGAAAATTCAATAAAAATACCGCAAGACTTTTTTTATATATATACTTTATAGGGTCGGAAATGATTCCTTCTCCCTGTTACATACTTTTGTGTGTGGTCAATCTGGAAAACAATTTTTCCGCATGCAAGTATTATAAATCTTCCTCAAACCACTCAACTCTTAACCATTCTGAGATCTGTGCGTTCATACGGATAGACAGACAGATGTACAATGGCCGTATCGAGTCGACTTATAGGGCCTAAGATGTTTACTTCTGGCTGTTGCATAAATTTGCACAAGCTCATTGTACACTTTGTACAGAGTATAAAAAAGCAAATTTGAATACTTTAAAACAGCGAGCAAAATTTAGTTAAACATAGAGCAATCAATTTCGAATTGTAAAATGTTATCAAAGAAGCGGGGAAACCCCACCGCGAAAGATGAAGAAGTACCGCCACAAGGCTACAATCAAGTTGAAAATGCTTTTAAACTCGATTTGGCGGTACCCCCAGCTAATACCTTAGTTCCACTGGCAAACATTCTACACCATTCTCAAAAAGTTTACGTCTCGATGTTCCACTGACGAATGTGAAATGCGGTCACACTAACTTAAGCAAAGAACAGCTGATTGGATTGCTTTGCTTCAATTGTAAATAAAAGCACCATCCTGTCCAGGTACTCTCTCCAAGATTTGTATTGGAAATACGATAACATTTTAACATACACAACTCATGGGCACATGACTGTGCTCCAGCCCTATCCCACTAAGCTTAAATTCTCTCCCGTTGTTGTTGTGACAGTAACTTGATCATTAGTGACACTGGTTTGATCACCGGAATGTACATTTAACTCCTATGACGAAATAAACATATAGATCGAAATCATTTAGAATAAGGTCATCATCCATCGAATGACCTCTACCTATAAAATGTGCCAGTGGAACAAGAGTAAATCTTGAAATTTGTAAAATGACAAAGTTTTGTCCAACTTGTCCCAACTTGCAACTCCCGCACATGCCTTATAGGTATATTGTTTCAACAAATTGAACCTATCTTCTCTCGTTCGTTTCTTTCTTTCAACATCTGCTGCGTGTACTGATGTAGGGGCTTTTCTCTTTTAAACAAAAGCCATTTAACAATGATTTGTTTCTTTCAATATGCGGAGCAACAACCCCCAACAAACTGCACAAAACGTCTCGTTGTATCTTTGGGCTTATGGGCTTCTCACAATTTATGGCCTCACATTAAGTGTCAGCGGTTCTTTGCAATATTGTCAATATGAAATCGTTCATTACTCGATGCCCATCCATTTTCAACACGAATTTTACATAATTTTTGAAAAACCAAAAAAAAAAAAACCCCCCGCCAGCAACGACATCTATTGCCTGTGTGGAGGACAAGCAAACGTTTGCCACATCACTCATGCATCAGTGACAGGAAAACATGGACTTTTATTTTCGCTGCTGATTGAATTTGAATTTCCCGAGTCCGCTCGCTCAATCTGCCGCTCATTCATCATTGTGTAGGCGCGACATTTTACGCTTCACTGTGACCAATTTGGCTAATAGACAAAGGCAAGGCAATAAAATTTCATTTCCTTTCTCATACAACTTGTTTGATTTGCTTGACACAAAGAAATTAGCATCAAATTTCCAGTCCCAAATAACCTGTTTGCACAACAAAATGAAATTTGAGATTTATTAGGCTAGAATGGAAATTCAGTTCAGTCAGGCAGGACGCAAAAGGCTTGTCTTGGTTTATGAGTAGTTACTTTTGTGCTTGCCTCGTGTTTTGTCACATTCTTTCACTAATTTGTGTAGTTGTTGTGGTTGGAGTAATAAATTGTCAATTTGTGCTTAACTCACTTAGCGGGTTGACTCAGTGTGGGATTGATTAAAGATAAAACTTTGACGCATTTTCATTATTTCTGATTAATTGGCAGAGACACTTTACATGTACTTGGCCTAAATATAAGTCTACCTACTGTGCCCGTTAACGACCCTCATCAACTTGTCATTGCCAACAAAAGGCAAAGATGAGAAAGGCCCTTTTTTTGACTTGGTCTACAGAGGCTAATCCAAAGTTTATCAAACAAGGCTTTTGTCACATTTAAAGACGGTAAAATAATTAGCTACACTGAGCTAAAAAAGTAGAACGTAGAAAAAAATCTATTCGTTCTTGAATTTTAAAGAAATTTGCTCTTGAAATCGAGCCAAATTCGTTCTCAATTTGGTTCTTAAAGGCAAGGGGAGTGAAGAAAAGTAATGGAGCGTAGAGGGCAAGCAAACTTTGAGAGAGAAGCGTTGAACTCGCTCTTACAGTTATGTTTTAGGAGAGCGCAATCGGTTATTGAGAGCAGAACACTGTCGTTGTCACATGTGAGCGGTCGGCTGTTAATTCATTGAATTTTGAACATTTCGAGGGTAAAAAAAAGACAAACAACTTGGGGACTTGATCCAACACCTTGATGTTTTCTAAGCGAATGTCTTGTCAACTTGACCACGGCCCTTGTTGCTCTCTGGGCGGCAAACTGCCAACTGTTTACCTTCTTAACTATGATTTGAGCCGCCAGGTCTCGCATATGCCTGATGGTCGAGTGAGCTAAAGCGCCGTGTCTCTCCCTCCCACAACTTCCTTTCAAATATTTAATACAAAAATTGATTCTTTTATCAAGAATTTCCATTCCAAGTATAAAATTCTCTATTTTATCTCTGAGTGTAACAATGAAGTAGTTTGACACAGACTTAATCCGAATTTGCTCCATCATTTTGAAGCATTTACTTCGTATTTGCCCGATGCTGTTTGCTTTAAGTAAAATAAAGCTAGCATAAAGCTGGCTGAATGTTCATGCTCATTTAGTACTCATCCACAAAAGCATTCATGTCAACATTTGAATGAACCGAAATTCCAATCATTTCCAGAGAAACTCAAATAGGATTCCATTTTTTTTGATTACCTTTTACTGTCGGTTCTGTCTGACAATTTTGCTACAAATTTTTATTCAAATATTACAAAAATGTATTTGATGTTTATCATAATTTAGCTCAGATTCCACCCTTCACACATCAAACATGCCACACTCACACTCACCTTATACTCCGCATTCAGATCGCAAATGGTCGTATTCAATTTGGCTGCAAACACTGGCTTGGCAATCAGCATATACGGCAAACAATGCAAAAATCCCACAAAGGTCAGTCCGGCCAAAACAATTTTTGCCCTTCGCACCGTGCACATCGTCTGCCGTTTTAGCGGATAAATCACGGCTATGAAACGCTCCACCGTGAAGGCCACCACAAACCAAACCGAACAGAAGCTGGCCAAATAGCTAAAGAATGTGAAGAACTGACAGAAGTAGTCCATATTGTAGATGGTTATATTGAGGAAGTTGAGCCACTGGGCAAAGAGTCCGGCCAGAAAACAGGTATCGCTAACTGCCAGGGCGGCCAAATAGAAACTCGATGACAGTTTACGCAACTTGGTCTTGAAGAAGACAAACACGGAGAGTATGTTGCCAATGCTGCCCGTGCAGCACAGTATGGGTACATAGTATTGATTCACAAAGTCGCCAATAAGAAAGGCAATGCGCAGCATTTCCTCATCCTCGCTGGACATTTCATCCGGATTGTACGAGCTGCTATTGTAGTATCCAGAAATGTTTGTCGAATTGCTTATGAAGTTGGCATCGCTTGAGGTGGGTGTTAATGATATGTTGCTTAGAGATGTGGCTGCTGCCATATCCCTCATTGTTGTGGCCATTCTATGGCCATTTATTGATTGAGATTTAATTACATTTAAAGTGTCCCGTTCTCAATTTAATTTTCAACTATTCATTATCCACTCAATGAGCTTAACTAAAACAAACCAAATTATGCAATGACAATTTGAAATGTTGGACATGGCTTTTATTTAATGTGCAGAATGAACTTTATTTCCGGGAAAAAAAGTATTATACGCTGTTTAAATGCATTGATATGTTAATTGAGTGTGTCGCCAAAACAGAATTAATTCGCAAAAAATGTTGGTTTAAATAATTCAGCAAATTTATTAGTTATGCAGTGAACCGTGTAAATTTAGCCGCGTGTCACACTAAAGAATATGAAAGATAGATTAAGAATTGAAATAATCATTATAACGTACCGAAAAGCAAACAAGGCTCAGAATTATTTAAGTATCGTAAAAATGATGTGAAACTTTGCTTATGCATAACACTAGTTTACAGCCAAAAAGACCCATTTCTACTGGAACTATTTTTATACCCTTGCAAAGGGTATTATAATTTTGCCCAAAAGTTTGCAAACCAAAGAAATATTCATTTCTGACCCCATAAACCAAATATATTCTTGATCAGAGCGACGAGCTGAGTCGATTGAGCTTTTTCCGTCTGTCTGTCTGTTTCTACGCAAACTAGTCTCTCAGTTTTAAAGCTATCGAGCTGAATTTTTGCACAGGGTCTTCTTTTTACTGCACGCTGCTTATATGTCGGAACCGACCGGTTCGGATGACTATATCTTATAGCTGCCATAGGAACCATCGGTCAAAAAATGGGTCTTAGTGGGAAAAACTTTTTTGTTTTCAATGTTAGCGTCCTTAAATTCGGTCATTATTAATATTATATGCTTTCAAACAGATTTGCAAATTTTGTTCAAGTCGGTCGGAAAATGGGTATTAGTAAGAAAAACTTTTTTGTTTTCAATTTTAGCGTCATAAAACTCAGCTATTATTAATATTATATGTATTCAAACAGATTTGCAAATTTTGGTCAAAATCGGATGACTATATCTTATAGCTGCCATAGGACCGATCGGTCGGAAAATGAGTCTTAAAGAAAAAAAACTTGAAAGTAAATCGTTCTTAAGGTCGGTAAAAAAATTGATTTTTTTAAAACATTTTTGGTCATTTCATTTAAAATACTGAGTCGATTTCAAAACAATGTTGAACGCGATTTATGGGCAACCTCTCAATTCATATGTTGCTTGACTCCATCTGATGATTATGAAGTAAGATATGGCTTAAAATGTAAGTGCATCTACCGAAGAAATTTCAAAAATTCCCATTCAAATTGTTGAAATCGATTTTTGAGATCACCAATTCAAACTACACTTAAAAACAGTTCCAGTAGAAAATGGGTCATTTAATTTTTTTTTTTTTTGTAAACTAGTGTAATTTGAGTTATTTTAATTATTGTTTTGAGATTTAATGATTCTTCAGTCACGGAAAATGGTTTGAAACATACTTTATGATCAATTGTTTATTCTTTACAATAATGGTATTTATATCGCGTGTATTCAGTTCTGTGTTCTCATTGGTTTCTCAAGTACAGTGGAAATTTGAGGTTAAGTTTGCATTATTTCTATTCTTTATCCTCTTTGATCTTCCTTCGCGATTTAATGATTCGTCAGTCACGGTAAAATGGTTTGAAATGGCAAACGGACTGTAACTGGTCACAAAAATTTGGTTGTTAACAAATTTTCCAAAGAATACCACAAAAAATTGAAAAAATCACATAGAATATGAATAAATGAATAAATCAGGGATGCAAACCGCTTCTAAACCGAACCGAACCAAACCGTAACCGAACCACCAAGTTCAGCTGATAAACAAAACCGCAAACCAAACCGGCATCCCTTTGAAAACTGCGAACCGAACCGAAAACCTCAAAGAAAAAACGGTTCGGTTCGGTTTAGTTCATTCACGAGTCTTACCGCTTTTAGCGCTTACCTACAGACAATGATACTTGTAAATTGGGGAACTTTAATCGATTCCCCTAGATAAGTTAAATGAAACAAGGGAGACTACATATAGACCGAATTAATCCTTAACGATGCCGGTCTACCTACCCTACCTGCCTCACCTACCCCTTAATATACCTGTCAGCAGACTCACATTTTTTCCTGAAAAATTTGCCAATTGATTTGTGTGAGTATCGCATTTCCTCTACGGAGCGATATTCTTAAAATTCTGTACGATATTTTGCGTACTTTAATAAGGATTTTAAACATAATCAAAAGTTGTCTACGAGTTCAATTTCCAAATCGTGCGAGGAGTCACCAGATTACTTTAGAAATAACGGTAACATTCATAAAATATATAGTAAATTCAGGGTGAACCAATGAACCGAACCGAATACGCGGTTTAGCTAGCTACAAAAACCCTGTAATGAACTTAACCACTGAAACGAACCTGTCCTTGTTTTTAAGCGGTTTGCATCCCTGGAATAAATACCACAAAATTTCCAAAAATAAAAGCAAATGTGTAAAATGCAGAACATTTAAAAGATCCATTAAGATCCATTCGGGAAGGATAGTTTCGTCATATCCATTCGACTATTTACAGATACATTGGATGAAAATCTAAGATCAATCTAACATAAAATAGATATCATTAATATCCTTTTTACGATATTTTAAATATTCAGTTCAAATGGATACCGAAATTATCCAATCTGTTTTTCTGCATTTTTAACAGAACACCATTTGGGTTGAGTTCTGTTTTTTTCGTTACGGCTCAGATTCGGTTTGGACTCCTGTGCTGAAAGTTACTACTATCATCATAACAGAGTTGTCAGTTTCAAACATGTAGAACCTTACATCCTTTAATTTTTTGAGCGTTATCATAATGGAAAATTGCTCCTTTGACATTTCGTATAGTCAAACCTCTATATCTTACCATCTCTGAAATCTGTGCGTTCATACAGACGGACGGACGGACTCGGCTGTTGATGCTGATCAAGAATATATATGCTTTATAGGGTCGGAAATGATTCCTACTCCCTGTTTTTTAACATATCAATTTGATACATGATCATATCAACAAAGTACTATGGATATGAAAAATTTCATTTTTTTTCTCAATTCACTATTTAAGTTGCTTTTCTTTTAATGGAATTCTATTAACCGAGCAATGATTTCACGATGTTAAAAATTTCAGCTTTGTATATTATTTTTTTCCCATAAAAATTAATCCACCCACACATTAAAATAAAGCACCAACTTTTAAGTTAATTTTTCAACTTTTACTTTTTCACACTTCAAAAGTTTATTTTTTTTTTATCATATTTGTTTAGGGTCAAAAAGTTTTTAATTGAACCCTGCACGCTTGTTGTTTGTTGGAGTTTACTTAAATACGATCACCTTAATGGCTCGCGATTCGGCTTGGTCCTTTGCCGGCAGTTCGAGCACTAACCAGCAACAGGACAATCAGCGCGCAACTAAGCCATGACAATGGCCGTGTTGGCTTTATAAACAAAATTAAAGGATGATTTCGCCGCGCCACTGGAAGGCGCGAAAAATGCAACACGAAAAAGCTTTCTCCAAACTGGCTGGCTGGCGTCGGCGCAATACCAAGGCGTCGCTATTTCATTCATAAAATCAACAAATGACAAGGTCAGGGCTAGTAAATGGAAACAGCAACAAGTGTTTAAGGAATAGACTAGCAGCCATATTTGATACAGAGCAAAGTTCTGTCCATTAAGACAGAGCAAAGTTCAATTGTTTCACAGTTGTTGTGGGTGACACAATTTAGTCAACAAAAACAATAACAAACCATTGCCGGATGCGGGGGAGGCTGACTTTCCAAAAGCCGGTATAAAGCTTTTCATTGGCATTGGAAAGGACAATCACCAAGTGTCGCCGCACACAAAAGGCGAATAAATAGTTGCCTGTGGACACTAGTAGAGTGTGGAGCGGTTACAAAATGCCCCCAGAGGATAAAGTGATTTGTGGTTAGTCTTTTGTGTTTACGTAAACTATGAAAATTATGCCAAGTGGTGGGGGAGACGATGAAATTATCCTTGAACGCTTTTGCAAATTATATGTAAAATTTTGTAGGTGATATTTTCATTGTGTGTTGGAGGCGTCAAATAAAAAAGTGCAAGAACGTATTGCTTAGATCAGGGTTTGTCGAGAAGAGCATGGGTTCAAAAATGTGAGCGAAAATAAAACGACGCCAACCAGTTTTAGACTGCTTCAACGAAAACGCTGTGAAAAGCACAAGCCCCGGCCTGCGTTCGGCTTATGCCGGTGTGAATAAAGATATGTGTTCAGCCTTCTGCTTCATGGAATAATCTGTATAGTCTGAGTGCAATTCCCCACCTGCTGCACATGGGTACTTTATCCATTTCTGAGGATGACATCTTCCAAGCAGAAGTGAGTTGCGATTACTCTAATTAACCAGATTGCGATGGAGTTTCTTCGTTTTTTCTGAAACATTGCATTGGAAAGCTATGTGAGCCACTCATAACAATATTCTCAATGTCAATCTCAGCTGGCCGATTTATTGACAAGTGAAAGATTGCTACGGTCTTACCTGTGTTCAAGTCTGGTGTCAAGGCGGGGGTGCCTAACTACCGACCTACTGCTAATGCTTAGCAATATATCTAAGCTCTTTGAGCGGATTGTAGCCAAACAGATGTCTCTTTTTGTAAAGATGTACATTAACCCAAATCAACATGGTTTTATGCCAGGTCGCTCGACCACATCTAATTAATACTGGGGGTTATTGCTGGCTCGAGGTCAATATTTTTAACGTGCTTCGTTATAAAATAATAAAACACGATTTTTGGTTTTCCAATATATTTCGAACCCCTTCGGGATTCGTCTTCAGGGAAAAAGCACAGCGTTTGCTTTGTCAGCTGTGGAGTTGAGAACTGAACTCTAATTAAGTAATCTTTAGTAGTGCATCAGTTCCTTTGACAAACGCTATCAAGTTGATGTTATTTATACAGATTTTTCCAAGGCATTCGATAAAGTTTGTCTTAACGCTCTACTCTCCAAGCTTTTTAAGCTAGGGGTTCGTTTCTCTTTATTGTGCTGGATTCAATCTTACTTGAACCGACGGACTTTCAAAGTCTGAATAAACAACACGCTTTCTACTCCTTATCTTGCTACTTTCTATGCGATCTCCTCCGTCAGTTTAAAAACTAACCAAACTATGCACGAAGTCTAAATGCGCTGCACATTTATCGGAACCGGCCAGATCGGATGACCATAGCATATAGCTGCCATAAGAACTATCGGTCGTAAAAGTAGTTTTAGTAGGAAAAACTTTTTTGTCTTCAACGCGAACGTCCCCAAACCCCGTATTTATTAGTTTTCTATGCTTTCACATAATTCCACCAAGTTTTATTAAAATCGGACAACTACAGGGTGGTCCATCTAGTGTTTTGAATTTGAACTATTCATTATTTGACTTTAAAAACGTCAAATGTCATTCGAAAAGCGACTTATATTTAGTAAAAACTTTGACAATTACAAAATGGGTCGCTATTCGCTTTAAAAAAATAGTGAAATATTAATAACATATTTCCAAAGTGGTGAGTCCTCGACTTCAAATTGTGCGAAATTTGAAAAAAACATTTAACAAAAAAAATGTTGTGGATCAATTCGTGAAGCGAGTTTGTGAAACTGGAATGTTGGTGGATAAACCAACCAGTGTACGTACTCGTCCGGTGCGCTTGACCGAAAACATTGCTGCGGTTGCTGAAAATGTGCGTGAACAATCATCGACGTCAACTCGATATCGATCTCAACAATTGGACATTTCGCGCACTTCTTTGATGCGAATTTTGCATAAAGACCTTGCCATGAAGCAATACAAAGTTCAATTGGTGCAGCAGCTAAAGCCAATTGAACATCCGAATCGTCTATAGTTCGCAAATTGAGCGGAAGATCGTTTGGCCGAAGATGGTGAATTTGACCGAGAAATCATCTTTTCGGATGAAGCACATTTCCACCTAGGCGGTTATGTTTATAAACAAAATTGTCGCATCCGCATATCGTCGTCGAGAAGCCAATGCACCCACCACGTGTCACTGTTTGGTCTCGAGGCATCATCCACCGTGACCGTGAATGGTGAATCTTAAGTGATTGATTCTTTGAGCAAATTGAAGCGGAAGACTCGGACGATATTTGGTTTCAACAAGACGGCGCTACGTGCCACACAGCGCACGCCAGAATCGATCTTCTGCGCCCTATCTTCGAAAATCGAATAATCAGCAAATATGGAGATGTGAATTGGCCGCCAAGAAGCTGTGATCTGACACCGTTTTTGGGGAGCGGTCAAGGACAAATGTTATGCAAACAATCCTGAAACAATTGATGAGTTGAAGAACGATGAGTCGATTCCGTACAAAATATAGTTCAGAAAATAGGTCTTAGTAGGAAAAACTTTTTTGTTTTCAATGTTATCGCTCTTAAACTTGTTACTGGTTAATATTATATGATTACACACAATTCTGTCAAGTTTGATCCAAAACGGATGACTATAGCATATAGCTGCCATAGAAACGATCGGTCGAAAAAGTAGTTCCAGTGAGAAAAATTTTTTGGTTTTCAATGGAAGCGTCTTTTTACTTCCCAGTTATGCATATTATCGGTTCCCACAAAGTTTTGGGGAATTTGGTCAAAATCTGATGAATATATCGTATAGCTGCCATATATAAAACCATCTGTTGCTGAATTTGGGGAATAACTTGGCTAAGAATGTTCGACGAAAATCATTTTAAAACTTAAATTATATAAATTCTACAAGCTGCAAGGGTGTATAAACTTCGGTCGGGCCGAAGTTAGCTTTCCTCTATTTTTATTTTTATAAATGACATTTGTCTGCATTTTCGTAACTCAGAGTTTCTACTATATGCTGATGATCTTATAATTTTTCGATCAAATAAATTCTTGAGTGATAGTCGCTTGTTGCAATTTGATCTAGATAGGGTCAGTTCATGGTGTGCTCTTAACTTCCTCACTCTTAATCTCAACAAATGGTTTATTGTTAGATATAGCAAATGCTTACGGCCGCTTATTCGATTTCTAATCAAACTTTATCGAACCGTATTGAGACCATTGATTTGGGAGTGAAATTCGACAAAAACTTTTGTCGTATTGTATACATAGGTTGGCATTCCAAATGTTTGACAGAGAAAATCGGTTCAAAACCGATTCAATCTTAACTTTAAACTTTAAAATAAATTTATTACATATTGCAAAGTTTTGTTTCAGATTTTTATTAAGTTTTTAATAAGAACTAATTTTTTGTTTTCTTTTCAGAGGATGACAACAAGGTGGGCACCTTGGATGTTTTGTTAAGCAGTGCCTATTGCCGTTCACAGCGTTTTCTATCCAAGCAACTGGCTCAGTTGCGTCCCGAGCTAACCATGTCCATATTTTCTGGTAAATAGCTCAACAATTTCACTCCATTTTCCTTATTTTAGTTAAGCTTTCATTTTATTTGCCAGAAATCACACATCGCTTTCAAAGCGCTCGTGAGGATGTGCGTGCATTGCTGCTCCAATGCCTTTTACCCTGGCTGCAGAATATGGAATTGGTGGCCACCAGTGTGCCACCTGCCACACCTCTTTCTTATATAATGGTAAGCGAAGCATGAAATTGCAACTTTTCCCCATCATTGTTTGCAATTTGTTTTGCAGTATTTCCCGGACTCGGGCACGCGAGGTCGCCGCGAGGGTACCGGTTCCACAGAGGCAACGGAAATGATTCTGAATAATCTATTCTATATCACAGCCAAGGTAAATGCTCGCTCCTTGCACTGCTTTGTCATTATAAAACTTATTTTGTTGCGTTTGCAGTTTTCGGATGCACATCCGCGTGACATTGAGGAGCTGTGGGGCACATTGTGTCAGTTTTGGCCCAACAATCTAAAGGTTATTCTACGTTATCTGGTCATAATGAGCGGGATGGCGCCCACCGAGCTGTTGCCCTATGTAAGCATTTTTAAAAGTGTGGGAGTTTTCCTTGAACAAAATAAATAAAGATTTTTAAATGTCCTAGGCCAAAAGGGTGGCTTTGTATCTGGCCAGAAGTTGCCCAGATCGTTTGCTAGATGAACTCATGGCCGAGCTGCAAACTGTAGAGACACTTAATTGTCTGATAGAGCGTACAGAGACGCCACCCTTTTATCGTTTAACCAGCATGCGTAAGGCCTCCAGCCACAGTGCAGATGGTAAGGTTGAAAACTATTTCAAAATTGAAAGAGATTGAATGAATTTATTTGATGTAGGTCAAGCTGTGGGTGGTATAAATGATTCCAGGCTGCAGGATCTAGCTGTGGAGAAGGGTACCATACATACCAAACGTCACAGCGGCGAGGATCCCATCAAGATAGGGCAAGTCTAGGGATTATGTTCAAAATGCACATCCCTAACTAATCGATTTTTCTTTTGTAGCACCTGTAAATCGGACAGCGGCATACGTGCCTACACTCAAGCTGCAGCTGCTGCTGCCGCTGCTGCTGTTACGCCCACCACCAGCGGTGGCAGTCGTCCACCACGTGGAGCTGATAAAATTCGTGCCGCCTCGGGACCCTCTATATTGCCACGACCCGAAGATATTTTGATTAACGATCCCGAACTGCGTCAGGACGAGAATGTAGAGCTACGTGGTGGCGCTTCAGAGGCTCCACCAAATGCCCATCCACATCCTCTGCCCATGCCCGAATATGGTGGATACTTTGCACCACTCACCGAGTTCTTGCCAGACGTTAGTTTGCCCATCAGCGGATTTCATCGGTAAGTTTAAAGGGTGTGCGTTAGAGATGGGCAAGATTTCCGAAGTTAAGGATGAGTTTAAGCATCGATCAGCTAATGGACAACCGCATAAGATTTCTCTTGTGACATCACCCTTTGGGCACCGTCACAAAATAGCTTGGAACCAATCAGAAACACCGCAGGGAGCAAATACTTAAATCTATTGGAACGTCCTTAAATTACTGTATTCATGTCACTGTGTCACCTAGTTAAAAGAAATCAAAGTTAGGATAGAACTAACGAAATAGTTAGCTGGGCAAAACCAAAGGTAAGACAGGTTACGGGATAGAACAGATCTCTCACTCTTTGGTCTCGTCCACCGTCATTCACATTCACCCTTTTAGAATTCCTGGTCTTCAGGTCAAGTTTATACCCTGAAATTTTCATTAGGTTTAACTGGTCTCTAGATCATAGATCTCATATTCCTTTGGTCTCCCCATTTAGGATCTTTGAGCTTTAAGTCAATATTAAAACCCTTTAGTTTCCACCGAGAATCCCCCAGTAGGATGTTGCTAGAGTCTTTGGTATTGCACTATCATTACTTAACCAACTTTCTTTGTAGATAAAGTAGATAAACAAACCCATTTAAAATAAATTTCTATATATTTTTTTACACATTTTTCCATGCCTTAATAATAAGCAACCCCTGTTTGTGTGCGAATCCATTCCAAATGGAAAGTGATACGTGTAAATCCAGCTGGAGTATCCATTGTACAACCGCCAGCATCACCAAATGCTGTTATACCCACCAGCATTTGGTTATCGTGTGTCACCAATGGAGCTCCCGAGTCGCCGCCGCATTTTGACTTTCCCTCTGAAGTCTTAACACACAGCACCCATTCACTTATGTTCCATACTTTGGTGCACTCGTCATTGCTCATAATCTGCACATCAAAACACTGCAACCAACCAGCTAGTTTACCATCGGCCATGCCGCCCCAACCACAGGTAGTGGCCCACCAGTTGTCAAAGTGGTTATGTTCCTTTAATTTGGGTAAAGCCACCTTGTTAATCTGATCATTGAATTCAATGTGAGGCATGCGAATTAGAGCAATGTCATGACTCTTGTGTTTAATATAGTTTTGCTTGGTCACTTTTTGAACATATCCTCCAAAAGCCTTGTACGAGCCATAATGAATGTCTACATAGTCACCGCCGACGCAATGTTTGGCAGTTATAATCCAAGTGTGATCAATTATGCTACCGCTGCACACGGCACCGGCATTGCTGTTCTCCGTGGTAAAGAATAGAAACACAATGTAGGGAGCTTTGGGAATACTGGGAGCTGGCTTCGTTGTAGTGTGATTGCCTTTGGCAAAAGAAAAGGCTAATAGCAAACAGTTTAGCAGTAACCACCTCATGCTTGGGAAAGTAACTGGGATTGGATTAAGTGAATATAGGAATTTGGTTTATATACTGTCATTAGGCAGGCCCGGGTTTTGACGATAATCTTTTGTAAGTAACAACTAATTACTTGCGTCATTAGCTGCATTTACAAAACTAACTGAATATCTGGGGTGTTCAACTCTAAAGAAAATTCTTGTAGAATGTACTTTAAACTAGAGTTGAGTACGTGTAGAGTGTTTTTTGTAATAAGTGGATTAACATTTGTACTTGTGAGTTTCAGTTTTCAACCTGTAAAACACGACCCAACACGCATGCACACGACAAAAATATGAAGGATTTTGAATTCTTTCTTGTAGAGAGTTTGTGAGTTTAATTAAGGGTAGAATCAGTGTTGCCATTTTAGCTATTTAATGGCTAGATCTAGCCATTTTGAAAGTGCAAATGCTATAAAATTTTTGAAAATGCTATTAGTTACAAATCTGGAAATTTATCAAATTATGTTTAGCTATTTATACCCGTTACTCGTAGAGTAAAAGGGTATACTAAAGTCGTGCAAATGTATGTAACAGCCAGAAGGAATCATTTCCGACCATATAAAGTATATATATTCTTGATCAGCATCAACAGCCGATTCGATATAGCCATGTCCGTCTGTGCGTCCGTCCGTCTGTCTGTATGAACACCTAGATCTCAGAGACTAGAAGAGCTAGAGCAACCAAATTTGAAAGGTAGACTCCTATTGTCCGCACGCAGATCAAGTTTATTTTCAATTTTTGCCACGCCCCCTCACGCCCCCGCAATTTGGAAAAAACGTCATATCTCCTACAGTTTTGATGATAGATGGTTCGTACTTTCTAGAGATATCTAGTCAAATTATTACTCAAAATTATTTATCGATTTGCTGAAGGAATGATAAAGATCGGATGAACGATACTCAAGTTATGAGCAAAAAACGGTCAGTTAACACCCACCACCCACCCCACCCATAACCTAAGCATTGCGTTCAGCAGCAATCTTAGTGAGAGAGAGAGAGAAAGAGAGAGAGAGAGACTTAGAGAGCGCACTGCGTTGTGCGTTGTGTGTTAACTGGCCGTTTGACTCGTAACCAAATTCGAGCTGCGACATTAAGGGTGCAGAGTATGTAATAGTCGGGCTTGACCGACTTTCTTTCTTGTTTTTATTAGGAAAGGTGATACGTTTTCAAAAGTTTTGTTGTCTGATCTGTTTATCGTGATGAATTTGGAGTCATTTATGTTGGATTTAGTAATTGACAAATGTCTATTAATATCTGGTGGATAATAAATAGCCGAGTTAAAAAATGTTGCATCCTTTTCGGCTGACCCACCTCAGGCATACAGGAAGGCTATTAAACATTTGTTTCCATGAGTAACGGGTATATCGAAGTCGGTTAGAGCCGACTTTAACTTACGCTCTCGTTTTAGCTATTTCGGTACTTACCTTCCGTTTGAAACCCGAGTTTTCTATGCCTAAAAGCACCCTACGGCAGAGCACTCACCAATACTCACAAAGAAAAGCACCAATACCAATATGAAATTGGTTAAGGCAACAACAAAATCATATGAAATTGTTGTTGGTCAGTTTGCTTGCGCGCGCAAACACCAATCAAAGAAGAGTACAAAACCGGTTTTTGCTCTACGCGACGCATACACACGAAATTGTTTGCATGTGTGTCGTTTTGTATACCTCGCGCCCTGCATGTATACGATCATTGATTTCCTATCTTCGGTGCAATTACAAAAACAAAACGTACCCAAAGAGCATACGGCTGGGCATCGCTGCTATCGAACTTCTACTCAGTACAACGACTCTGAAGTGAATTAGTAGTTATGAATTAGAAATTGCTCCAGTTCATGAGTGATTTTATTTATTTATTTATTTATTCAGAGGTAAGTTTAACAATGTTCAGTTAAACACTAATTAAAAATTAATCCAAATTAAAATCCAGCTAATAGCAAACTCTGACCCGGTGGGACTAATTTATTGGCCAATGCCAGCTATGGTCCAACTCACAGCAGAAGTGGTCAGAGTGCGCACTAGCCGTGGAATGAATGTTTTAGTTGAGGAATGACATTAAGGAGTTCTTAACGTCTATAATAGAGCCATTTATAGAAATTAGGTGATAGTAGTCGTTGTAAGCAAGGCACAGGCAACGGAAGGAGTCTCGATGAGCGTAGTTCGTCAGGCGGGGCGGAAGGTAGATTGGTGTGTAGTGTCGAGATGCTCTAAGTGGCACTGACAAATTAATAAGAGATAAAAGAGCAATGGAGTCAATCTCGCCAGTCAAAAGCTTGTGGATGAAAATAACAGAATGACAGGTTCTTCTGGATTTAAGTGACGGGAGGTCAATTAGGCGCAATCTCTGTTCATAGGGGGTTAGATAGATGGTAGTGTCCCAGTTTAGGCCACGAAGGGCAAAAAGCAGAACTGATTCGATTTGATCCTGGTAAGTCAGGTAATGCGGTGACCAGAGGCATGAACAATATTCCAGATTTGGTCGGACCAGTGATGAGTAAAGGAGTTTGGTGGTGTAGGGATCATTAAATTCTTTTGACCATCTCTTGATAAATCCAAGGACGCTTCTTGACTTGTTGCAAATCACGGAAATATGACTGTTAAAACTCAGATTGGGTTCCAAAAATATACCCAAATCATTGACCTTGTATATGCGAACTGGTGGTTCACCATTAATGGTGTATTGCACTTTGCAATATTAAGGGGAAGACGATTCAGGTGGCACCAAGCACTCAGAGCATTTAAGTCACTTTGTAGTAGAAGTGGAGTAACTGGATCGTCAAATGACGCGCAAAGCTTGAGATCATCAGCGTACATAAGGGCAGTTGAATAGGAAAGAACTTGCGGGATGTCGTTAATGAATAAGTTGAATAACAACGGACCAAGATGACTGCCCTGTGGAACTCCAAAAGTGACGTGACCGATTTCGGATACAGCAGACTTAAAACGAAACCGATTGGAAAGGTATGATCTGACCCAGCGGAGAAAGTTGGATGGAAGACCTACTAAACATAATTTATGTAGAAGTAAATTATGATTCACTGAATCAAAGGCTTTGCTAAAATCCGTGTAGACGACATCAATTTGTTTACGATGAAGAAATCCCTGATTTACTATGGAAGAAAATTCGAGTAGGTTAGTGGAAACCGAGCGTCGATGTATAAAACCTGTACTGTTTCATGCCTAATAAAGCTAACGTCATGAAAGAACGCCTTACCTGTGTTAAATTCTTGACGGAAAAGCATTAAGGGAAAGCCATTTTTTAACACCAGCTCCACCCAATCAGAGCTCATTTAAGTACTGCGCTCACCTGAACGGTTCTGCCCCTTCTGTGGTCAAATGAAAACGTTAAACCTTGTAAAGACTAAGTTTTGCAGCTGAGAATTTTTATTTTATTTTTTATTATTATTTAGTATTTCGAAATAATTCGTGGTCTAATCAGATGTAGCCAATGTTTCCCCCTCTTTGACATAACGTCAAAATATTTAGACGAAAAAATTCATAGAAGATGCATTCACTGCTTATGACGAAATCAAAACGTTCCCTTCAGTTCAGCTCAATACTGAAACTAGCCAATTTTTGTTTACAACTGATCTATTTTAAGCTTGTTTGTTCGAATCGGACTCGCAAAACCCCTGGAAATTCTTACTACATGTTAAGTATTTTGTAGTTTTCAGTTTCATTTTTGGCGGATTTTAGTTTTCAATACAATGATTTTTGCAAGCCTGCAGACCTTTCCAGTACCGAACCCTAAGTACCGGTTCGGACCGAAACTTTTAATATATTTTATCTCCCGAACTTGAACCCTAACTGGACCACCTCAGTTTGGCAAAAGCTTGGGTTCACTTACAAAGAATCTCTTCTAAGCCTTTTTTAATTTTTTGTCTGCAAAAAAACTTTAGTAACTCTGGAACGTGGGAAGTGAAGATACGTTTTTCAAAATAATTTTTAAACTTCGCATGCTTTAAATTCGAGTTATATAGGAAAGATCAGGTCCTTTCGAAAGGAATGTGAACCATTCGATTACACTAGTTGACAGCATCCCAACCATTTGGCAGGACTGCCATTTGGCAGTCCAAAAATGCAGACCACAAATTTTTTAGTGGGGCCGTTTTCGAGAAATCGTGAAAATTTTTTTTTTTTTTTGGGAAGAAAAGTTGCTTGAGCATCGTTAAGAGCAAACTGTGTAAAGAGGTGTGGAGTATTACTAAGTTCCGCATCACTCGTACCACATTCTGTTTATGAACTAGAATCTTGAGCCCCTTGCTGCTTTCTTGGGCAAACATGTCGGGCTAACGAAGATGTATGTTGACGTCTTGCACTCATTATTCAACCAAACCAAACTTAACCAGTGTATAGACTTATACACTTTTAGTTGAGCACGGTTGTAAGATTTCATTTGTACTGACAGCTCAGTGTGAGCGAGCTACCTTTTTATTAACAATTTCTCATCCCTTAACTTCAAAACTTAACTAAAGCAGTATTTGTAAGATAGCTGCGTGTGTCAAAATATAAAAATACATTAGTGAGTGGAATACACATTGCCTCACACGATGCATATTAATTGGTGGGAACCGGATGACCCGTTCAAGTGGTTCCCATGGTTGATCCTTTTCAAGTGGTGTGTCTGCTGGGCTGATCCTTCTCACTGCCGCTATTAATATTTAATTCTATTACAAAAGGTGGCATTTTTATGACATAGGCGACAAAGGCTAAATATTTAATGTTACAAAGAATGATAGGTTTATGATATGTAACGCAATGTTATGATCGTGGTTGAGTCTCATGTTCAAGTTTGAACAACCAGGTACAAAATAAATTCGGCAGGTCATAGTAGCCCTTAAATAGAATAGTTAGAATGTTAACTATGCCTCTTAAGACGAACAATAAAACAATCAAACTAAGTCAATTTAAATGAACGTGAAACCTTCCATTTTTTACTTAAGCCTAGTACTGAGGGCTTTCGAATTATCCTTTCGTCACAGTAGTTTCGTCATAATAATGTGATAATGTTCACAACAAGTTTGACCTAAAGTAAGAACTATTAGCTTACCTCAAAGTTCAATAACGATCAGATAAAAAAAAATTTCGAGTTATAAGCAAATTAAAATTCTATGCCTCAGCGCACAATTGCAACATATTATAGAAATCAGCGACAGAGAGTGGAATAAAATGAGAGCGTAGTTAGCCCTCTCTATTAAGGCTGATTGATTGAAACTTGTCAACATCAGCCTTGAAATCCTAAGAAGAATTACTCTATTCAACCGATGCTACTAGGGGCTCAGTCTCTCGAAGAACGAAAATAGCGCTATACAAGTCGCTCATCATCCCAGTCCTGAAATACGGCCTGCAATAGTCGGGCTTTACTGAAACGATAAGTTTATAGCCGAGACAGACAACTAAGAAAATTGGAAAAAATGTTATCCTTGTGTTTTATCTAGAATTTCCAAATCCAGCATCATTAATTTTGGTATAAACATTGCGTATATTTCATGCATTTAAGTATAAATACATAAATATGTCGGAGCTATTAATAAGCCACACCAGATTTTGCGCGTATCCAATCCAAATGCGAACCCACACGTGTATATCCCGATGGTCCATTTCCACATTGTGGATGTGCAAATACTATCACACCAACTAGTATAGGATTATCATGGGTAACCAACGGACCACCAGAATCGCCGCCACAAACAGATTTACCATCCGTGTTTCTGGTACACATTACCGTGTTAGTTATACTTTGGCCATAGCTTCTTGCACACTCCTGATTGCTTGTGATTTGCACATCCATGCATTGCAGCCAATCGGCCAGTTGGCCATTAGCCGTACCACCCCAGCCGCAGGCAACTGCCCACCAGTTCTCATAACGATTGTTCCTATCGCCAAGCTTGGGCAGAGCCACCTTATTGACCCTGTCGGTGAAATCCACATGAGGTGTACGTATCAGACCAATGTCATGGCCTCTGGTATTCGGCCAAAGCTCATGACGTATGAAATTCGTTTTCCACACTTTGTGATTGTATTGTCCATTTCTGGCCCAATTTGAGCCATAATGAATTACAGCGAAATCCGTGGTAAGACAATGGGCCGCGGTCAGCACCCAGTTATGGGCAATAATTGTACCATCACCCACCGCCCCGGTATTGGATCCCTCGTTGCCCAAGAACAGGCTAACAATATAGGGAGCTTTACCTTCATAGGCTGCATAGCCATTTCTAATGATGTGATCGGGTTCATGGTGTTCTGCGTGGGCCACAGCTAAACTCACGAATGCTAGCAACAGCTTCATGATTATGTGGACACTTGGAAGGGTTCCCCGCTTATATATGTTCTTTCCAAAATCATTAGAAAGGTGTTTTTTTTTTAAACATAGACGGATAAGGAATGGAAGTACTTAAGATGGGGTCATTAGTTATACAATTAGTTTGGGAGATAACGAAATGGCATTTACCGTACGACTTGTTTTACATTAGATAGGTAAGGTTTGAAGGGGTCTTTGTCTTTTGGGTAAGAAAATACAAGTGACAAATTAACCTTGCACAAGCTTTAACTTTGTAGGTGTTGAGCTTATCGGTTACTTTAAGTAAGGTCATTTTAAGGACAGGTTCGTGTGAAAATCAGAGATTAAAACCGAAACGAATAACGGTTAGGGTAACGGTTACTGTTCTGGCCGATCGCTTTTTTCCGGTGAGGGTGATATTACGGTTGCGGGATATGGGTAACGGTTATTAACCTTACTTGATAATAATTTATTAATACAGTTATTTTTCTGCCCTGCAAATAAAGAAACATATTTAGGCCTTTTCCCGTTTTCCATTCGATCAAATCATGCGGAATCGGAATTGTTAAATGTTACTGCTTCCAAAAACCGTCTGTGTTTTTCGGCTTTTGACTTAAAAATTTTCATTTATCTTTATTCGAAACTCTTGATGGCAAAACGTTGCAACAGAGTTCTTTAATAGTTTCTTGGAAATCACAATTCTTATTAATTCCAATCAATCCGATTCGGAAACGCGAACAGGCCTGTATAACTCGGATCAAGAAATATTGGTCGTGTTCACCAGCAAAAATCGACGGATCTAGTTCGTTTGTTGTGGTGAACGAGTGTGATGTGCAATCATAAAGGCTGGTTTTTGTGATGGATGAAAAAATCAGAAAAATTCAAGCTGTCATTTAAAATGAAAGCGATTACTTTCGCGCTTACTATTTTTTTACTACTAAAAACTCCATCAAAGCCGTTCAGCATAAGCCAATCAACCTTTTTCTGATGGATGATGTTTGATTTTTTTATGTATGCTGGTGAAAACGGCCATTCCTTATAGGCTATTCACACTGAGGCCCATCTAACATCATTATCAAAGATGTTCCATAAGCATTTGCCGTGCCAAAATTGTATCATCATTTCAACATCATCTGGGGATGTTCCTATTTTACTGCGTTCCAATCAGTATTTTCCCGATAGTTTTTGTCCACCACTAAAAATTTGTCATTCACTGCGAAATATGCTTAATTAATTAAAAAATGTCAAAATTCCGAACCAACAATTACGAAAAGCAGACGTAGGATTATCATAGTAAGTATTATTAACTGAATTATATGAATAGACATTTAATGATGTACATGTTTTGACCTTATTGCATATGTTGAGGAATTCGTATCGGATTATATTATAGAGTTCGTCCCAGAGGTGACGGATTGTGACACCATTTCTGAAATTCCTGACCACCAAGCGGAAGCATCAAAGGGATCTTCGTAGTATGCTTCGTGAGATGGCAGCGAGTCAAGCTACCTTCTAGTCCGAGCCATTTGTGCCTTGCAATACGCTTTTATTCTTCATTCGAAATAAATCTAAAAATCGCAGATCTTATCTCTTCAGCATCAGAAGAGTAGTCAGCAGAAGTATTAGATTGGTTTGGCTTCTTAAGGGGGTTCATTTGAGGCAAGTTTACAATTTTCATTGTAGGCACTGCTGTGGACATTTAAGATATTGTGCAATATATAGCAGTGGAATGGCGTTGCGTCAATTTGTGCCTCTTTATATCAACACTTCAAGACTGCTTACAAGCATTAAGAAGGTTGATTGCGCCATCCTAATGTTATTTTTAAACATGTCAAGCCGCTTCTTAAATATAAAATGATAACTTGTGAGCAAATTGCACCACTTACAAACATCCAAGCGTTTCTTGGTATGTGCAGATTCATGCCTCTCATGGGCAGCAGCTCCTCTTCATCTTCAATCTCTGCAACAATCGCATTATTGACTTAATCTGCTATAAGTTGCCAAATTAAAAGTTGGTGTTTTGTAACAAAAGGTACAACAATTATCAGTTATTCTTCAAAATTCAGTTTGGGAATTTTTTTTTTAGGAGTTTGCCAAATAACTTGGGCGACTGATGATGTTACATGTCAGATGTTGTCAGTGTGAATCGCAATTTCACATCTTCAAAAAATTCCATGCGTTTCGCTGAGATGTGCTCAGTGTGATTAGCCTATTAAAGTTCTCGAAGAGACTTTGTTCTCTACGTTCCTAACTCGTGAGTCAAACGTTTGGTCAATGTTGAGTGGCTTTCGACTTCAATTTTACATTGAATCCAGAAAGAATTAAAATCACCAAAGTCTAAGTGACAGTGTAATAATATGTAAGCAGAGAAAGATATCCGTTCGAATTGTAACGAAATCATGAACTTTTTTTGACGATCGTCTACTAAGCAAGCTTTTTTCTATATTCATGAACAATGTCCATCAAACCTTAAGATATCTGATTTTGTATTTTTGATAAATTTTCTATAAAATATACTAAATTTTTTGAGCCATGTTGCGCAAAGAATTAAAAAAAACTTACTTTTCATACAAGGCAGGTCCGGTCTAGTGAACATTCGTTCACATTATGCCATGAACACTTTGTCCTCTTGTGGTCGGGCGTGGCGTATAAGTTGTATGTGAGGCTGCTGGTGCGGGAGGTTGTGGGTTCTCGATCCCGCCTCGGACCATCTAATAGAAAAAGTTTTTTCTTTCTTTAGAAAAAAGCTTTTACACACCCGATCACCTTCACCAGCTTACTGGCGCCAGCTAGCCATGAAAAAGCAAAATTCTCTAACTATTGCCGTTCGGATTCGGCCTTAAACTGTAGGTCCCTTTCTCTTGTGCGAAAAATTATAAGCACACAAACACGCCAAGAGATAGATAGAAGCTTGGCCCTCGCCCTCCTGGAGGTGCTGTCTGTGCTGTCTGAGCCAATTTTACTTTTTACTTTACTTTGTTCTCACACATGAACCGGTTTGGGTTCGTCTTATAAACATTATGTGCTCGGTTTCAAGAACATTTGGTTCTCGCTTTGGTAGCCGGCTTGATCCAGATAAATAACAAATATTTACCACTATAGTTGTCGTAGAAAGGTGCAGCCTACTCTAGGGTGGTTCTCGGAAAGGAAGGGGAAGGAAGGAAGAGGAAGGAGAATAATTGACAAAAAAAAAATTTTTTTTACTTTACCTTGTCTGGGACTTCGTCAGGACCTTGAAGACTGAACCACACGGACGACGCCTTAGCCCACTCGACTATTGAGCTCACTCAAGAAACAGCGACCAAATCCTAGTTAAAAGTGAAACGCTTAAGAATGAAGTGCTCAACTAAGCATTAAAACACTAGGGTAGCATCAAGCCCTGTAGCCTAGAGGGTAGACATTCGCTTAGAACGCCGAGGTTGGGGATTCAAATCCCTGTCGAGGAATCCTTTTTGTTTTTAATTTTAGATGTTTTCCACATTGTTTATATTTTTTACAATGAAATAATATAATTCTTATATAATTCATAACTGTAACGGATAACCCGTCTATGATAGAGGCTGGATGTTAAACATAAGAGGGTGCGCACGCGGGATTATACTGGTTCTTGCTCGTCGACAAATGGGGTGGTGATCTTTCTACCCTCTAATTTGGGGCCTATACCTATATATCGCTTTAATTTTCGTGAGCTACGACAAGCAAAATAGAAAAAACTTAACCGGAGAGACCACACCTGTAGGGTAATTCATACAGAGAAGACAAAGGAGACTGTAAGGTATTTAGCTGGACCTCTGGTCTTAAGAGGTGAAAGCCCGCCCTTCCTTGGTCATTCGGTACCCGTTCGTCCGCTATTAATTGAATGACCCCTTCTGAGGGAGCCCTGCAGGGGCGAATTAGCTAGCCGAGATCAACAACAAACATGCAATGAAATAAATAAATGTTAATAAGCACTGAAAACATTAAAATGTCAAAATATTTATATTTTCATGAACACTTTTTCGTTTATAATGACCAGCGTTTATGTTTTATGAACGGAAAAAACAGACCAAAATCATGACCACTTGGTAATGATTTTAGAACGTGATATTTTTCTCTGTGTATAAGGAAAGATGAGGAAGGTAAAGATTTTGGTTAGCTGCACTCTCTTTACGGTTTCGGTTACAAAATTTAAAGTGTTTTTAGCGGTTTAAGGTTTCGGTTTCGGTTACGGTTTTAATCTCTGGCTAGTATTTTCTACCTTTGGTATACCAGCAAAGTACGTTCGACTTTGAATGATGACGTTGAGAAGCACTCGAAGCTCCGTCAAAATAGGAAGGAACCTCTCCGAACCATTTGATACCAAGTGAGGTTTTAGGCAGTGTGATACCCTATCGTGTGACTTCTTTAATCTAAAGAAGAAGAAGAAGTAGTTTCGCCTTTTACATTGCCTACTGTTTTGGCTTGGCAGTGTAAGTCTATTCCGAACTCAATTCAATCAATTTGGTGCTTGGATTAAGAAACCTTATACTTTTTAGAATTATTCGACTCGCTGTAAGTACGGATAGTTCTTGATTTAACTAGGTTTGCACTTATTTTAACTACATTAACGGTCGTTTTTCAACTTAAGAATACATTCTACTTATTCTAAGTACACCCAAGAAAAAAACATATTTAAATTTTAAGACGAAACTGTACAGATTCCATCCCGATCGTTTTAAAACTTGGACACGAGACTTGATAAGGGAAGGTTGGGTTTTGGTAGAGTTATAACAGTTGCTTGGGTTATTAGGATTTGGCCCTTGTAACCTTTCAGTCGATTCCTTTCATGATTCAGTCCAAAACGAATCTGAAAAGAGAGACTAACTACGAGACGACAGCTAAGCAGTAAGGATTGCTGAGTCTGCACAGGTCTGTTCAGAGTTTGGCGCACAGATTTGGTCATGCTAGCCTTGGGGAATCTACAGACTAACAGCGCGTGCCCGTTCTGTTCTGATTTGAATCCCGTAAAATGAACCAACGCATGCCAGGAGGTTAGCGATCTTGTCTGCTGTTAAGTTACCCGGGGGCCAATCGAGGTGCCATCTCTTGCGTAGATTGGCGGCAATCAATTATTGCGTGATCGTTATCACATCGAGTGACTCAATTGCTACATTTGCACTCAAGGTCTGATTTCTTGAACGCTAGAATCTTTGCCTGAAAAACACTTACAACCGCTTTAACAAACATCTTCAACAAGTTTTCATAATTGTACCATTGTTTTCAAAATATCCGACTCTAAGGTCCTTTAGGTATGCTTCCGCAAATCAAATAATCACATATTTCACTTTTCTTTCAGTTGCAATGTGGCCGTAATGCTGCTCACAGACATTGTAGTGGATGGCATTCCGGGCATCGATTGGACCCTACACCTACCACTTATGCTTCACATTCTATTCCTAGGATTGGATCACACACGCATCATTGTACGCGAGCATTGTAAGCAGTTGTGTGTCAATTTGCTTATTGTGCTGGCCGAGCACAATGATCACCTGACAGTGGCGCGTATTTTGCTAAACAGCGAGACTAGCAAACTAGATCTGGGCTTAACGGTGCCCGCTTTGCCAGTGATTGACAATAATTTCACCGAGTTACATCAGCAGTTTGATAGCTATCTACTACATGTTAGTCCCCAGGCGGCTGCAGCGGCCTATGCTTTGCATCACAATCTCTCCAGTTCCACCATTATAGGGGCGCACTCCAATCAGCAAACATTGCCGCAGACACCACACAATGTACAACAATTGTTACCAGCTCAGACGGTCAGCAATATCACGCCGCCTGGTTTGGTTGCCACTCCGGCTGCCTTGCAGATCAATCCCAACAATTCGGAGAACTCGGAAGTTCCGCTAATACACGCCGATGAGCATGCGCCACCACAACCAGGTCCCAGCATGCCCATAGCTCATGTTATCAAAAGTTTGCTCAAGTTTCTGGCCCAGGACACGTGTCAACCATTGTGGAATTATGAGGACATCACCGCCAAAGTCTGGGCGGTCAAATCCGCAGAGCAACTGAGCTGCTTCCTCAAGCATATGGTGAAGGTTTTTGCTGATAGTTATCCACAGGCACGCATAGCCGAGCGTTGGGCACAGACGGCGCTACAGCTGGGATTATCCTGCTCTTCGCGTCACTATGCCGGACGCTGTCTACAGATTTTCCGGGCACTCAATGTGCCCATTAACTCACGCATGCTGTCGGATATACTTTCACGCCTGGTGGAGACAGTGGCCGAGCAGGGTGAGGATATGCAAGGCTATGTAACTGAATTGCTGCTCACCCTAGAAGCCGCAGTGGACAGCTTAGATTCGGACTTTCGTCCGCTGGATGTGATGAAGGATATTTTCAAGAGTACCCCGAATCTGAATAACAAAGATGGCGGACCAAATTCCATACTCCCGGGCAAAAAGTCACCCTCGGGCATGACACCACAGTCCTCGAACTACTCTATACCCAGCCATGGACGCAGCACTAGCTACTCCGTATCCTACTGTGGACGCAAGGCCAATAATTCACCCTGCGACAAGCAGGTGGAGTTGAGGAATCGTGCCTCTGGCATTGATTTGGAACGTAGTGTGGTGTGCAAGTTTGGTGTGGGAGTTGGAGGTGTGGGCGCTGGTTCGGCTTTGTCCAGATCGCGTAGCGCTCAAAGTCTCAAAATGTTGGGTGATACGGCCACGCAGGATGACAAGATGACCATACTGGCTCAACTGTTTTGGCTATCGGTATCATTGCTGGAGTCGGACTATGAGCATGAGTTTATGTTGGCATTGCGTCTGTTGACACGTGTGCTGCACCGCCTGCCGCTGGATCGTCCAGATGCCCGGGATAAGGTGGAAAAACTGCAGCAGCAGCTCAAATGGACAGCCTATCCGGGTGTGCATGCCTTACTGCTGAAGGTAAGTGTGGGGGATTCTTGACTCTGATCATCTAATCAATCTAAATTCTTACAGGGTTGCACTCACAGCGCCACCTACGAGCCGACCATTACGCTTCTGTCGCAGTTTGCTCCTTTACTCAGTCTGCCGGTTTGTGATCCCACACAGAGCTGTGCCTTTCCCATGAATGTCATTGCCCTGTTACCCTACATGCTGCTGCACTACGAGGATGCCAATGAGATTTGCATACGCAGTGCAGAGAATATAGCCCAAGTGTCCACCGAACTGGGAGCCAAGCTGGAAAATCTGGGCACTGTGATGACTCTCTATAGCCGTAAGACTTTCTGCAAAGAGTCGTTCCAGTGGACCAAGTGTGTGGTCAAGTATTTGCATGATACTTATGCCCACATGGGTCTCCATATGCTGGCTTTCCTCATCGAAGTGCTGGAGAAGGGACCACAGCAGGTGCAGGTGCCCGTATTGAATGTAATACACTGCATGCTACACTATGTGGATCTCTCAGCACCCCAGGCCCAGACCATAAATGCGGATTTACTGCGGGCCATAGGCAAATATTTGGATGTAAGTAGAGTCTTGACCATATGCTAAACGGATACATAAATCTCTCCCAAATTCGTTTAGACGGTCAACTGGAAGGACTCACTAAAAATACTCAAGCTGATTGTGACTCGCAGCTCTTCACTGCAGGTGGTACCGCCCAGCGATGGCAGCAGCGCCGGCTTATCGTTCTCTTTCTATGGCGCATATCCGGACTCGGATATGTTCTGTAAAAAGGAACTGGCCGGTCGCACCATGGAGTTTACCTTTGATGTCAGTCAAACGCCTCTAATTGGTCGTCGCATTTTGCTTAAGACAGAGGATCCACTGGCTACCGGAGCTACCTCCGTAACGGGTAGCTCTTCTCTGAACTCTACACTGACCAATGCCACCACAGTGACGGTGGCACCCAGTGCGGCTCAACAGCAGGCAAATGCTCAACTGCAGCAGCAGCGTGCTCACAGCAATGTGGCGGCTATTGCTGCCTCAGCTGTGGCCCAGCAACAGCAAACGCAGCAGCAGCAGCACAGTGTGGTGGGCACACCCAATTCACCACGACGTAGTGCCAGCCTGTCGCCTGCAGATACTGTTCCGCTTAGCGGCTGGAAACGTCCCTGGATGTCGCAGTGTCGTGTGCGTGAATGTCTAGTGAATCTATTGACCACCTGTGGTCAACGCGTTGGACTACCCAAATCGCCATCGGTAAGTCTGCTCTGGGAAGTTCATATTCTCAGCTTGTACATAGCCGCCAGGTGCATGCCTTAGGCTAGCTCCCCCTAATCCTTGTTGCCCTACTATCATACCAGAGAACTGTAAGCGGTTGGGGTATTGTGTGACTCACCCGTTTAGAATTTGCACTAAAAGTACCCCGCATTAACATCGCATTTTAGATTTGGGAAAAAGGAAGACCCTTAGCTTAACTAGCTGGAAAGAAATAGCCTTAAAACCTGATTAGTCTTGATCGATTGTCGATATTTCTTTAAGTAATCTACTTAGGAGGATTTATGGACTCTCAAAAAAGAATTTCGCGTATGTGTGACCTCTATAAGTACTCCAATCTAGTAAAGCTTATAAAATAACTCTCTGGATAAACCTTGTTACCCGTATGGATGATAAAGCTTCAGTAAAACAGGTGTACATTCGCATAGCGATAGACTTTAAGAAAAAGCGGCAGTAGGAAACGACCAAAACTGAGATGCTAAGACAAGTTACGTCAAGACATTGCCAAGATAGGTGTGATCAACTGGAGCCAGATCGCCCAAAACAAAATAACAGCATTAACAGTTGCATTCAAACAGCGGTTGTGATGTTATTCCTCGTTTTGTATGCCGACCTATGCGCAAAGAGCAGACTCTGAAAATGCATTCTATTTTCACTTCGTCCTGCTCACTTCCCTTACCAAAAAAATCAAAAAGAGCAGATCTCGGTCTTCGCCCAACCGAATTTTTGCTGCCTGTTAAGCAAACAGCACAGATCTGTCTGACTGTAACTCAATAACAGGACCAAGTCATTTAACTACCAAAATTTCGAACGTGATGTTGAAAAGGTTGCAAGAGTCTAGCGTGATTATAGAGACGCACGGGTAAAGGTTGTTCATTTCACTGAACATATTCACTTGTCCTTTTTTTCTAAGTGAATAAACTCACTCAAATTGCTCACTTGTTCAGTTGTTCTCGTTCAGTTGTTCAGCTTTTCAGTTTTTCACGAGCCAGATTAAGATCAAGAGCTGTGCTCTTTGCAGAGTTTCGCCAAAGACTCGTTTGTAAGATCCAGTTTCTTTCTTCCCATCCGTATTTGGAGAATCTGCCAACACAGTAAGTAAAGATAATGTTACGTTTTTTGTTTCAGCTCAGATCTCGCTGTTAATTTGGTAAAATGGTTTCAGTGCCGGTAATAAGCCCTCAATGACTTACCATTCGTCGCTTGTTAACACCAAATCGGAACGTAGAATTGACACAGCTACTATAACTGCTCTCTTTAAATCGACAAGTCAGTCAAACATTTTTTACTTTGAGTTCCAACGATTAGTCACATCCTGGCACAAATTTAAATCTTGTAGGTTCAGCTGAACTTAAGCACACTTAAGTTTTCCAAGTGCAGCTGTACTTCGATTAAGGAACTCCGCAATCGCTTTGTCTTTGATGCGGATATAGTTAATCTGCTGCAAACCTTATTGAACTATCTGGCCTATTCCGGTTTTCACATATTTTTTCGATTTCAAATGAAATCAAAATCGAACGATTTGCATTCGATTTGCAATTCGAATGTTTCATTTCCAAAATGTTCCCTTTGATTACTCTCTAGCTCAATATGCTGCAAACATAGAAAAAACACGCGGAAAAGTCAAAGAAGTTGATAGTATTTCAATAAAGCTGTTTAAGATGTTGTTTTTATTTTTAATGGAAGCTTATTCGAATGTTTCAATCGTTCCATAAAAAAGTGAAAACCGGAACCGGCCAGTATAAGTTTCAACGTATGCGCAAAGCACGGAATATTGGGCCAATTTCCTAGTTTAAACAAGCTCAAGTGAACAACTGAACAAGTGAACAACTGAACAAGACTCGTTGAACAAAAATTAACAATTGAAGAAGAACATGTTCTCTTGTTCAGTTTTAAGGACAAATCAATTTTGTTCACTCACTCATGAACAACCCAACACTACAAAAGACATGAGCGAAAAAAAATTAAATAAATATGTTTGTCTCATCCAATGACCACACAGCGCCGTTGAAGGTTCTTTTCATTCCACTATTCATTGTTTCGCGCATAAATGGCTTTGTTCAGACAACGGAAAACTGGGGACCTAATGCTTCTATGTGAGACCGAGACAGTTTCAATTTTTCTGTTTTTGATGCGGGCAGAGCTGAGGGAAAATATGCGTTGATGGTTAGTCGCAAGCTGATCATTGATTCAAGTGATAAGCTGTTGGCTTCAACAGTCTGCCGAATATGATAAAACATCGTAAAAATAAAAGAAAGCTATCTTCGGCTCGACCGAAGTTTATATACGCTTGTAGCTTGTATAATTGATATAATTAACGTTTTAAATGATTTTCGTCAAACATTCTTGGCTGAGTTATTTCCCAAACTCAGCAATAGATGGCGCCACTATGGCAGCTAAATTATCTATTCTTCAGATTTTAACCAAACTTCCCAAAATTGTGTGGAAACCGACAATATTCATAACTGGAAAGTAAAAAGACGCTACCATTGAAAACAAAAAAGTTTTCTCACTAGAACTATTTTTTCGACCGATCGATTCTATGGCAGCTATATGCTATAGTCATCCGATATGGATCAAACTTTTCAGAATTGTGTGGTAGCATATAATATTGATCAGTAACGAGTTTGGGAGCGATAGCATTGAAAACAGAAAAGTTTTTCTGCTAAGACTTTTTTCAGAACTATATTTTGTATGGCAGCTATACTATGTAGTTGACCGATTTTCATCTCACTTAATAGAATTGTGTAAAAGCATAGGAAAACTTTTAAATACTAACTAACTACTTTTAACTAACTAAAACTACTTTTTCGACCGATAGTTCCTATGGCAGCTATATGATATAGTTATCCGATCCGGCCGGTTTCGATAAATGTTCAGCGTCTTTGTACCAAAAGACTTTGAGCAAAGTTTGGTTAAGATAGCTTTAAAACTGACGGAAGAGATGGCATAGAAACAGACGGACGTACGGACGGACAGACGGACATGGCTATATCAACTCAGCTCATCATGCTGATCAAGAATATATATACTTTGTGTGGTCGGAGATGCTTCCGTCTATGCGTTACAAACATCGAGACAATTTTAATATACCCTCTACAAGGGTATAAAAACTATCTCGAACTGGTGTTCGTAAACTCTCTAAGGTGTTCAGTTCTCAACCGGTTTGCTTTCTTAGTTTGATCATTGAACCATTAAGAAACTTCTCAAGTTGATTGCAGTCATCGAATGTACAATCGAACCATTACAATAAATATCGACGGTACTTCTGAGAAATAATCTTATTAAACTCTGTTACAAAAATACAAAGTGTTTTATGAGTTTGTGTAAATGTATGCAACAGCCAGAAGAAGTGTAACAAAAACGTGGTAAGCGTCCACCAGAATCGGAATCTACGAAGAATTCTATGAAAATATTACCATGAAACTATGTGTCTAATATCAAATTCTAGCTCACGCTGAAAAGCATAAAGATTTCAGGTTGAGTTATTTTAAAGTATTTTGAGGTATTTAAAAAAAATAACACAATTTCTTTGACGAAGTTACTTGATACCTTTGAACAACTGGCTGGTAAGCACCAAGCTATAATAAGTTCTAATCTTCAAATTAAAACGAACATTTTGTTGTAGGCTGTACCTCATTTTGAACGCATTTCAATGGGCAATATGCCTCCACGTTTTATATCTCTATCGAATATCCAAATCTGTATTGGAAGATAAACAGTTTGTCCCGGTTTCATGCTGGCAAGACCTTCTGGACACAAATCTTCCTATACAGCTTTGTCTATTCGATAGAGAAGTTGTTCACAGATCTCAAGTAACTTCGTCAAGCTGTACTAGGAAAATGTTGTGTTGTTTTTTTTAAATGCCTTAAATACCTCAGCGGGAGCTAGGAATTGAATTTAGACACATTGTTTCATGGTGAAATTTACTTAGAATTCTTCGTAGATTCCGATTCTGGTGAATGCTAATTGCGAAATATTCCAAATACTTGCAGGCAGATCAAGTTTGTTCTCTCCACCCCATATATTCCAAAAACTTGTAGGTAGGTTGTTGGCATAGCAATCAAGATTTTTTTTTATTAATTCACCGAATTCAGAAACAATTAGACTTCACAAAGTTCGTCTGGCAACACACCGGCTTAAGGTAGTACTTCAAACTTTGAATGGTACACAGTATATTACAGTAGGAATTGAACGAGCAAAGAAACTACAACTCAAAAAGATTAGTAACGGTCATGCAAGTGAAAGTCGGGACATTTGCGATGCTAGCATAGGATTTTACATGTGTATGCTGTGTGTGTGCAAAGTTTTTTCGTCAGACTTCGCAAACGCAAAGCGCACATATGTAAAATCGAAGGTCCACATTGAAATTGTATGACCCTTACTCACCTTTGTGAGTTCTAATGCCTTTGGTTCGAGTCCAGTTCCGGGTTTAGTCTCTAACAAAATTAAATATCAGAAAATTAGTGTTTCTAGTAGAGCATTTTCGCTTACTTATTGAAGAATATTTCATATACCTGCAATGGGGCATCTAATGGACCATTCCAATGTCGAAGCCAGTCCCTTTATTTCTCTCAAATCAAAATTAAGTGTAACCAAGAACAAAATACTGTCACACCGACTCTGTGATGCAAAAGATGACAAGTTAAACAATTTTATTTGGTATATCCGACATTGTTAATTTGAACTTAAATGCATTGTGAAACCTGATCAATGATCTATCTTAATTAATTAAAGTTTATAGTATGCTAAATATGCCAAGAGTTTATGCTAATCAGTGATCAAATGTATTCGTGGTATTATATTAATCACTTTGAGTCCACATATTGACTGACTATAGTTTTTATGTCAAATATAAATTACCCCCCAACCGCTACAGTTCTCTATCATCATGCATATAAAATTATTTATTTCTAATTCTTTTTCTTTCATGTATAAATAAATTCAAATCCAAATACCAAACAAAACAAAAAACAAAAAACAAACAACTAACTAACGCCATTATCATCATTAACCAATCCGAAAAACCAATAAATCGAAATCAAAAACAATTCTAGGATGATTTCATAAACTCAATTTGCTCAAAGGTAAAGAACCTGAGTTTCTATGTGATCCGAGTAGCTCAGCTTGTTTCATGTTTTGCTCGCATTTTTGTTTCCATTTTGCATATCTCTTCGTTTTTCCGTTGTGCATGTTTGTGCATGTTTGTGTTTTGTTTCAACTGTACTTTTCATTTATTCTTTATCTTATGACACATTCAGTCGTTGAGCACGTCACTACTAACGGGATCGATTGCGACCAGACAAAGCGTAAGCTTTATCTCTATCTACTCACCTAAATGTTGATTTTGATCCTTGAGCCTTGCCCTACATTCCACTAATTTAATTTGTTTTGTCGCCGGGTTAATGTAGGTCATCTTCAGTCAATCCTCGGATTTGATGGAACGTCAGTCCTCGGCCGCCTCTTCTACAGAAGAAACCTCAGGTCCCCAGGGTGATCTTAGCAGCGGCTCACGTCGTGACGATGGACAGCCTGATTTTACAGTATTCAAGGACTTTGATTTCCTGGAGTATGAGGACAGTATTGCTGGTGAATCGACGGACAACTTCAACTGGGGCGTGCGACGTCATCAGCTGTTTGAGGGCGATGAGGATCGACTGAATTGTGGTAGCGGCATTGGCGGCTCTATCAAGGGAGGCCATTCCTCGGCCCTGGAGGATAGTTTCAGCGATAAGACACCTATTTTGAGCAAACGCAAGCGTCAGACCGCCGACGATTCATCGGATGAGGAAGCCGAATCGGAATCCCCTCTAGATGAAGATCATCGTCAGTCGTTCTTAAAGTCGGGCTTTAGCGCGGTGCCGCCCACCTCCTTGAGTCTGCGCGAGCGGCGACGTCGGAATTCAGTCTCGCGCAGTGATACCAGCGGTTCTAGTGCCGGGGATTTGGGTGATATCACGCCTTGCAATGCCTCTCCACATTTGCCGGGGATAATACGTTTTGGTGTCGCTATACGGGATGAGGCGGAGGAAAACTGGAGACGGCAGCTGCAGGCCATGTTGGTAAATCAGCCCTCGGCGCATACCTCGGAGCTATTGCTGCAACTGTATCGGCTGATCAAGGAGCTGACCTTCAAAACCATAAGCATATCTAAAGAGGCAAAGAAGTTCTTTACGGGCATAGGATCTCAGCTGGGTAATCGCATATCACTGTTTACGGATTTGCTCAGCTCTCGGGCCGATCCTCCGCGTGTTTGGTGCAGTGAGCTGCAGGCCACCACGCCAAAGCTCTTTGAGACTTTGCGTTTCAATGTGCTGGAGGTGCAAGAGCACTTGGAGACCTTTTTTGATCGCAAGGATCAGGTTTTGGAGGTGAGTGAACGGGAAGGAGGCTTTATTTAACATTAGGATTGATGAATCTTTCATTCCAGTGTCTGGATGCGGTGAAAACCAGCTGTAAGCTGTCGCTTTTCAATGAATCCGATGTGGCTGCCTCGGGTTTGGAGCTGCCCAGCTGTTCCAGCATAGCCTACATGCCATTTGATCCAGCATCCACCGAGGTGGTGCTGGACTTGGGTCGCTCTCTGTACAAGCTCATGTTTCAGCTGCTGCTGCTGATAGAATCGAATCATAAGATATCCTCGAATGTGGTGAATCATTTTCGCATCAATGAAGACGTAAGTGAAATGTGCCAAAGGAAATATACCTACTACATCCTCTTCTTTTACAGATGCATGACATATCCGATCTCTATGCTCTGGTGCGCGATGCTCTGGTGCGTTGCACCAGCGAAACCGAACTGGATTGCCTGGAATCATCCACCTCTACAGAGGGTGAGCATACGCCCACTCCCTCGCCCGGTCTGCCCATGACCCAGGAGGAATTTGAGACTGCACTGCATGAGCACATCGATCTGCAGCGTTGGCCAAGCGCCATTGCCCATGTGCGTCAATATCGACGCGTGTCTACTTTGACACCCACTGGTGATCAGAGTTTGACCATCTTTAGCTACAGTAATCCGGATAGTCGCTTGAAATTCGATGAGATGTCCGTTATTTTGAATGCCTATGCACATGGCATAATGAGGGATCGCACGGGTAAGTCCAAAGGAATTATACCCATGTGATAGGCGATGATTTGCTTATAAATATTCTTCTTTCTACTTCAGCAGAGGCCTTCATTGTATCGAAATCGGACTCTGAGCTATTTGAGGTCTATGCCGTACTCTCGGAGAATTTATATCATGTATCCAGCGCTCTGACCAATATGGAGATCAGCATGAAAAGCTACTCAGCTGGCAACGTCTCGGGCAGCATGCATCGCAGCGAACAGGACATTGTGACAAATCTTTAACTATATTTAGATTAAGTTGATGGCAGCAGAATTAAGCACTTTTGATATGTAATCCTTTAGTTGATAACAGCAGCAAATTGTAGGCACCACCACATTTGCATATTCAGCAAGCATTATTAAGTGTGTACCCACAAAGTGTGTGCTTTTAGGATACAATCTAATATATACATACATACATAACAAAACAATGCCTAAGCAAGTGACTTTTAAGTGAACCAAGAAGGAATTGGAGGAGCATGTATTGGGAAGGGCCAAACCAAACTGAACTCTATTAAAATTCTCTGGCTAATCAAAGCTTAGATTTTAAAAATTGGGAAATCGCTTGTAAAGGAAAGCGGAAGAATATTCGAAAAACTAGCAAAGACATTCTCTAGCTAAGCGCGGAGTGAAAATATACGCAAGGATGTCAATTTTACATATGAAATGTCAATTTGGTACTATCAACTCTCATTACTATCGATCTTATTTATGAAATTGCATATGTGTGGGTCAGAGAAGTGGCGTTTAGAGATATTAGTGGAAGCGATTTAGATTTGATTTGATTTAGATTTCCTCGAACAGCTGTACACAGCTGCTTCATATAAAACGTCCAGTGTGCCCAGAAAAAGTAAGGAAGTAAAAGATTGAACGAAATCAGCTTTGAGACTGATTTAGTTATCAGGATGATTTAAAGTTTTAATAATGAATTATTTATTTAATGCAATTCAGAATACATACTCTTTTAAAGAGAAGAAGCAAAAGTGCTTGGAATCGCAAAAGCGGTAAGTTTGCCTGCATTCACCGGCTCGGTGAGGGAAGAGAAGTAACGGAAGATGCATAAAATGAAATTTCCAGACTACGTGCCGCCAAAATACTCATCTCCGGATTGAATGGACCTGGAGCCGACATAACCAAGAACATAATCCTGTCGTGCGTCGACTCTGTGGACCAACACGATGACAAGCTGGTCACAGAGGAAGAATTTTGCTCCACAATTCCTGGCTGCGCGCGAGTCCCTTGGGAGCAACAGGACCGAGGCATCTCTTCAATGGTAGATAACCGCTCAAGGAGAAAACCAAGGCATAGATGGTATAAGTCGTGATCTGGGCGTAAAGTTATTCGCCAGCGATGTCTGGGTCATGTATTGTTTCTATTTTGCGGGTTTGCAGACTCATCGATATGTGTAGTGAGTATGGTCGCCAATCCATGATTTCGCCATTTAAAACCACCTTCATCAAGTACAAGATAATCTCAAAATCCAAGGAAAAGGTTAGGTTAGGTTAGGTTGCAATGATTGAAATGGGTGAGAATCCCATTTCATCACTTAGGCCAATGAAGGCCCGTTGTGTTACCATATAACCCTTTCTACGCTGCGATCGTAGAGGGAGGGTCTTTCCCGTTAAATTATTTAGAAAATATCACAAATTTGAGTAGAGGCTAGATCTATTTTAGAGATGTCTGACAGATCGTTTGGAAAAGGACCACCCAAAACTGTGAGTCGCCTTCTGCTAAGAGCTGGGCAATGACAGAAGAGGTGTTGTACACTCTCCTTCTCGTCCACTGAATTGCTTCTACAGAAGTCATTGTGTCTGATGCCGAGCCTAGCTGCGTGTCTTCCTATTAGACAGTGTCCAGTAAGGGCCCCTACTAGTAGGCAAATATGCACTCTTTCTAGACGGAGTAACGCCCTAGATTTTTTAATACTAAGAGTAGGCCATGTAAGCCTAGATACTTCACATGTGTGAATTTTTAGCCATCGATTCATAGTTAGTCGATAAGTAGTTTCCTTTGTTTGTAGCTTAAAGGTCGCAAGAGGCACCCCTATGTTGCTCTTATCCGGTAAGAGCTGAGTGGTGGTGGCGAGGTGGTCGGCCATCTCATTGCCTTCAATGTTGCAGTGTCCAGGCACCCAAACGAGATTAGTTTCAAAGTGCTGAGCCATCTCATTAAGAGATTTGCGGCACTTCGTAAGAGTTTTGGTATTGTTAATATAACCGTCAAGGGTTTTTAATGCAGCTTGACTAACTGAAAAAATGAATTCTTTACTTCCTTGGATTGCGAGGGTTCCCAGAAGGTTGATAGCCTCCTGGATGGCTACAACATTTGCTTGGAAAACACAACAATGGTCAGGAAGCCGAAATGAAGAGAAGGTTAAGTTCGAAATAGTGTCCACGCCAGTGCAGTATCCAGGCTATTCGGCATGGCTGGATTTTGATGTGACTGCCCCGGGCTACCAGCGCAAGCTGAAACGCAATGGTCCAGGCATAGTTCTGCTTCGGGTTCTTTAGCACTTTGGGTCTTCCCATCAACGCGCTCCCAGTTACAAAACTAGGGAATCGGACCCATAACTTTTACACACCATCCGTATGCAGTATCCAGCCTATATCTAGCCATGGCTGGACTTTGATGTGACTGCCCCGGGCTACCGGGCATAGTTCTGCTTGGGATTCTTTAGCAATTTCGTTCTTCCCATCAACGCGATCCCAGTTATAAAACCAGGGAGTCGGACCTTAAACTGTTACAGATGATCTACTGTTCACATCGGGTTTTAGTAAGGAGGCATTCATTGTACGTACTCTTGCCCAGATATCGACAGCCGTGGATGTTGTGGCGCAGATCCAGATATTCGCTATAACTGCAAATAGGAGTTAGGGAATGAGCATACAAATTATGAGAGTAAGCCTCAATACCTACCGCTTCTTCAAAACGGTCTTGGACATTAACTGTATTTTTTCCCACAGTAACAGCTGTTCACGGGTCTAAATCAAATCAGTGTGTAAAAAGGATCGTTCCGTAAACTGATTTAGATTTGCTTTCATGAAATCTAAATCGCTTTCAGGAATATCACTATTGAAATACTACTAAAATACAATTATAAAATTTTTTGAAGCGCCGCTCCTTTTATTTACATCGGTACCCAGGATACTCCACGTGGAGGTTTCGAGTCGACTTTGGCTGTTTCAATCAACAAAATTTGATCCAATTTTTGATTTAAGTATGGCTTATCATAATAGCAATGGTATGATAGCCATTTGCTAGTAAGTGCTTGCGCACATGGAAAATATTAAAATGCGTGGAACACAAATTAATTCGGAATGCTCTTTGAAAAATTTTAGTTTTAAGCCGATAATTTTTTTTTTTGTTGTCCACTTTGTATATATTTCATTTAAGCAGAATATTACCTTCTCTCTCTCCTATAACTGCTTCTCGCCTTCTGAATCGGGCTTGCAATCGCGCTTGCCTGAATGGGGACGTGGCTTTGACACAATTCCTTCAACCCAATAACTATGTATAGGGAACTGCACTCGTTGTGTGTACTCTTAAGATATCCTTCATCAAAACAATCGACATAATATATTTGATATTTATGAAGAATTCAAGTACAAACCCTCTCTTACCATTTGCACTTTTAGGGGTAAGCATGATATGGTATTACATACGCTTTTATAACAAACAGATAAGAAAGTTGGTCAAGCCCTACTATAATATACTCTGTACGAACGAAAGTGTAGCTGATACAGCTGCTAACTTTGCTTTGTTCATACATTTACTATCGTTCATTCGATCTTTTCAAAGCTATTATACACTAAATCAATCAAAGAGTATAATTTAAACACATTATGAGTAAAGCCAATTGTTAAACAATTGTCCCCAAGGGTCCAGTATTCCCTGGAGTGGAATTAGCTAACACGCGCGTTCCTTTTTTTTTTTTTTAGAAAACAAAAACATTTATGTACAAAGTATATAAGTCATTCAGGTCCACATTTAACTTACAAAACTAATTCTAATTGAGTCAATAGAGCAAATATTTCAACTTCACATTCATTCCAGATGCACACAACCTAAGCCAAGTTTATGGTGATTTTTCAATTTCCTAGGTAAACAAATTTCTCAGCGCATTTCTTTGCTGTCGATTATAGCTGGCCAGTAGCTGTTTGGTGCTGTTCAATTCATTTAAAATCTGTTTATTCTCGGGCAAGAGTTTGGAGGCTCGCTTCAGGTCATTAATGGCCTCCTCATAATTACGCAGAGCCTGTTGAGCCTGACCGCGTCTATAGTAGGCCTTGCTGCAGTTCGGATCGAGTCGTATGGCCTCAGAGCAATCACATTTGGCGTTACGATAGTTGCCCAATTTCAAATCCACCGCTGCCATATTGATGTTGTTGACCACCGAGAATGCGTCCAGTTTGCTAAGATCCGTGTCACCGGAGGTCTTTTTCAAGTGGGGCAATTCTTGCCATTCAAAGTGTTTACGTAGTTGTGTATAGTAGCGATTGGCCTTGCGGTATTTGGAGCGAGCCTCGTGATAGCGAGCTAGTTGATAGAAATAATTGCCCGACTGACGTAGCGCAGTAAGCAGGGTCAAGGCGGATTCTGACTAAAATGTGGAAAGCTTATTAATAAATAGGGAAATCCAAGCGGAATTAAATCAACTCACCGTGAGCTTCTCGAACTTGCCCGTCCAGTCCTGTGGATAGGGTGGCAACTTGTCTGCTGTCTCATCGCTGCATTCGATACCCCAATCCTCATCCGTTGCCAATTCCCCACAGTCTTGTATGACAATCTCTGCGGTGGGATCTCCGTCTTCGTTGCAGTTCTGTTCCATTTCGGCCACCATGCCCAGACCGCGTAGCACACGACCCACCACCACATTGATGCCATTAAGATTTTCACATCCCACGGCGGTGATGAAGAATTGGGAATTGTTGCTGTGCGGTTTGCCATAGTTGGTCATGCTGACAACGCCCTCCTCGTTGTGCTAAATAGATGACGAGATCTAGAGTAGAAAATAACCGACAGCTTACACTTGATCCTACCAGCAGTTCAAAGTTTTCATCCTCAAAGACGGGTCCGTAGATACTCTCGCCGCTTGTGCCATCTTTGTTGACCAGATCACCACTTTGCACAGCAAAAACCCGCTTAATGCGATGAAATCGATTGCCCTTGTAGTGTAGGGGACGTCCCAGCTGTCCAGTGCCACGTTCTCCCGTACATAAAGCACGAAAATTTTCCGCTGTTTTGGGCACAACATCCTTGCGCAGCTCAATAATCAAGCGTCCCGCTAAAAATAAATAATATATAAAATTTGTCAATCTGTTTTACTTGAATAAAACTATGAGAGAGACCGAAAACTATGACTAAAACTAAGAGGATTGCGACAAAAACTATGACTGAAACTATGAGGACTGCAACGACTACCCGCTGTTCGGCAGTAGAAGGAGAAAGCCAATCTTTTTTAATGGCGTGGAAAAAATTCAGACAAATCTCACACACTCTCACCGTTTTCTTGGCCAATGCTGATGTCCATGTAGACCAGAGGATTTGAGGATTTGACGGGTTGCAGCAATCTTTTGGTCTCCATTTCGGGTTTGAGTGGGCGGGAGTTCCGCCCGTGTGTTTTTTGTAATAAAAAACAACAGTCTAGAGTGCCCAAACAGTGGGACCTAATTTGCTTTAGGAAGACTGGCCATTTATTATAATTTCCCCAAGAATTTCCCCACGTTTTGTAGCAGGCAGCTTTTAATTGAAATATTTGAAATTACTTTGGCGCTCTATTTAAATTTGTTAAATGCACAGATGCTAATTAAATAATCAAAAACTAATTTCACGTAACTTATCAAGTCTATTTTTATTAAACCAGTTTTCTAAAAACTTGCTTGAGCGTCCGAATTTAATGAAATCAATAGAAAAACAAAACAAATACAATTCTGATAAGTCTGAATTGTGAGAAACTTTCATTTAGTTTTAAATATTCGTTTTTGCATGCGCCGCCAATTTCTCAATACATTGAAACTGCAAGTATTCTGACTGAATTGCCGAATGTATTCCGCTACCGAACCTAAACTTTCAATCTTAATAGATCTTTACAGCATTTGAATGTTCGTGTAACGATACATCAGTTTAGTGGGTTCTACCATATTCCTTTGACTCAGAAGACATCTTGTCAAATTCAAGAAAACTTGTTCTGTTTATTTGAAAAACTTTCTTAATAACATGGAAATTTTGAAAAAATAATGTGAATTTCTAAAATTTATGGAATATTTTTTATGCATGTAGGTACACAGGCGCAGGGGGCTATTGGCTCTGAAAAAGAAATAACTAAATATTTTGTTATAAATAATGGTTTATGCCATTTGGTATAAGGGTCATTCTCTTACAAAAGTTTGAGATTTTAAAGTTTAGTTTTTTTTAGTCAGTTTCAATTCTCGTACTTACGCCATTTGATCTAATAACCGAGTATTTTTGTTTTACTTTAAATATAAAAGCAATCAGTTTAAATAAAATCCGGCCTGCAGTGCGGAAGGTCATGGGTTCGATCTCGCTTCGAAATATCCTATAAAAAGATGTTTTCTTTAAAAACTGTTACACAACCGTTCACCTTCACCAGCTATTGGCGTCAGCTGTGAAGTAACTAGCCATGAAAAAGCTTTTCAAACTTTGCAGTATGTGCAAGCTGACAAACTGTCCTTCCGGTTAGATGTACAGATGCTGGGCTTACGTTGAACTAGACCGGAAGAAGAAGAAGAAGCATGCCAGGAGACAGTGCGGCTACATCGAATCCGTGCGGAAAAATACTTTTTTCGCGGGTTCCAAAGTTAGTATTCAGGACATTTACCGCTTCGTGATGTGGTCGATGCTATGTATTCGCAATGAGGTGTCTTTCTTTCACTTTTTGGATATCTGACAAAATTCAAGTTTCAAAAAGTCTATAAAACGCACCCAGATCGAATACATGCGATTTTCTTGGCTATTGGGCACCTTTATGACCCGTCAGAAGAAAATATTATAAATGAAGAAGTCCGTTTTGAAGAGGTAATAAATAGATGCACCACATACGAAGAAGAAAAATTACGCGGTTTTTTCTTCTTCGTATGTGGTGCATCTATAACATTTAACAAACTACACAGGAAGAAGGAGAAGAGACAGCGATGGAAGAGGAAGAATCGGTGGGAGGATTCAAGAAGGGGGAGGAAGGTAGTAGAAGGATCTTAAGCGTACCTGCCTTTGTGCGCGATCGTGTAAGTGTAAAATTATATTTGTTCTTATATGCGCAATTTCAACTCATTAACCAATAATAATAGCCACTTACTGCACACAGCTACTCACTATAGCTTAGTTTAGTCTTTATACTGAGGCAACAGTATTCGGAGACCTTTAATATTTGCCCAGAAATCGTGCAACATGGAAGTTTATATATATTAGCATTTTAAATATTGTAAGAAAGATTATTTGAATTAGAAACCAAGCATAACTTATGTTATAGAACACACTAATATATTAAACAGTACTAAAAATATGTTAGCATACTCAAAAAAAAATGATTAGATCGCCGAGGTGTACTCAGAAATATGCACAATAACTTCGTCAATCGGTATCCAAATTAATTGGGACAACATTTGTTCAACGGAGAATTAAATGGGCTCTCATCATAAACTTTAAGGCAAGATCGCATAGAATACAAATTGTTGAAACCAATGGTGGCCAAAGAGAAATCGACAAGATAAGTTGCAAAATGCCACATCTGTAAGCCACATTTCTCAGCCATTCGCGTTAAATCGAGGAAATTTTTTTCAAAATTTTAGGCCAAATATTAATTAATACCAAAAGCGTCGTGTCCTCGGTAAGTATGTTACTGCGGTTTGTTTAGGTCGACCCTATAAACGAGGAGTTTTAAAGAAAACTCTCACTTCTTGATTTTTAAAAAAAATGACTTCAAAAGATGTTTTAAGTTACAATTCAATCACATTGGCGACGACAGTACAAGCTGATGATATCTGAAGTTCTAATGACTGAAGAGTCCTGCTATGCGACAGGATTGGAGAAAATGTGTAAACAAATTTATGTTTTTCGACCCAATGTAAAGCTTAAAGTGTACTCAAACGATTTTTTAAGATTCTGGAGCTCCATTTTGTATTTTATCTTGCAAAAATTGCGTATGGGTGTAAAAATTCGAATTAAGAAAATTAGAATTCGCATATCCCAAACCTTGGAGACTTTTGAAACACATAAACTTATTGAATGACTACACCCAAAAAAAAGTAATCATCAAAATGACACTATTTAGTATCAAATTCTCTTTAATACTCCAAGTATCAAATTGACATTTTCGAAAGTATTAAAATGATATTCCGAAGATATCAATTTGATACTAACTTGTATCAGGTTGACACTTTATCGTATTTATTTCGTATCTTAGTATAATTTTGATACTAGCTTCACTATGGAATACATTCTACTCTCCCTTTTCATGCTCCGTGTCCATGCAGATGCGGTTTGAACAGAAGTCACTGGAATGATGTGCCTCGTGCTAAAACCCATACATACAGATCTTTACGCATTCGCAGAGAACCAGAGTGAAAAACGCCTCGGCATGCTTCGTTTCACAGAGGCATTACTTTTCGAATTTTCGAGCTACATTGAAAATTATTTAGTTTCAAATTAACACTTTAGCGTATCAAATGAATATTCGAAGTTTTAAATTAAAACCCAAAATGATGTTGTTGGTTAGCGACCTTTCTAATTGTACTGATTTAACTGACGCACCCACCAAGACTGCTCACTAAATATGTAGACGACTTATTTGCGATAATCAAGGAAACCGAGGTCCAAAATACACTAGACGCACTCAACTCTTTCCATCGGAACTTGAAATTCACCACGGAGTTGGAAATAGATGGAACACTTCCCTATTTGGATACGACTATCAATAGACAAGGAGATAAAGTAAAACTTAAATGGTACAAAAAACCCACAGCATCAGGACGAATAATCAATTTATTCAATTCAATTACTCAAAACACCCAAAAAATATGATTATAAATACAGCGGTTAGCTGTATTAACAGAATGCTGAGTATTAGCGACGAGACATACCACAATGACGTTATTTCCGAAATTAAAATCATACTGCAGAATAATGACTTTCCTATGAGTGTTATAAAAACATTAATAGAGAGAAACAAGATTGCAAATCCAAGAGAGGATAGATAACCCAAGTCGTATAGGTCACTAACCTATGTACCGGACCTCTCAGAACGTTTTGCAAAATCCGATTGCTTCAACAAAAATGTCACACAAATAGCTCACAAACCAACAAACACAATGGGACAACTATTCAACAAGACGAAGTCTAAAATTGACAAAACAGACAAAAGTAATGTGATATACAAAATACCATGTAATGGGAATTCGGAAAACGCGTGCAACCAACTATACATAGGAACAACAAAGTCAAAACTCAAAACGAGGATATCCCAACATAAATCCGATTATAAACTCCGACACCAAACGACCATACAAAAAACTGCACTGTCGACACACTGTATGGAGAGCGGACACTCGCCGAATTTCGAAGAAACCACAATCTTACAACAAGAGAACAACTACAAGAAACGCTTCACTCTCGAAATGTTACATATAATAAATACAACAACAGACAAGAGACTAAACTACAAAACGGACACCGACAACTGCGCCCACATATACAGACACTTACTGAACAAACAATAGCTTAGTGTTAAACTCCACGTCAAGCGTTACAGACGTGTTAAATATTGTATGTTAAAATGTTCAAAATTTTGTTTAAATGTATTGCTATAATTGGTGAATTGTTCCTTGAAGTGTCCCTGAAGACGGATGCCGATGTGCATCCGAAATATATTGGAAACAAATCAACAAATGAGTTTTCTTCTTGACCTCGAGCCCGCAAGCAGCACTCTTAAAACCCAAAATATTAATTTGATACTCTCTAGGTTTATATTGATACAAAAAAAAAAAAAATTATACTAGTTTCAGTTTCGATTTGAGACAACGTGTTTCCAATTGATATTGATACAAATTTGATTGGGTGTAGAAATCGAGCTAAATCATTCTTAAATTGATTTTTGAAAGCCAGCCAAGTTGGAGTGTAAAGCTGGCATAACTCTTGGATCAATATATTCGGAATACATCTTGAATTGAGAATCAAGAAATTCGCTCTTCTATCAGAAATGTTCGTTGTTACGGTATTCTTGATCTCTATTTGTCTATTTGATCTTAATCAATTATTAACTATTTGTAAAGCTTGTTTCAAATTTGGCTCGTGCAGAGAAAGTATTTTTATGCGTACCAAAATATTGTATCACTTAATCATTTCCGAATCGTTTTCCCAACCTCTTACTTATTTATGACTTATTTGCATTAAAGGCTTGTGTTTTTTTTTAATTTTTAATGCTTTCCACTGCACCGCCCCATCAATTTTCCCCCCAATTATTTGTCCTCTGTTTTAATAAGTTGCACAATATACAAATTGGTCTTAGCTGAACCATATAATTTGCTTCCCCAATTGAGCTAAGGCACAGGCATTGTAAATGCCATAAAAGACTCGAGTCTTACTTGGCTCCTTTAGCAGTATTCTTAAAACTATTGAGAAATGCAGGACCTATTGGATCAGGAACTTGAACGCATTGATGAATTGCCCAAAATGGGCTTAACCTGGGTGGAGTATAGCGCCTATGCTTTAGGCATTAATATAGCTCCCCGAAAACGTAGCTCAAGGCCTTGCCTAGTGTGGGTGATGTGCTTGTAAATCTAGTTTAAATAAAGTTTCTACTAAAGATTACTATTCCAGCATACGTCTAGCGGTCTTGGTGATCAACTTGAGCATCATCTACAGCCTGGTGTTGTTTATAATGGCCAACTATCAGGTGTCCTTTGAGGCTTATGTGGAGGTTAGTATAATAAGTTCGATTAAGAAATGGTGAAATGATTTCTCTTGATTTTTCTAGGCGGTTTTGCTGACCTTTCAACTGTCTGTGGGTGTGGTTAAGATGTTGTATTTCAATAATTATGCTCAGGCTTGTGTCCAACTGGTGCATGCTACAGAAGCGGGAGTGGTACTCAAAAGTCTGGGTCTTTTTGATTTGGGTAAGTTGTGATAACAGAACTTCGTAGGTATTAAAAAAGTTTTCTTTTAGATTTACCCCGTAAGCAGGTCTTACGTAAGGCTTTAAGTACGATTTTGATTAAAAACTGGCTGCTTATCGATCGTCAGGTGATGTTTTTCTTCAAAATTGTCTGCATGCCCGTTTTGTACTACACTTTGAGACCATATTTTCAATATATTTACGACTGTTATATGGTCCGGGATAGCTGTGAAATGACTTTAAGTGAGTTTGTTGATTGCAATGCAAATAATTTTTCTTGAAATTCTTTATTCTATGTAGCCTATCCAGCCATAGTTCCTTATGTGAAGTTGGGTCAGCTTGAATTCCCCTCGTATGCCTTGCGTTTCTTACTTTTGCAATCCGGTCCATTTTGGTGCTTTTTTGGTAGGTTGACTGTGACAAATGAACTTGTGCTAACCAATTCTTGTCTTTTCCTAGCCGTTTTTGGCTTTAACAGCCTGTTTGTCATCTTAACCAGATATGAGGCCGGCCTTTTGCAGATACTACGCTATTTGATACAACATTCCACATCCGATGCAGTGGTACCCCAACATTTGAGAGTAAAATATTTGCAATGTTGTGTAAAACTATTTGCGCGCATCGCCAGGTAAGAGTTTGATAATCAATTGAAAGAATATTGAATGACTGAAATTCTTGCATATTGCAGACATCATGTTCAGATCGAAAACCTCTTCAAGTATATAATTTTGGTGCAATGTGCTGTCAGTAGCATTTTGATTTGCATGTTATTGTATAAGATCAGCACTGTTTTGGTAGGTAACATGTCAGTACTGGGCGGGCAATTGGATGCTTAACTTTTTTTTCTTCTTTCATGTTTAAAGGACGTGGGCTTGGTCTGGATGGGCATGATAATGGTGTATTTTGTGACCATCACTTTGGAGATTAGTTTGTATAATGTCAGTGCCCAGAGAGTGGAGACACAGGTAAAGATCTATTTAAAATGCAGTGATACAATTCTAAGAAGGGTAAAGAGCAGCTAGATGTTGGGACGTTTTGAACTGCTTACAAATTTTCGCATTTAAGGAAGCCTGGTTTAAGGGAAAATTATAAAAAAGAGTGGGTGTCATGGAACGCCCGGTACGTGCGAAGCCCTTTACGACGATAAATCTGATTGTACATTTAAATGGTTATTCGCTGTTAAGTCGCTATTTAGTCACTGTTTAGTTACTGTTCAGTCACTGTTTAGTTACTGTTCAGTCACTGATTAGTCACAGTTTAGTCACAGTTTAGTCACAGTTTAGTCACAGTTTAGTCACAGTTTAGTCACAGTTTAGTCACAGTTTAGTCACTGTTAAGTCACTGTTCAGTCACTGTTTAATCACTGTTAAGTCACTGTTCAGTCACTGTTTAGTCACTGTTGAGTCACGTTTTAGTCACTGATTAGTCATTGCTAAGTCACTGTTTAGTCACTGTTAACTCATTCTTCAGTCACTGTTTAGTCACGGTGTTGTCATTGCTTAGTCAATTTTTAGTCACTGTGTCACTGTTCAGTCACTGTTTAGTCACTGTTGAGTCACTGTTTAGTTACTGTTCAGTCACTGATTAGTCACAGTTTAGTCACAGTTTAGTCACAGTTTAGTCACAGTTTAGTCACTGTTAAGTCACTGTTCAGTCACTGTTTAATCACTGTTAAGTCACTGTTCAGTCACTGTTTAGTCACTGTTGAGTCACGTTTTAGTCACTGATTAGTCATTGCTAAGTCACTGTTTAGTCACTGTTAACTCATTCTTCAGTCACTGTTTAGTCACGGTGTTGTCATTGCTTAGTCAATTTTTAGTCACTGTGTCACTGTTCAGTCACTGTTTAGTCACTGTTGAGTCACGGTTTAGTCTCTGTTTAGTCATTGCTAAGTCACTGTTTAGTCACTATTTAGTCACTGTTAAGTCACTGTTCAGTCACTGATTAGTCACTGTTTAGTCACTATTTAGTCACTGTTAAGTCACTGCTTAGTTACTGTTCAGTCACTTATTAGTCACTGTTTAGTCGCTGTTTAGTAAATGCCAAGACACTGTTTTAGTCACTGTTAAGTTACAGTTTAGTCACTGTTAAGTCACAGTTTAGTCACTGTTTAGTCGCAGTTTAGTCACTGTTAAGTCATTGTTCAGTCACTGTTTAGTCACTGTTCAGTCACTGTTCAGTCACTGTTTAGTCACTGTTCAGTCACGGTTTAGTCACTGTTTAGTCATTGCTAAGTCACTGTTCAGTTATTGTTAAGCCACAGTTTAGTCACCGTTAAGTCACAGTTTACTCACTGTTAAGTCACAGTTTAGTCTCTGTTTAGTCACTGTCAATTCACTGTTAAATCCCCGTTAACCCCTATTCCCACCCTCGCACCCGTCCACTCCACACACCCAAAAACACCCCACCTGCTGAACGCGATAGCGGGCACTAGATGGAGAAACGGCGAGAAGGAATACTGTTTAGTTGCCACACTGGACATTCGCAATGCCTTTAACACTGCAAGTTGAGGCTGCATTCTAGCGCCAGACAAGTCTGAAGCTATCCCTATAAGCAGCCGGAAAAAGGTAGAAACTGCACAAATAATAGATGGCAATATGGTGCTCACCTCAAAGAGAGCGCTTAAGTAGCTGGGGGTATTGATCGATACCAGGCTCAGTTTCCGAGAGCACTTTAACTACGCCAGTGCAAAAGCGGCATCAAATAACAGAGTGTTGTCTAGGATAATGCTGAATACCCGAGGCCCAAAGTAAGGTCGAAGATTGCTGCTCACCAGCGTGACGAGGTTCACCATGCTGAACGCCGCTCCATTCTGGCTGGGAGCCCTGAAGCTACAGCCGTGGTCTGGAGGCAACACATCGACTGGGTGCAATTAGAATATGCTGTGCGTTCCGCGCAGTGTCAGATGACGCAGCGCTTGTAATCGCAAGAGTGCCGCCCCTTGATGTGCTATCCACAGTAAGCACGAAGGTGTTTGGAGATTGATATTAGTTCGGATATTGCATGAAATAAAGTAAAATTGTCCACATGTTTGTAACGCATAGAAAGAAGCGTCTCCGACCAAACAAAGTATATATATTCTTGATCAGCATGACGAGCTTGAGTTGATATAGCCATGTCCGTCTGTCCGTGTGTTTCTATGCTATTTCCTCCGTCTGTTTTGAAGCTATCATAATAAAACTTTGCACGAATCCTTTCGTACAAATACGCTGCACATTTGTCGGAACCGGCCGGATCGGATGAATATAACATATAGCAGCCATAGGAACTAACGGTCGAAAAACTAGTTTTAGTGAGAAAATTATTTTTTTCTTCAACGCGAACGTGCCCACACCTCGTATTTATTAGTTTTCTATGCTTTTACATAATTCCACCAAGTTTTATGAAAATCGGACAACTATATAGTATAGCTGCCATACAAAAGATATGTCTGAAAAAAGTCTTAGCAAGAAAAACTTTTTTGTTTTCAATGCTATCGCTCTTAAACTTGTTACTGATCAATATCATATGCTTACACACAATTCTGTTAAGATTGATCCAAATCGGATGACTATAGCATATAGCTGCCATAGGAATTATCGGTCGAAAAAGTAGTTCTAGTGAGAAAAACTTTTTTGTTTTCAATGGTAGCGCCTTTATACTTTCCAGCTATGAATATTATCGGTTTCCACACAATTTTGGGGAATTTCGTGAAAATCGGATGAATATATCGTATAGCTGCCTTATAAAAAACTGACGAGCAAATGGTCAAAGTTGTGGCGCCATCTATTGCTGAGTTTGGGAAACAGCTCAGCTTAGAATGTTCGACGAAAATCATTTAAAACCTTTGATTATATAAATTATGCAAGCTGCAAGGGTATATAAACTTGGGTCGAGCCGAAGTTAGCTTTCCTCTATGTCTTTTTTTTTCCAATTCCAGAGCGAGTTACTTTTCCTCGATTGGTATAACTGTGCCTGGTATAATGAGTCCAAGGAATTCCAGGTTATGATCAAGCTGTTGTTGCTGTTCTCAAAACGTACTTTCGTTCTAAGTGTGGGTGGATTTACCAATCTTTCACACAAGTTCCTCGTACAGGTAAGCCCAAAGCATTAAATCTCTCTCTCTCTCTCTCTCTCTCTCTCTAATTCTCTGTTTCTTCAAGGTCTTTCGATTGAGTGGCAATTTCTTTCTACTTCTACGTAACATGAATAACAAATAATTTGCTTCTTTTTTGGTTTATACAAAAGACAACGTGGGAAAAGTTTTATTTTTAAGGGAAATTCATCATTAAGCAACTTAAACACTTACGGAAATATTGTAATTGGCACATTAAACGTAGATGACAAATATGTTAATATATATGTGTGTGTGTATATGTATAGGGGGTGTATATAGAATAGTTTTTCAAGTTGGAACAGCGGCTGTCAGAGAAATGCGTTCTTCTTCACCTTTGATATAATACAGTCCATGGCTGGGCTAGACCAAATCTAAAGCACAAATTGGCAGTTATGAATTATATATCTAGTATATGGCATTTAGTATGCGAACGATGATGCTTTAAAGCTTAACGTTTGTGTGGTTCCTCGTGTTTTTTTTTTGCACTAAACAAAATATTTCGGCTAAGGGACTAAAATTACATAATTTCATTCAACGATTTGTTCGACTCGTTCTCGTACTTAGATTTTAATTGAAGTAGTTGGTAGTGCTTTTTGATGGTGCGGGGGCGTTTTTGGATCTAGGGCTCTAGACGATTGCGTCTAAAGCAACCATCCGGCAGTGCTTCCGAAATGGAACGTATGTTATCCACCTCCTGCAAAAGTTCGTCGAGCTCCGACTCGTACCTTTCAATTAGTTTCTTTTGTATGTTGCGCTGTTCTCGATACTTTTCAATGCGTCCGGTCAGATTGACGCGATTGATATCGCCCTCAATAGTGGATAGGCGATTTTCTAGAACGTTAGAAGTTAAGCCTTGAGTGAGGTAAAGTCACAGGGAAGAGTCTCATTTCAACCTACCCAGTTTGTCTAAATCGGCAGTGTTAATGTCTTTCAGATTCTCCAGCTCATCCTTGATGGCCGTCAGATCGGCATTGACCTTTTCAATTTGCTTTTGCGCCTCCTGGGTATCCGCCTTGGCCTGACCCACCTTACGCTTGGCATCATCGACCAGATTATCATCTTTAGTTGAGTTTGCCTCCAGATCGAATATTTCCACTTCGGTCAGTTTAACGCGATGATTCAGCTGATCGGCCTCATCGCGCAGATTTCGTGCAGCCACCTTGGTTTCATTGGCCTTGCGACGTATCAACTCCGCATCCTTGGGGTAGGGGGAAAGAGTAAACTTAGCTGGTGTCTTTGTAGTGTGAGTTGGTCTTACCTTGGAGGCCTGTTCGGCAAACTTATTCTGCGCTTCCTGTGCATTCTTCTTGGCCTCATTCGCATTCTTGTTGGCTCCTGCCAACGCCTCGCCCGCCTGAACTATCAGCTGTTCGGCATTTTGAATTTCCTGCTCAATATTGGGTACAATTTTCAATGCCTCCGTCGCCTTCGCCGAGGACATTTCCACGTCGGACTGGAAACCGGCCAGGGTGTGGTAGGTATTATTGGCCTCCTTGAGGGTATTGTCACCCTGCTCTACGGCCTTGGTTGCTTGGTCGTGAGCAGCCTTTGCTCTCAGCAACAGCTCAATGTCATCCTGTTTTTGCTTATCGGCTCTGAAAGAGGGGGAGAAGAATAATTGGGGTTGTTCGGCCAAGCAAATGCTTCGACACTTACCTTTGCAGCAGCACATCCGCCAGGTCGCGTTCCGCCTCAAAGTCGGCAAAGAGATCTCCATTACTATTGGACAACTCATTGATCTGCTTGAGCAGCTCGTCGGCTCGTTCATTGGCCGCCACCGCCTCCTTCTTCAGCTGAATAATGTCTATCTCCGGCTGTGTTTGTCTATCGACATCGTTGAGCAGTGTCAGCGCCGCATCGTATACCTCATTGGCCTTGCGCAGCGCCTCCTTGGAGATTTGTGTCACAGAGCCCAGGGATTGCTTCACCTGATTCAGTTCCAAACGCACTTCAGACCGCAACTCCACACCGACCTTCTGTTGCAAGTCAATGGCGTTTTTGGCCAAATGCAGTGCCTTCTCCACCGCATCCTTGGCATCTTTAGCATTCTTCAGATCGAACTGTGCCTCCGATTCCAAACGATCTGCCATGGCACGAGCCTCTCGTGATATATCGGATATTTGCTGAGATTGCTGACCGAATTCCAAGGACTTGTTCTTGGCCTTGGCCAAGGCCTGAGCACCTTCCTCGTTCAACAGATCGATGGCGGTTTGCAGCTCCTTCTTGGCATCCTCAATGATGTTGTGCAACGCGGTGTAGTTGTTGCCTGCCCTCAAGATCTCCGCATTGGCATCCTGCTGCAGTTTGTCTGCACTCTCCAAATGATTCCGCATGCTGTCCAGACGTTTGTGCAGATCCTCAATGACCTCCACATAGGTCTGCCCACTCTCACCGGAATTATCGCGAGCATCTTGAGCCAGCAGAGCCACCTTCTCTTGGACTGCCTTCAGCTTGGCCTCAAACTCCTCATCGTTGGTCACCGGCGTACGCGCTATATCATCCAAAGTGGAACTCAGATTGGCCAGCTTAGAGCGATGCAGATTGGCGGCATCCTGCACCAGATTGTAGCAGTCCGGACAGTCCACGCAGCCACGATGGCGATCGTATTTGTTCTCCTTGCAACGATCGCAGCGACGTCCCTCCACATTGTCATTGCAGGGACACTGACCCAGCTGGTCGCATTGGAATCCCTTGGAACCGCTCTCATCGCACTCGCAGGGCTTGCAACCTTCCGAGGAGAAGCCATAGAAGAAGTTGGCACACTGATCACAGCGCACACCCACCACCCCAGGTTTGCAGTGGCACTGACCCGAGTTCCGATCGCAAGTGGAGTTGTAACTACCCACCGGATCACAGAGACAATTCTCACAGCCATTGCCCGAACGTATGTTAAAGTATCCCGGTTGACACTCGCCACAGTCCCGTCCAATCACATTGGGTTTGCACTGACACTGACCGGTGACCTGATCGCAACGCGAAATGCTCTGCTCATCCTGCTCTGTGCCGGCGTTGTAGCAACTACAGCGATCGCATTGTCCATGCGGTAGGGCAAGTGGATCACCAAAGTGTCCCGGCAGACACTGATCACAGTGCTCACCGTTTGTGTTGTGTATACACTTCAGACACTGGCCCGTGGTGCGATTGCAGTTACCCACCGCATTGGGATCCACATTGCCATTGCAATCGCAGCTCTTGCAGGTCTGCACCTCACCCAGCAGGCCGGTGGGATCTCCAAAGAAACCATCGCTACACTGTTCACAGCGTGAGCCAAAGTAACCCACTGGGCACTCCGTACAGATCACCGTATCGCCATTGATCTGCATGCAGGCACCATCATTGGGGCAGGGACAACGTTTGCAGTCGTAGGGAGTACCACCCAAGGCATTGCCGTAATACCCCTTGGCGCACTGATCACAGTTATCGCCAAAGGTATTATGCTGGCAGATGCAACGTCCCGTCTCCGAGTCGCATATATCCGCATGTCCATGACAATCGCAGGGTATGCAGGGCATAAACGGTCCACCACGCGCGGGACTGTGACGATAGCCGGGAGCACACGACTCACAGAATTGTCCCAAATAACCTTCCGGGCAGGTACACTGCTCTATCCAGGTGGCCGGATGTCCGGCAGCTCCTCTATGCGCCGTCTGCAACTCCACATCATCCAAAATGGCCTCACCCTGCACCGAGTAGGTGGCTCGTATCTTAATGGCCGTCAGATTGGAGAGTATGGACAGAAATCCTCTGGCTGATTGGCTGGGCTGCCACTGATAGTCGTGATGTTCGTGCAAACGGAAGGTGTACTCCTTGACACCCTGATCTGGTATGCCGTTGCTTTGGGCAAAGATGGGCAATGAGATTTTACTGCCAGCTCCCTCTAGGATCACATCGCTGGCACTGGTACTGGGTCCCACTTGACCCACCAGCTGCAGTTTGAATTTGAGGTCACGATTGTAGGAGGCACGCTGATCGCCCAGAAAACGATCGGGTGCCTGGAAGTACACATACTCATTACCCTGAGCCGTGGTGCCAATGCTGCGACTATATTGATTATACTTGATGTCCACATCGCGACGATTCAAATCTATGGCCGTCCAGCGTTCCTTGTGCTTGTTGAAATTGGAGGTGACCGAGACCACGGAATAGCCCGGAGCGGTTTGACACTCAGAGGTGTGACCATAGCAGAAGCAAGGCGTGCAGCCGAAACGATTGATCTTGTCCAGGTTGAAGAAGCCGGGCTTGCATCTGAAAATAGTACGATACGATTAGAATAATATAATCAACTTCAAACGAATTCCGCTCTTCACTTACTCATTACAGCGTCGTCCTTCCACATTCTCCTTGCAGTAGCAAATGCCACTTTCCGTATCACAGGCCGGCTTATTATCCTGCGAGCCACGACCATCACAGCCACAGGGTTGACAGCCATGCGGACCGAACTGATAGTAATTGTTGTCACACCGATCACACTTATCACCCGTCACTCCAGGCTTGCACTGGCACTTGCCCTGACTGTTGCACTGTAGCGAACGCGAACCAACCGGATCGCAGGCACAGTTAATGCAATAGCCATCCTCACGCATGTAGAAATTGTCTTTGCATCGCTCGCAGTTGGCTCCATCGCGATTTTCGCGACAGTCCAAACAATGTCCACCATGTCCCGTCAAATTGTAAAGATGAGCATCAAAGAAACACTTGTCCGCCAGTCCATTGCAGTTGCAGGCTGTAAGACCACAATAAGTTATGGGTTAGTTAAGAGTTGCCTCCTTCTAAGTGTGTGTGTTTGTGTGTGCATTACAGTTGATCAAATACCAGTGCGGTGGCGCCGATCCTATATAATTGGTTTGAAGGCTGTAGTCATAGGACCAGCCCGCATAACCTTGAGTGGAGGTCATTAGTAAAGAAACCACCGTAAGCCACCACAGCAGCAACATGACTGAATGCGTTTTGCTAGTTGACTTACACTAACCACTCTTAGCCCAGCGGCAACTAACGGCTAAGTAGTTTGTCCTTTTATAGAAAGTCCAGTCAAGGCACAGTGGGCTCAGGTTAATCGAAAATCCACTGAATAAAGTCAACATTTAACTTTATATAAAGAAAAAGAAGGACTTAGCTTAACTTCGTCTGTGCTGAAGTTTTTATATCCTTGCAAATTCTGGTTTTGAAATATCAGAGAAATTCACACATTTTTTCTTACTTCCGAACTATCATCAGCCGATTTCGAACATATTTTACTAATAATAAAAGTAACAATCAGTGAATTTGAGAACGATAACAATAGTTCATCTCACTAAGAGTCATATTCCGACCGAAGTTTCCTATGGATTCCTATTACATATAGTCATCCGATCCGGTCGTTTCCGACTTACTAGCAGCGTGGAGTAAAAAGAAATCTAGTAAAAATCACAAGCATCTAAGAGCGTTTACTTCAATTTGTTATACTGCCTAGCGCTTTGGCTTAGCGGTAAACGAGGACAAGACGAAGTACCTAATATCCACGCGCAGTGAGTCTACCCGTCGTTGTAAAGGATTTTGTCTACCTCGGAAAGATGATAACCAGCGACAACCACATCAGCCTGGAAAACCGAAGAAGAATCACTCTGGCAAACCGACGCTACTTCGGGCTCTGTAGGGGGTTCAAGAATTTTTCTCGCGAAAAACGAAATTCAGTTCTGCAATATGGCGCAAAAGCATGGACATTAACAGCAGCGGATGAGGCGGCGTTTGTCATTTTTGAGCGAAAGATTCTTCGGAGGTTTTATGAACCTTTAAAAGTTGGCGATGAATTTTGCATCCGAAAGAATGATGAATTGTATGAGCTCTATGGGGACACCAGTCTAGCCAAGCGCATAAAACAACAGAGACTGCGCTGGATAGGACATGTTACCCGTATAGATGAACAAGCTCCTGCAGGAATGGTGTACAATTTCAAGAAGAAAGAGGTACGAGGGGAGGACAGAAACTGAGATGGGAAGACCAGGTGCGGAGAGACATTGCCAAGCTTGGTGTAAACAACTGGAGCCAGCTTACACGAAACAGAGGCGACTGGCGGGCATTGGTAGCGGCGGCCGAGACCGTTGAGCGGTTGTGATTGAAATATCAGGCCAAAAGTGGAAGAGGAAGGCAGCGCTTTGCTTTGCATCCATTCTCCCTCAATTCTGGAACAGCACTTCACTCTCTAGTCTCAAAGGTAAAATAATCACTGGAAGATAAAGAGTATTCGATCAAAGCATTACTTGCCAAGGCCCCATCCCTTAATCGATCGATTTGCCATTCTCAAAATCAGGGAATCAAACTGAATCGTATTTCCGTTCCGGTTCCAGTTCTGGTACGTACCGAAACTTGTGTTTCGGTAAAAGGTTCTGTTTTGGTTCTAATAATATTTCGGTATTCGGTTTCGTACCGGTACCTGCTTTCTTATTTCGGTATACCTGTACGTACCGGTATGAACCGATAAAATATGCAGAGATAGCGGTCATTGGTTATGCATTCATTCGATTTCTTAGCGAAGACTTAATAAAAGTTATTCGCTTACTTGCCCTTCTCAAAGGCCACACAATTGTGGAAACTTTGTAGAGTTTTCTTTATTTTTATAAACGAGAGTTTTTTCGGGTTTCCGGGTTTCACTTTTTAAACACGGTTTTCTATTTAGAATGTCTCTATACGTGTTTCTTCTCTTCACGGTTTGTCGATATGGATTTTTCTTTCTGTCTCTCTGTCTGTCTGCTTGTCATTTTAATTACAGCTTCTGTCTTCGTCCATCTTCTACTATCTACTGCGTTCTACTCTCGGTTTCGTCATCGTCTATTCTGTCTCACCAATACCTTAACACTTAAATATCGATACATTTATACATCTTGGCGGTCATTTTCAAATAATTGCAAAGACTTCAATTTGGAAAACGTTTTAAGCTCAGAAAAATTGATCACGATTGATGCCATTAATCAGTTTTGTGAAAATACTGAACTATTTGTAGTGTCCTGCTTCTAAAGTATTTGTGCTGCTTTCCATTTTTCATTAAGTTTTAAGTTGAACAGAAATGTATAACACAAGTACTTTTCAGTTTCGAGGTTAGCATTAGCATGACATTATAATGTGGGCCTAAGAATAAAGCATGCAATATATTTCAAGAGACTGGTCTCGTGTTTTTCTATTTTACAATACAAAAGTTTTGAAAGACAAGACTCCTTTTTGTTGGAAATTGCTTAAAAGTCTTCCAAAACTAGTTGTCAGCTTTGAAGTCTAGTAGTTGCACTCAGATCCGAAACTAAATCTGTACAATGTTTAGGTTCTTTTCGGTCTTTTAGGTTCTAAAAATATCGGTACTCGTACACAATCAATTTCAAATATCGGTTCCAGTTCCGGTTCTGGTTCTGAGTTTTAATCGGGTCTTTTCGGTATACGGTTCCCGTTCTGGTTCCGGTTTGACTGCTCAAAATACAACTCACTCCAAAACTCCATCTCTTCCCGTTTGGAAATTAGGAATAGTTCGGTTCAGTAGAGTAGAGTTATGGAAGTCAAACGAACCGCGATTTCGAATATAAATTCGTATAAAACGTTTCAAAGTCTTAATTGAATAATATAATTACATAATATAGACAATAGACAACCTTCATATGATCCTGAGCAACTCGAAAACGGTTTATACCTGGCTAATTATCAACCATCAGGGTACCGACTAAATCGACAAGCTATTTCGTTAAAATGAGCTCACTTGCAGTAGATAGGCAAAGACTGTTGATGATTGAACCGAGAGGTTCCTGAAACAGCTGTACAAATCTAAGCTATTTCGTTAAAATGAGCTGACTTGCACTAGTTACAGTCTACCAGCCTCCTTTGTGGTGGGTTCCTCTTTTAAAGTAAGGCTGCCTTCACTCTGGGTTCATGTGCATGATGCATGAAACATGATTATCTAGTAGTTTTGCTGGTTGCTTAATATGTTTTAAGTGTTAACAGTTTGTCAAATTCATTGTAGAATCATGATAAAATGCAGGCCTACTAGGCTATCATGTCCCATGATCTCAGTGTGAAGGCAGCCTTATGAGCAATCACAACTTGACCTCGAGCCTGCTAGAATTGGCTAGTTTGATTATCATAAAGATCGTTAAAACAGTCAGAATAAAAAAATAACTGATTAAGACAATGATTGTAAGGAGAGGCAGTTGGCAATCATGCATTCGTTAACAGAAAGCCTACTGCAGATTCATTCGGGAGGATGATGAAACTGTACTGTATAGGCAACCAGCTCTTTTTGAAATACAATTCCTAAGTTGTTTATAGTTGTGAAAAACGCAATTTTTTCGGACCTCGAGTCAGCTAAACTCGCTTTCTTACCCAAGCAAATCGATCGACTGAACCGCAATTACTCTTCTCTAGTGTGATTTGTACGGAATTTGATTTAAGATCACGAACTAAAACCGATTCAGAACCGGTGCACTTACAATACGTTTTTTTTTTTGAGTTTTCATTAAAATTTGACATGGTTGTAGACCTAAAACTTTATGAAGATGTAATCGAATGAAGCTTGTTCAAATTCGGGTTTTAAGATAAAATTAAATTCTTGTTTGAAAATGTGATTTTGTGGATTTACAACAGGAATGGCCACGTCTGGCCCGCAGCAGCCGAAGTAATTGCGCTACTCATACCGACTTGAGCCAAACGCATACCGAGACTTGTGCCAGAAGAGCCAGCAGCATTTCACGAACACAAACACATGTCGAGACTTGTGCCAAAAGAGCACAACTCTTTTCAGTCGTTGTCTCACATTTTGGCCCCGCTCTTCTTAAGAAACCGTGATTTACAAAGTAGGAATGTTTTGTGGACTAAATAAAGAGCGACGTCCACAGATGCCACATGTACCAATAGCTGAACGCTTTGTTTTCTTCGACTTTCCGAATCATTTCACTCACTCATAGCTTTACCGGTTTCATCATTAATCATTATCGCCTTACTCACCTCTGCACTCGTTCACCTCCGTTGAGGTGGCCCTCTTCCATTTGACATCATTGTACAGCGGCAGACAGCGATCGCAGTCGGGTCCATCTGTATTGTGACGACACTCGCATACCAGTGTCCGCTCTCCATGCATTCCCGTGCTGGCCACACACTTGCTGGCATGTCCATTGCATTTGCAGCGCGCACCCACTGCTATATCACTGATGGCATAGAAATACGATTGCAATACCTGAGCATCACCAAACAACTCATCACCAAAGGTGTTAAGGCGATCCAGCGTAATTCGTATATCAGTGGCCGTTACCCAATCCTGAAGCTCGATACTACGCTCAAAATTAATGCCACTGGGACGACCCTCCAGGGTAGAGAAGGCAATTTCACCATCTTGCAACGGTGAGATATCGCTGTACTCGCTGGTACACAACGCATGAGCCTCGCCCTCACCCTTGCGTATGGCACGAGAGTCGGGCAAGGAATAAGTGTCTCGACAGGTGGCGCTGTAATATTGATAGGGAGTCCAGGCACCATTTTCCGAGGTTCGTTTGTAGATGGTAAACGATTCGGGACGCGGCGAACGGAAGACAACACGCACATAGGTAATGTCATAGGACTTTCCTGGAATTCAAGAGGATGAGTTGATGTATAATCTGTTTGAGGTCTACTCACGCAAGTGTAGGGTTAGATTGACATGATTGGGATGTTGAATGCCCTCAAACATGGTCTCCGATTGCCACCAGGTAGATTTTTGTGGATCATGCAAGTCGGTGAGGAATGAAGCACTGTGATTATTTTTGCTGGCAGAGAGAAATTCAAGGTGAGCAAAGTTAGCTAAAGGATGGTTGAGGTATGTCCTTACTCGCAGACATCACAGTTCCTTTGATTTTGAGACCCGGTCTGTAAGCAAAAGTGATTGAGGACATGTTCGCCACAAGTGTTGGTGGCCTCAATACGTAGTTGATATGCGGCATTGATGAACTCTGGCAAACATTTCTATAAGCAAAAGAAGGCAAAACAACGAAAAGTTTCAATTAATTTTGATGTCTGCATTTAAATTAACGCTCAAGCATTTCTATTGAAAGACTAATTCACTTCAATTAATCCCAGGGATGCGAAACGCTTGTGAGACTCATTCCCCCTCCACTCACCTGCGGTCTGCCATATGCATCGTAGCACTCCAGAGCGGGCAAAAATGTGGTGCCGCGCAACTCATGTCCGCCGGCCGAATTGATGGGCTGCCTCTGCACTCCCCCCGTGTATGATGTACAGCAGCATAACAGTACGCCGACAATTAGCAAATGCGCCGTGGAGGAGTCACCTAGACTCCACCTGCTGCGCTTCATTTTGGCTTTAGGTTAACTACAAACTGGGGTTTGGTTTTTGTTTTTTTTGTTTATTTTAGAAACTATAGGTGGGTTACACTAGGTTTTTGGCACTTTAATTTGCTGGGTGGGTTACTGTTAAGGTTTCTATTAGATTTTTGCACAGTTCAATTCATAATTGCACATGGATTTCTATTGATGTTGGTGCTTACTGAGCGGCCTCATATGCTGGAAAAAGCCAAATGTTAGACATAATGAAATACTCAAACATCTGTGGCACATATTGTGCCTGGGTACACACAAAACGCAAGAGTTCATTTTTAATTAGTTCGTTCACAAAATAAACTTTCGTTCTCCAATAAACAAACAAACACACAAAAACAGAAAAAGAAACTGCAAGACATAAATAAACTTGCTGGAAATGAGCAGCCCGCAAAAAAAAACCAAAAAAAATTACAATTTGTATTTCCTACAATGTGCAAGCCCCTGCCCCTGGGGCAGCATTTGTACTATTTGGAACTTGAAATAATTCTAACCGATGATTTCATCTACTCCGCTCACACACACACACACACTAGTAAAGTCTTCAGATACACAACAACCGTCGCAATTACATGAAGCATATTTCTGGCTAGTTTAATGTGTTTTTAAGACATTTTTTAGTGCATGTCCGCTGCATTCTTCTTACTGCAAGGTTAGACTCATTTAAGCTATCTAAGATCATTGTGCTAAACTGCTCCAACATTTTGTTTGAATTCAGTTTGGCCAAGGCACTAATTAGCAAATATTTAGAGAGTACAGCGAGTGTGTGTGTGTGTGTGTTGTGTACTTAGTTTGAAGATGATATCACCACACACTGGAAGCCATGCGTTCCAAAATGACCAAATACGAGTCAAACATCTAGCAGATTTTTGCTTTTGTGAAAGACTTGATAGGTAATAATAGAGAATCTTGCAATCTTATAAAAACAAGCTTAAGAAACCTTGAAATCCGCTTAGAAATCTCAAAAACATGATTTATCATCTCGCAACTTATCAACCATTCTACAGTTTTCTGTAAAGCTTCAGTTGAAAAATGTTTTGATATTTATATAGATTTATTTAGTTAAAAACAAGAAAGAAAGTCGGTCAAGTCCGACTATAACATACTCTGTACCCTATTTACCCTATGTACCATTTGCTCACGAGTTATACGCGCTCATCTCTTAGTTTCTTCCTCTCTCTCTCTCTCACTAGGATTACCTCTGTTGAAAGGAATGCTATGGTTATGGGTGGTGGGGTGGTGGGTGTTAACTGGCCGTTTTTTGCTCATAACTTGAGTATCGTTCATCCGATCTTTATCATTCCTTTAGCAAATCGATAAATAATTTTGATTACTAGATATCTCTAGTACGAACAATCTATCATCAAAACTGTGGGAGATATAACGTTTTTTCCAAATTGCGGGGGCGGGAGGGTGCGTGGTAAAAATTGAAAATGAACTTGATCAGCCTGCAAGTATAAGAAATATATATTCCATACATGTCAAACCTCTATCTCTTACCATCTCTGAGATCTGTGCGTTCATACAGACGGACAGACAGACAGACGGTCAGACGGACATGGCTACATCGACTCGGCTGTTGATGCTGATCAAGAATATATATACTTTATAGGGTCGGAGAAGATTCCTCTGGCTGTTACATACTTTTGCACAAACTTAATATACTCTGTGTACCTTTGGTACAGAGCATGAAAAAAAATATCCGGCGTCAAACAGTTGCAGTATAAGAACTCAGCTGGCAGAAATCTCGGCTCTTATACTGTGACTGGTTGCGTCTAAAAAGTGACGCCCGATGGCAAAGCGAACTAAGAGGCCATGCCAAAATCTTCAACTATGTGTATTAGAACGACGAGGTCGTGGACGGGTGGGTTGCATTGCAACCGAAAAGTGAGCTTGTTTCATCTTAAAGTCAAGTATAATCAAACTTCATCCAAGACGGTTGAGGGCATCCCATACGCCCATAAATTGAGAATATAATCTTGGATTAAGATTATATCGCCTCTGTCGAATTCTGACACCGTTTCGTCTCGTTTCAAGACTATAATCTTGGTTTTAGATTGCTTTTTTTCTCAGTGTAGCTATTAAATTTTCAACATCAAATAATTCCATTTTATTCATAAAAATGTTCAATTATGGCGATCTTTCTATTGTGCTAGTAGGTCCAGTCCAATACACATTCCGACGTTATTCTTCCTATTACAATATATGAGTCATTCGGTCCTGTTCCGAATTCCGAGTCGGGTTTCGTGTAAACGTTTGCATGTAGTATTCAAATATGGAAGGTGACGAGCAGGTCTACAAGATCGAGTTTATAAATAATCGAAATTCTTAAAGCAGTTGAAATCGGTTGAAACAGATATTCTTCTCACCTTCCATATAAATTAACTTTATATTAGAAAATTTGAACTTTATAAATCGCAATTTGAAACAAGGTCGATTGTCTATTTGTGGGATCACGGACTTTGAAAGTCTACCTTTCAGTCTTTAGTTTGGTGTACGATTTGGGCTTATATTGAATGATGTAATTAAATTAAGAACATATAACAGTTTCTTTCATTGATTATTCCATAAAACATAGACATTTCTTCTTGCTGTCCCAGTTACACAGAGGTCTTAGAACCAATATATAAAGCCGGAGTAATATCCAACCCTTTAAAACCGGTGTTTTGGGATTCTTAATCCGGACCAAGCAATTTAAACGATCCGGATCCTATTTGTTTGAAAACCGGTTCGGCTCAAAAAGTAGCTTAAGCCACTTTTCTACGAACTTATATTTATAATATAATGTGCATTAAAAAATCATATTTAAATTGGATATATTGCGAGTTAGAGAAGAACAATTAAGTAAATCGTTTTTTGGAATGTGGCTTAAGTTTGAATGTTAAAGGAATTGATATTAGTTCTTTTTGCACTTTTATTTTATGGAAAATTCAATTTAGGTACCTCAACCCTATTTAATATTTGTAGTCTATGAAGAATATTACCAATATTTCAAATTACGAGCATGAGTTGCTAGTACTAAATGTGTCGTCGGAAAAAAATTTTGGTTCGGTACACGTTCAGGCATTTTTAGGGCGAAGCTCTTGTAATGACGTTGAACAGGTGGAAAAAGACCAGAAAGATTTTGTCTTTGCCACAAATTCGGCTTTGTTTTTGCAAAAAAACCGCTTTTGCCATTTGCCGTAGCAGCAGGTGGGTTGGGTTTGTGTGTATGAATTATAGGGTACTGAGAATTGAGTACTGAGAATCGTGTACCAAGTATCGACTACTTATTATTGGGTATATAGTAACACACTTATGCCTATATGACACTTGCCGATATTGGTGATCGATATTGGTGACCAATAACGAGACAAGGCTTGCGAAATCGGGACAAAAAGGTACATTAGTGATGGTAGTTCGATTGTTCAACTGGTCGCTTCACAAGAAGCGTGAACAAGCACATAATGCCGTGTTGGCGGCCAATATTGTTTTTGTCAGGAACAATATTGGCCGACAATATTGGCATGTATCATATAGCCTTTACTATAGTAAGTGAAAGCCCAGGTCATACAGCTTGCTTTATACTCACACCTTTTTCTCGGAATTCTCTTCGTAAAGAGCTTCGCTCCCATTCCGGATTGAACCCTTTCAGTTCAAAACTGGTTAACTAGTATGAAATAGCTTGGTAAAGACTTAACAAAGATTTTGCCGATTTTAATTGATTCGCTCAAATTTACCGAAAATTGAGGGAAATTATTTCTACGATTTAAAAAGCGATGCAACAAGGTTCGAAACAGAATCGTAGTTTCGGCAAGCTTACGAAGCTTTGACACAACGATGGGTTCGAAACTCTTTATCTTTGTTTCATAACTAGTGCTGAGTCAATAAATATTGGGCTCCCGCGGGCTATGGCTGAATACAAGCTGAATACAAACCAATTTTTCAAATTTCTCTGGCATGTCAAGATTTGAGAAATCAATGGTCAAAGTTATACTTGCAGGCAGCTCAAGTTTATTTTAAATTTTTGCCATGAACCCTGCCGCCACCGAAATTTGGATAACGTTTACAGTTTAGATAGTTCGTAACTTCTTTAGTAATCAAGATTATTTATCGATTGGCCAAAGGAATGATGAAGATCGGATGAACCATGCTCAAGTTATGACCAAAAGAAAGTTCGCTGACGCAGCGCTGGCTTGCCAAATGGTCACAGTAGTGGCGCCATCTATTGGTCAGTTTTGAAAATCCCTCAATCAGCATTTTTCAAAGCAAGTGGTGGCGACATCTATTGGCCAAGCTATGACCAAAAGAAAATTCGCTGCCACAGCGCTGCAACTGCAGGTTCAGAATATATTACAGTCGAGCTTGACCGACTTTTAACTTGTTTTTTTAGAACTTTGTCGGAATTCCGGATAGTATTAAATAGCTTGGTAAAGTCTTACCAGAAATTATGACGACTTTAACCGATTCGCTTAAATTCCCCACGAAGGGAAATGATTTAATCGATCTATGAAGCAATGAAACAAGGTTCGGACTAGAACCGTAGGTTCGGCAAGCTTAACCTTACCGAATCTTCTACAAAAATTTAAACGGTTTGCCTTGCCTACAATGTAATCTAGAACCTAGAAAAATAGTTAAATAAATTGATTTCAGAATTAACGTTGAATTTATTGTAATCATCAATTCCCTTCAAAACTATATATTTTTTTACCAAAACTTTTTTCCTCAAAGTTATCAGGTTTCGTATGCAAACAGAATTGTTTCTAATGGATGCTTTTAGCAGACTCTCGAAATTAAATTTTTGGTTTTGGTACTATATTCCATACAGCTTAGATCAAGAAACAAATAAATCGTATAATTATTTTGGTATCTCAAAAGATTTACTAGAAATTGGAATCCTCTTTAAGTTACAAGAAAATTCCAGTTTAAATGAGTCTGTTGCGGAATGTGAGAAGTGATTATTTAAAAGCGGAAGCCTGAGATCATTTGCATACGGAGAATTGCATTTTCGTTTTAGGGTCTTGTGTTGCTCGTTCTATTCCGTGAGTTTTATCAGCTGGTTAATTTTCACTTCACTTGATTGTTTGCACACTTTATGTTGTTTTTTGTTATTAATAGAAATTCTTTTTATCAATTGGTACACACAACATTCATGTTCCCCTTGCCAGTCGAAACACAGATTTAAGAACATTTTTCTTTTTGGATTTTGGGGCTTATCAGTTTTGTGAACTCACACACACACGCACACCCAAACTCAGTTTCATTTTCAAATCCAAATTAAGCACAAGAAAACAAGTTGGTTGTCTGTTGTCAGGCTGTAGTAGTCTCGGATTTCGAAGCTGAACCCTTTGCAAGTGAGTTCAGTAGCTGAGGGCAAATAGCGATATTTTTTTTGTTGTATACTATATACAAGTATGTTTGTACGTTTATACATATATATGAACATCCGCTCCATTCAGATTTCATTTGTTGAGTCTTGAGCAGCAAACGCGAGATACGCGCCTATGAACACGAGTTCCTTTAGCGATAAGAATTTGGGGCGACTCTATAAATCTGACTGGCTGTATGTTAAATGGTAGGAAACTGCGTTTTTGTTGGCACCTTTTGGTTTGTATCTTTATTGCGGTGTTTGTTTTTATCAACTGCTTCACTGCACACACACACACGCGGACACACACTAGCCAGCAGGTAGGGAGAAAACGCCAAGAAATCACTCAAAATACTGCACTCAGCGGCATTCACTGCGAACGCACTCAAGATACTTTTACTAAACTTCGTTTTTGTATCTCACAGATGCACAGGGCGCAGTGGCAGCAACAGCAACAACAACAACAGCACGAACAACTGTGTTATTTTCGTTTATTTATCGGCTATTTATATGGTAGATACACAACACATGCTGCATTCGTTGAAGACGTTTTGGTAATTTCCAAAATTCATTTCTAGTTTTGATATCCATTTTATCAATTTTCCACCAACATTCTGCCTTTTGCACACTTTTCACTTTTCTGCTGACTCGTGTATTGTGTTTTTAGAATTGCTTCTACCTTTTCAAGTCGTTGCTTTGCTTGAAATTGTATCACCACACTGAAGGCAAGAACCTTTTGAGTAAACACACTTCATCGTTATTTGCCACAACAACAACAACAACACAGCACAAGATACATTTTTATCTTGAGGTTTTCTTTCAAGCAACCGAAAAAAAAGCAAGCAAAGAAAACTTGAGACTCCTCCGCAACATAACGCCACTTACTCCGTCGCACAGAACACCACAGGCAACCGCTAACGAGGACGTCCAATGCTCAACTGACTGGCCGCCAGACACTCGTGGATCGTGGCTGGTTCGATCGCTCGCTGGCCCGTTCAGGCCAGCCGACTCTGCGCTTCTCGTTGAGTGAGTGAAAAACTCTCAACTCGAATGCTCAGCCAGGCACTCCATCCAGCTCATCTTGATGATGATGATGATGAAGCTTCGAATTCCTGCAACAAAATGCCTTTAATAGACATTTTTTTGTATTTGAATATCATATTTTGCTCTTTTTGTAAGACATTTGTATGAACATATTTTTCATAGATCTCAACTCGGAAGCTATGTGCTGCTCTCTGCTCTAGATGCTGGCTATTTTTTGTAGTTTTTAGAGTTAGCAGGTTATCGCAGCAGCAACTGATAAGAGGTTGTTGTACGACAAAACTGCCATTCCACTTTCAGTTTCATTGAGAAAGAATCATATTCCATTTTAAGGCTGAGCTAAGCGAAATTTAAATTTAGAATTTGAAAAATTTTAACCTTTGTACATCTATAAAACAAAGTTGTGTGGACGGATTTTCCGGCATATGACCGAAAATTTGCAAAATGTTATAATCGGTCCAAAAAAATCACGAAATTTGCAAAAATTTATAATAAGTTTAGATTATCATGAAGATTTAATCGTTGGCAATTGTCGACGGGAAAAAGGAGGTGTAGGGCAATAGGTCAAAAAAAAAAAAATGCGTGAAATGTGCAACATTTTATAGTGAGCCTAGGTTGTCTTGAAGATGGGAAAATTAGAAATTGTATACCAGGGGTGCTCAAGTCTATTGCGCATTCGTTGTTGTTTTACGCAAAGGGAGAACAGTGCGTATATGACGTAGAGCAACAACAACTTCATATGTGTTCTATCTACACTTTCTCAACGGACGAAGGATTTGTTGTTGCCGGCGCGTAAAGCCGTCACGCAAAGCATCTGGCTAAGCAATAATAGCTTTAAATATGTTCTCTCTTCTCGTTCTTTCCGAGAGAAGGTTCTGTTGTGGGCTGCGTGTACATCAGATAGACACGAGCACACACACACAAACAAAAATCGGTTTTTTTATTTTTATTTTTGGTTTTTGTTGTTGCTTAAGATATATTTTCTTCATTTGTATTGATATACACGCGCGCGTAAGCTGATTCTGGGCACCTCTGGTGTATACACTTGTACATGTACATACATCGAACGGTCCAAAAAATCGAAATTTGTCAAATCCATAAATGGACATTTCCAAAGCTGCGCACGTGACAACCATACGAATTTCTTAGCTTTGTAATACTGATTTGATCCTAGGAAATATCTCTTCCTTTCCTCCTCCATATTGCATTGAACATCCTTATACACGTTCAGACCCACACCAGTTTTGGCTTATTGAAAACTTCTACAAAACAAAGAACTATACAAATTTTTGGGCTCAACTGGGATTTGTACCCACGACCTTGAAATGAACACGAATGGAATGGAAATCTCAACGAACACCACCAACGCCCTCGTTTATTGAAAAATGTCTAAAATGCTACTTATATTTTTTCGCTATCACTCCCTAAATTATGAACCTGTGATCTAAGAAGAGATTGAAATGCGCAAATTTTGAATGATACAAGTTCGAAAGGATAGGGCCAAACTTTAAAAGCTTGTGTTGTGTAGAATATCCTCTAAGTCGAAATGGAATTTTCAAGCGTATGCTGGGATTACTCTGAGATTAAAAAGATTTTCGTATGAGCTTAGATTATTATGAACACGGTGAATAGATGTTAAAGGTCCACAAAATCGCAAAATTTGCATAATTTTTAATTTAATTTAGATTATCATGAAGATTTGATACTTGGCGATTATAATCTAAGCTTCACTTCTTTGTTTTTTGTGTTGGAAATTCTTAGACCTGATTGTTCGTTTATTAAAACTAAAAACTCTTTCAAAAGCTATGCAGAGGGTGAAAAAATTTGCTAAAGCTTTCATAAGCTTTTAAGTAGCCTACAATAAACTGAATGCTTTGAAACTGTATAAACAGAATTAGAGAATTTGAACTCATTTTGAATGACACCAAATTATATTGCTCATTTAGAAATTATTCATTTATTATGCTAGAATATGCAAGAATATGTTCTTAAGCGTGAATCATCAAATACTATGCACAAATCTCAACGCGCTATTTAACTTCTCGTACACTGCAACTAAGTTAATTAAATCCTACCAAAGCAATAGACAACAGGCTGTAGTCGCAGGTTTGCGCACCTCCGATCTTCTTTCGATTACTCGATGTGTACCCCAACGATCTGTTCTTGGGCCGCTATTGTTCTATACACTCAGAAAATTATTTTTATATATTTAAGAAAATCGCCCTAGAATAAAATTCGCCTTAAAATTTAGAAAAATTTCTATACTTAAGAAAATTTTTTCTGCATTTTAGAAAAGATGACCTAAAAATGAATTTTTTAGAAAAAACTTTTCTATTTTTCTAAATTTTAGGGTGAATTTGCTTATTGCCTTTTCTAATTTTTATGGTAGTTTCGCCTTTGATTTTTCTTTCTTAACTATGGTTTTGCCGCTACGTCTTGCTTAAGGCTAATAGCCGAGTGAGCTAAGGCGTCCGTCCGCGCGTGTGTGTTCAGCATTTTTGAGAGAGGTCCCGAGTCCCCGTGGTGAAGTAAAAAAAAAAATAAATTGTAAATGCAGAATAAAAAGTAATGGGGTCCGAGGGTAATGTTCCCCCCCCCCCCTCCACCTTTTTATTTTTTTTAGAAAAATGGCTCTGAAATTTAGAACACAATTTCTATTTTTTAGAAAATTTTCTTAAAAATAATGCGAGTCGCCTTTGGCCCTTTTTTAAGGGCGATTTTCTAAAAATTAGGGCGAAAATGGCACTTTTTAGGGCGAGTTGTTTTTTGAGTGGATGCATGTTAATGACCTCCCTAATGCCCAGTCCATCTGTAAGATCCATATGTATGCTGACGATGTCCAGATGTATGTAAGTCGTCCGCTAAGTCAGTTAAATGAGTGTGTTTCTATATGTAATGAAGAACTTACAAAAGTAAATAAGTGGGCTATAGAAAATGGTATTGGGACTGAATCCGCTTAAATCCAAATGCTTTATTCTGTACAAAAAGGCTCTTGATGAGCAACAGCTGCCTAAGTTATGTGTTGATGGCATGCAAATACGTTATGTTGATGATGCCACCAATAATACGTAGTCGTGGAATGACCACATCAATAGGGCAACTGGAAGGTTGTACGGATTACTTAAGCAGCTCTCTTTATCCCAAAAGTTTCTACCAATTCAAATTCGAATGACAGTAGCTAGAATGTATCTGATTCCTAAACTATTTTATGGTGTATATGTTTTTGGGCATTATGATGCAGCTAGTATGAATAAACTTAAAGTCGCCTTTAATTCTATAGCTTGTTACATATTTCAATAGAAATAGGACTGAACACATAATGTTTTTTTGCAAATAAAATTTTTCATCTTTGCCTTAGGTTTAAGTTTAAGGTAAAGTTTAAGTTTTTACTCCTGTTTATCAATTTTTAAATGTATTTATAATCACATTTCTCGTGTGATTTATGTTTATAGAGACGATATGTATTAGTCAAAACATTGTTAGTCTTTAGTATAAGTATAAAAATATTGTAACACATTGTACAGTTATAATCTTGATGCACTGGGATAAAAAAACCAAATAAACTGAACTAAATAAACTAAGCGCTATTTGAAGTTCGTGATTGAAACCTGATGTTTAAACATACCCTTGGACGTCCGTGGTATATTATCGCGTCTCGGTGTTATCACAATCCTGGTCATGCGCTAAAGATGGCTTTTGGATAATAGTTTTAGTATCGCATACGTTTAATGCTTAATAATGTCGCAATCAATGGAAAAATCGCTAGTAACAGGATCACTTTCTACTGTGATATACTCTGCAGTAGTGGCATTAAAAGGCATACAGTTTCGAGCACTTCGTATTTTGTTTTTTAGAAATTTTTATTTTCAATATTCATTATTATTATAAATAAACAATAGGCTATAGACCAAATTGAAAAGAATCCATTTTCTGTACCCTATTGTTATTCAATTTAGTTCCAGTTTAAAACAAGAATAGAAAGTCGATCAAGCCCGACCAAAGTATAAATATACTTGATCAATTTAAGTAAGAAGCCACACAAAGTGTCAAAAAAGCCATAGAGTATGTGCATGTGCTGCCCATCGCCGTTGCGGCCGGTGCTGAAGCTGTGAAGTAACTAGCCATGACGCAAAAATGCTCTAACTATTGCCGTTCGGATTCGGCTTTAAACTGTAGGTCTCTTTCTCTTGTGCGAAAAATTATAAGCACACACGCCAAAAGATTGAGAGAAGCTTGGCCCTGGCCCTCCTGGACGTGCTGTTTGAGCCAATTTTACATTACTAAATATCTGTAGAAGGTACGAACAGTCTATCTACAAAACTGTGTGAGATATTTCCAAATTGCGGGGGCGGTAGGGGAGCGTGGCAAAAAATTTAAAATAAGCATGATGTGCCTGCAAGTATAAGAGCATGTCAAACGTGTATCTCTGAGCATCTTTGAGATCTGTTTGTTCATACGGTCAGACAGGAAAGAGAGACAGCAGGACAGACAGACAGACAGACGGACACGGTAGAACGCAGTGGAAGATGGTAGACAGACAGACATTCAGATAAAAACTAGTGCAGAGACAAACCAGTAAAGTGACAAGCCGTGTGTAAATAGCAAACCGCGTGTAATATGTGTATGCGCGTCTTTTACTCTCGCGCTCACTCTCCCTCTCTCTTTCGGGTCCTCAGCAAAAGCGCTTAGTCCACAATGTTGGCTGAGTGCCATACCTTCTTAGTTGTATCATGTTCTTGCCTGCCAACAAATGATTTTTGTAAAACTTCTTGATGTTTGCTTCATCGTCTTAGTCCCGACCAAGACTAATATGTTTTTTTTGTTTCCAGTTCTAGTGCCTGCAAGTCTCCTGGCCTGGCACCAACTCCTTCCTAGAAGGAGCTGTAGCCCGCAGCTCTCATTTTATATTGAATTCTCTCCATTAACGTGCCATATAGATTTTATTTCATTTATCATGGGAAGGAATAAACTAATTGATAAAATTTTAGATCAAGTTTCGTAGACAGTAAGAAGAGTTGGTAGTTAAATGCCGTTGTTGAAGAACGAGTTCTAAGCTAACATGGGAAAAGACAAATGTATTTAGTTAAGAAGACAAACTGGCGCTTAAAATATTCCCAAGAATTATTTCCCTAGTTCATCGTCATCCTCGATATGGATTTTGATAATGTTGACATTGGGTCCAGTGGGTGGTGTATCAGTGCGTTGCTCTGGCAAACCGTTCACCGGAGGCGCAATCGCATTCTCCACTATGCACTCATCACTGCCAGTGGTGCTAATGGTAATGGTGGGTATATTATCCGACCAAATGGAGCTCTGAGAATCCTGTCTCATGTCGCGACGTCGCTGAGAAGCGCTACGCTTGGGAAAGGTAATGGGCCCCGGCAAATCCAATTCCTCCAGGTCATCCATGGTGGCCAAAGTGGGCGTAGAGCTGGATACCGTTGGAGGTGTGGGTGGCTTAGCCAGCGGACGAGAAGACGAAGAGGATGTACTGCTGCCAAACTGCAGCGGTGCTCTGGGCGTGGGAGAATCCGGCTCTGGCGTGGGCGGCATCTCGAGGGCAGTGGCACTAGAATTGCTGGACAATACTGAGGGCGGCGGTGGTGGTGTATAGGCTAAATAAGTGGGTGTTGTGGGACCTGGCGACTCATCCGAGCCCTGTTCCACATCGTCTTTCTTAAGATTGACTGCCTCACGCACCAGGGCCAGCAGGGAACCAATTTTCTTACGTCCCTGGCGGGAGAGTGAGGCCAACTTTTCGGCATTCATTTGCCGCTGATGCTGGGCTTGACTGGGAGTGGGTGAGGGTAGGCTTAGGGGCTCGCCAGCGCTGGCCAACTCGCTGTTCAAATGATCAGGTGGCGGTAGCGTGGGAATCTCATCAAATTTGAACACCTCAGGCTCCGGCTTGGAGGCGGAGGGCACATTGTTTGACTTGATTTTATGTTTGCGAAACTTAAACTTTCCAAAGCCAATGGCCTCCAGGCCAACTTCCTTGGGTGGTGCTGGGGGTAGTGGTTGCTCTTCGGTCTCCTGCAGCGGTTTCTTTTCATCGACCAAGTGAAACTTACTCTGGGGCGGTGTCTCGGGCGTGGTCTGGTCTGGCGTGGACTCAACTTGCTCCGTTGTGGGTGTTTGCGGCTTGGACTCATCGTGCTCCTCCCCCTCTGCTTCCTCCTTCTTCTTCTGTTCCCGCTTACGCCGTAGTAAGCTGGCACGACGTTCGCTGACAATCCTTGAATTTGTATCCGGATCATGTTCATTGTCCTTGGGCGATTCATAAGGTGGCGGCTGCTTGTGTTTGGTGTCCCTTTTCTCTTTCATGCTGCCTCGGTCCTTGCGTTCATGTCTCTCCACCTTGAAGCGGCTTTTCGGATGCGGTTCCTTGACAGGAAAATTGCCTTCTCCGCTTGTACCCCCTCCTCCCGCTCCACCGCTGGCTGCAACAATGGAACCAGCTCGAGCTCGCTCCTGTTTGGCAATTTGCACGATGTCCACCAGCGATGGCTTGCGAGTGCGTCGTATCTGCTGTAGACGCGACAGACCAAATCGTTTGTCCTTGGCCTCCTCGTCATGTGGCAGTGAGTCCTGGTGCTCAGTATCCGTGTCGTCGTCATCGCGCCGCACAAAGGAGTCCTCGTCCGAGGTGGCCGAACCCTTGCGCAGGGCCTTCTTCATGATGCGGGAGATGAGCTCTGGTCGGAGGAGGGGGAGGGAAATGTTGAAAAATCTCTGAACAAATCTGTGCCTTTTGGCTTACCTTTTCGTGCCTGATTCTTGTACTCCTCCGACTCAAAGTCAGGTGCTTGAGTGGGGGTAACAGGTGAGGAAGCCTCCAGCACTTTTCGCCAGCGATTTGTCAACGTTGAAGCCGTTGGTTCCGCCTGCTTGACCTCCGGAACTTTGAAAATCTTCTTGCGCTCCTCCTCGCGCTCCTTTTGCAGTTGTGTGCGCAAATCCTGATTGGCCTCGCGCAAAGCTCCCGTCAGCGAAACCAGGTAATAGATGATGAGTATGAGGAGCAAAAGCAGGGGAATAACGGTACTCGAAGAGGTCAGATAGTTCAGAGGTTCATGAAGTTGTCTGCAAAAGATTTATTGATGCATCCACATTGACATTGGGTGCAGAAATATTCACTCACGTGGGCAAGGCTTGGCGTGTAGTTGTGGTGATAAACTCCGCTATGCGAGTGTACTCCGAAAAGGGGCCACAGTGCCAGGAGGGGCGCAGCCAGACAATGGCATAGCCCACTGGGAGCACACAAAGGAACAACATGGTCAGTAGCAGCGACAAGTAAAAGTTATTTGATTTGGATGCTCTGCAATGAGAAAGAGGATTAGCTAGCACCAACAGACACTCTACTATACTCACTTGAACACCACCTCGTGCGGCACATTACAGGTCAGCACTATCCAGGATCTAAAGTACATCATTATCATCAATTTGACCAGGTTGATGAGCACCAGACCCGGCGAAAAGAATATGCCCATCCACACTTGGCCCTGGTTATTAATCAACGTCAAAATGTTCTCGGCTATCTTGAAGTCGCCATACTGCGCCGCCACAAAAACAAAACGACACATTAGTCATAGCTGGAGAGCAGCTGCAGGGAAGTGCCCTACTAAAAGTGTGTCAACTCACCTGTGGAAAGGTTTTCTCCATATCCCAGCACCAGTTTGGATTCACATACCGCACAAAGAGAGCCCGCAAAAAGTCAATGCATAATGGAGCCACAATGGACATTAGCTAAAAGTGGATTTTTGGATAAATAAAATTTGGTTAGGAAGCCATGCTTAAAAGGTGCCACTCGGTAGGTTGCAAAGTGTAATAATAAATGTCTTCAGCGAGTCACAATTATCACAAGCTGCAAAACGGATCACAACTTAAGCCGGATTTTAAAGAGAACCCCTCAAATTATTGAACTTACGGACCTGAACCCAAGCTGGACCACTTCTTCTTTCGGTAGAAGAATTAAATTCACTCATAATACTTTTTTACATAGTACGAAGTGTAAATTTGGTGCCTACACTAAGAAAAAACTAGAACGAATAATTTGAGTATGACCGCTCTTGAACACGCTCTCACAGTTTCGTTTTTCATGGGAGAGGGGTTCTGCTATGGCTCTCATGAGAGCATAGCTCTGTCGTTGTTTGATGTCAGCGGTACAACTGCGTTCATTCTAAACAGTGATTTCGACGCCGCGTCTTGCTTATCTAAATTTACACACCTGATCATTCAGCTGAGTTTTCGTCTGAGTTGCTGTCAGCCCGTGTAAACAGGCGTCTGAGCTATCAGGTGAAATAGAACAGGGCATCCACTCACGAATTTGTTTGGCGAATTTTTTGTGCTCTACGAAATGTTCGAAGTAAGTAGAAACGTTTCTATCTTGCGTGTGTTCGTGCGAACATGTTTGTCAATGGATGGGAACAAGTGCACGAACATCATTTGTTAAAAATATTTGTAGAGTGAACACGTGCCCAAGTTAGCAACGAATTGTGGCTGGAATTTATTGAATACCCCCACAATTATGAAAAATTGCTTTAAGCTAATTTATATCGCTATCTAGGCCATAATTATGTTAGTTTTCGCTGCCATATTTTCATGTTTACTCATTCAGATTTTCAAGCAAATGATGTTTGTGAGAAATGTTTGCCTGGTTAGTGGGCAAATTAATTCTTGTTTGTTTTGTTCGTCAAACAAATTTGTGTGTGGATGCGCTGCTGCAGCTGAGCTGACATCTGTCAAATTATAGGGTTGCCTAATTGCAGTATGCTGGTGTTGCCACTTTCCTGCTTTTCATACAAACGATATATATTTGCTATCGATTTTTGACTTTCGGTTGGTTTTTTTTGTATGTCATAGTGAAATGTAACATATAAACTGCAGGTTGCATAGCAGCAGACAAATAAGATCGCCATGACCCAACCTAATTAGAAGTTATGTGGTTCAATTATCAACGTCACAATGTTCATGCGAACCAGATGATTTCAATGAACCAATGTTTTTGTAACTGAATTATCTGAGCTTCTCAGGCATGTGTAAGCGCGAAACTGAGTTTCTCAGATGAGTTTTTTGACATTCAGGTCTGACGAAAACTTAGCTGTGTGGTAGCAGGTTGTGTAAATAGAGCTTTATGGATGTTAGTCAAGTGGACTAAGGCGCCGTCGTCTGTGTGTGTTTCAGTCTTCGAGATTCCGAGTTCAAGTCCCAGTAAAGTAACTACACACAAGGAAGAAAGTCGGTTGGAAAGTCGGTACCTTCTCCCTGTTACATACTTTTGCATAAACTTAATATACTCTAACAATATACCCCTCTTCCTTTCAATGTTTGTATTTCTTTTGTTTTAAGCATATGGGCATTTCCAAATTGACTTGAAGTTGAAAAATATGAAAATCTTGAATTTTTAAAAACATTGTATTACATTTGGGTAGTAACTAAGTAGCACTACAATCAGCACAAACAATGACATACATCGATCATAAGGCGTTAAAGATATAAGCAAAAATATGAGCTGGCGTGACGTTACACAAAACGGAAGAAAATTGCAAAACTCTGCGAATTGGGCAAAGCAAATTTTCTTAGTAGAATTTGAAATAATACAATTTTACTTTCCAGATAACCTTATTCAAAAATATTTTCTAAATTTTTTTATTATTTGCATAAGTATCTGACGTGACGTTACCTGACGTTATGTAACTGAAATTTCCTCATTTTATTTATGTTGTTTTTGTTACAATATAAAGCAAAAAATTACAGTTAATTGCAATCACATAGTTTCTTATGGTGTCTTATGTAATATTTTTAAACTCTTTGTACCCTTAGAAATATTTGAGAGACCAAAAATCAATTCAATCTAAAGGCATTTTTATGACAACAAAACGTATCCAAATGGGAAAAATGGCGTTTGCGCGAATTGTAATTATTGAATCCTATTAGTTCATTTTGATTGTTTTCTCATAAAAATATGATATAAAAAAGTGTTTTTAAGCACTTTTAATTTTTTGGTCTGGGTGGACTTTTCTGTGGAAATGCCCATATTCAATGTTGGATCAAGAAGTTTCACTCTTACCGTACTTTTGAGAACGAACACTCTTGATCCAAGAGTGAAATTCTCTATTTTTTCTCTGAATGTATCGCTGATATAGTGACAAAGTTTAGGTTGACAAACTTGTATTCTTTGGCTCACCACTCTTCTTTAAGCTCTAGAGCAGGCATGCCCAAAAGCAGCATACGACAGAGCACTCACCAATACTCACACAGAAAAGCACCAATACCAATAATGAATTTGTTCTTGGTCAGTTTGCTTGCGCACGCAAACACCAATCAAAGTAGAGAACAAATCAGGTTTTTTTTCTACGCGACGCACACACACGAAATCGTTTGCATGTGTGTCGTTTTGTATACGTCGCGCCCTGCATGTATACGATCATTGATTCCCTCTCTTCGGTGCAATTACAATAGCAAAACGTACTCAAAGAGCATACGGCTGGGCATCGCTGCTGTAGAGCGTAAGCGGCATGTCGATTGCCAACTCTGTGGGCTAACTTATGCTACTGTTACAAGATCTAGAAAGAACTAGAGTTTACAGGTTTTACACATCCTTCCCCCGCCCCTTCAGTTATAAATAGTGCAGAATGTACTAACTCTACTATAAAATAGGATATTCGTCTAACCGGTCGCCGTTTTATATCTTTGGCTCAATGTCTGAAAAAAATGTTCCGCGAACCGAACTTAAGCATCACAATGTGTCCCAACTTACAAACCAAATCATCTAAGGAATTTAATAAGTTTGTAGCTTCGCTTTGTATGAATAAGTTGATCAGCGACCCTACTTGCTACGGCTATTTGCAGCGCTTCAAACAGTGCTTATGGCGCCACATTTGAAAATTTGACTCGACCGACGTCCTTGTTTTTGTTGTCTCGGCTGCTCCCTTACTTAAGAATTTGGTGCCCACTGCTGAATTATAAAGGGGCCAGATGGGAGCCCCTTCCTTCAGTTCTCCAACTCAGTACTGAGCCTTTGCAACTGCTCCAATTCATATTGCCTTGGATGAGCTCAGCCAACGCATGCCACCTTTTCAATTTGGGCTTAGAAGGTCGCATGGAAAGCCAGAACATTTTAGCAGGGCAACTAATTGTATCTTGGATGGGTACCATGCAAAGCAGCAGGACATGGCAGTATTCGTCGACGGGAAGCAACCGTTCGAACGTCTGAGGCACATATCATTGCTGTGCAAGACAAAGAGTCTCCTACCAACCCAGCTCTTTGATCTGGTGACTGACAGGGCGACTTCCGTCGAACTTGGCTATGATAGAAGACGAGAGACTCAGAGGACTATCGGCTAGCGAGGCGACTTCTGCATAGAAGAAGCTAAATTGAAGTCAGAGGCAGAAGAAGACTTACTAGAATTTTCCCGTCCCTTTCAAGACGACGAATCTGAACTTGCTTTAACACACTAGTAACCAACTAACACTAACCTTAGACTAAGGCTGTTGAGGTCTATTATAGCTAAAATTGATCAAAATTCACAAAATTTTCGCAATGATTTAATTAGTAACGAATCAAATTATTGCGTCGAATCTTTTACAAGTGTTTGCATCCTTGGCTCCTACTTTTTGACCAATCGATAATAGTAAATGGTCTAAAGACGCTTCAATGGAACTTAAAATTTTAGAATAGCCAAACGAACGGATGTGAGGATATTTAGAAGTACTTTATAAGGTTAGAAATACCATGCTTTTAAGCTCCACACAAAATTGCAGCTTATCTGTACAGCTTTTTCAAGCATCTCCTGGTTCTTTCACTTTTGATTATTTGCTAAAACGGGAGAATTCTAGGCAGTTCAGTCTCATTGTTAATTGCTAGATTTATATTTAGAGATTAGCAGATGACAGCGATGGCAATCACCCTGGACATAATGGATATCCAAGTGCTTCAAATCTTAGTCAAGTCAAATTTAAGTTAATTAAATTTAAGCTGAATCGATTTAAAATCCTATTTAAAAGTTGTCACACGTAATCCTCGACTTGTGCATTGCTGTTTTGGCTGCTTCTGTTCTCTCTGTTAGTTTATGATGGCTGATTGGGTCAGGCCCTTTCACTATCCTTAACCGAACTATGTGTCTTACCCAAGCAACCCATTCATTTAGTGGCCGAAATTCATGCACGAACACGTACAACGAGCCCCCAAAAACCGAAGCCAAAAACCGAAACCGCACATGACCAAACTCAATTTCCCTTTTAACGAACATTTTGTTATGCGTAAAGCATAAATACGCTTAAGCCAAAGTCCGTAACTTGTTTAATTTATGTGCTTAAATCGTTTAATAGAGATTATGTACGCCATGTCGGGGAGACATAATCAAATTGGGAGCCCCTTTTTTCTTGGCCTAAGCAGTTTACACGAATGTCGGACAAATGTAAAGTAAGCCAGGGCGAGAAAAAAGGAAGAAACGCTGCGAGACTGAACCCATGAATTTGTTTGCGATTAGGCTGCGAGTTCACAATCCATTTGGGAGGGCAATCGACACTAGTTGGAGCCAATGGGCCAACACAACTTGGCAATCGAAGCCGAAAAGTTCACATAGCTGATGCTTATGGCTTATGTAAATTTGGCCCAAAGTTGCTGCTGCTGCTGTTGCTGCCAATGCCAGCTGCGTTTTGTATCAAAATATATAAAAGACGTTAGAGAAAGACTCCCGAGAGCGATTATTATGATAAAATACTTTTCGTTTCCTTTTTCATTTTTTGGTTTTTTTTTTGCCAACGTTGGCTTTTAAACTCAAGTTGATTTTGGTTGCCTCTCCCCGTCCCAAAAATAGGAAAAGCGTAAAACAAATTTCTTGATAAATTTTCCGGATAATTTAGCTAAACGGGATTTCACACCCAAACCGCTCAAGAGTTTTCCCCAGCTGAAGTTCAGTCAAATTTTAAAGTTAAATAGATTTTGATACTTAGACACTTGGAAAAAAAAACAAACGCTTGTCTAAGTTATAAAATGAAAGGAATGGAAATTCTTGGGTTTTTTACTCAAAATTTTGGTAAGTCAAAATATTCTAAAAAAAACTCCTTGATTGAGTATGAAAACTACTTAAACTGCCAGCGGAAAATAACAAATTTCTTAAACCGAATCAGACTTTAAAATTCCCAACTGGTTGTATCACTTTGATAATGAAGTGAAGGTGAAGTATTTCTGAACTAAAGTTATAACTTCTTGGTCTTTGGTAATGTTATGACCCTTGGATCTATTTAGCATTCATTTATTCAATACGAAGACTTTGCTTCAAGTCCAAATCGGAATTAGTGTTAGAGTTTTAGGAACATTATGATCTTGTTATGTGTATTCTCTTCTTTGTTTCTTGAATGTATAAAGATTAACTAAACCATTTAATTCAACATAAGTAAAGAATATTAAGTACTTATTTTAAGTATGCACTTTTTTAAATCATGATGGATTTAAGACTATTCCGACCCATGATACAAGAACTAAAAGCTGATATTCCTTTTCTTTTTCGTTTTATCAAATTAACATTGCTGTTTGCGTCCCATTTCCGTCATTCCAAACGAGATTAAAATAGCCATAAGCTTAATAAGTAAGAGAAGCTTATCGAATAAGTTTTTGTTATCGGTTCGGGTGTCATCTCTAATGTGTATTTTGCTAGCCGCAGCTTACATTGTTATTAAAGTGCAGTCAAACCTTAATACAATGAGCCCTGTTTCGAATTCAGAGTCGATTTACGTCTAGTGGTTGGAATTTGAACTATTCATAATTTGACTTAAAAAACGTCAAATGTCATTCGGAAAGCGACTAATATTTAGTAAAAACTTTGACATTTACGAAATGGGTCGCTATGAACAACCATCAACGTCAACTCGCCATCGATCTCAACAATTGGACATTTCGCGCACTTCTTTGATGTTTGCATAAAGACCTTGCCATGAAGCCATACAAAGTTCAATTGGTGCAGCAGCCAAATCGTCTACAGTTCGCAAATTGGGCGGAAGATCTTTTGGCCGAAGATCGTGAATTTTACCGAAAAATCTTCTTTTCGGCTGAAGCACATTTCCATCTCGCATCTGGGGCACAGAAAATCCGCATATCGTCGTCGAGAAGACAAGGCACCCACCACGTTTCACTATTTGGTGCGGATTTTGGTCTCGAGGCATTATTGGTCCTTTTTTCTTTGAAAATGAAGAAGGAGCCACCGTGACCATGAATGGTGAATGTTAAGTGATTGGTTCTTCGAGGAAATTGAAGCGGAAGACTTGGACGATATTTGGTTTCGTCGAAGACGGTGCTACGTGCCACACAGCGCACGCCACAATCGATCTTCTACGCCCTATCTTCGAAAATCGAACAACCAGCAAATATGGAGATGTGAATTGGCCGCCAAGAAGCTGTGATCTGACACCGTTAGACTATTATGTTTGGGGAGCGGTCAAGGACAAATGTTATGCAAACAATCCTGAAACAATTGATGAGTTGAAGAACGAGATTCGAGTTGCTATTGCTGACATACGTGCCGAAACAATTGAAAATGTTCTCAAAAGTTGGGTGGATCGAATGGGCTACTGCCAAGTCAGTCGTGGTGGCCATTTGACCGAAATTGTTTTTTATAAATAAATGACATGAACCAAACTTTCCAATAAATGTTCAACCTTCGAAAAATATTGAGCCGGTCTTTTTTTATAGCACCCAGTACCTGGATTCCATTAAGACTTTTCTCGCAGTTAAGCGTGTTTGAAACCATGAAAACGGATGGTCAGAATCCTCAACAAAGTTCCCAGAATTGTATGAGATTTCAAAAGTCGTGCTTTCTGTACCAGCTACGCAGGTTCTCTGGTGATATATTTATAATTTATATAATAATTTATATAAATAATTGAAACCGAAAACAAAAATTAATTGAAAACCGAAATAGAACCTTTAACCGAAACATTCATTTCGGGACGTATCGGAACCGGTACCAGAACCGAAATTCGTTTCGGGATTAAGCCCTGCTTGAGATTGATCAATCGGTTTCAGCAGCTCAAACCATTTCAAGTTTTGATATACCTGATCTAGTAACCGCAGGTATATTTGTCACTTCCTATACAACTTTATGAAATTAGACTGCAAAATACTAAGGCTTACACGAAAATCGACTCGACAAGGTAGCGCAACCAGAAGTGCCTTTTCGCATGCATGAGAATTTATTGTAGTTATTGTGTCATGCAGTCAATCCATTGAGAAATGCGTATAAGAGATAAAATTTTCGATGCCTCTCAATTTTGAGTGGTGTTAGGGATACTTAGGAAATCACAGTGGTTAAAGCGAGACGGACATATTCCCAAATACACTCAGAGAGCGTAAGTGTGAGCGAAGGTCAGCTCTTCTGACAGAACATATCCTAGTATGTGGTCAATCCAAGAAGGTCAAAGAAGATTTAACATAGACACAGTTTGAAACACGTATTAAGACGTCCACCCCACTACAATCTATCCATCGATAACTGTCAAAAATGTAAGCAACCATTGTGATAATTTATCGTGCATTTAAAGAGGCACTAAATCTATTTACTGTATCATCCCAGCAAGCATTTAATGAAATTTCTGATCACACTCGAGTCTTTTTCGAGTCCTCAGTCTGATTAAAATAGTCATAAATGCGATCGTTTTCTGATCATAAATGATACTTTTGTCGGGAGTCGTTTTTAACCCGTTTTTCTTATCCGTTTCGACTCATTTTCGAGTCATTTGCGAGTCTTTTTCGAGTCCTCTTTTAATGAATCACATTTTGAGTAATTGCATGAGTCATTTTCGAGTCTTCCTTAAATCGCACCTGAAACTAATCTCTTTTTAATCATCAAATGGGTTCGAAAAAGACTCGCCAAGGTGAGGAATCACCTAATGATCTTCCAAATGCTAGGTGGGATGGGATTGACTGAAGAATCAAACCTCAATAATGAATATTTAGAAAACAGTTTAAGTATGCATTTTTATGTTTTAAGAGTATTGATCGGTTTATACCATTTTTACATGATTCAAGTACATAATACTATTTTTTTTTTTCTGAGTGTACTCACCCCATCGAACACAATAACCTTAGACAGCTCCTGGCCCAGTGAGGTTTCCCAGCACATGGTTGTCAAATTAATTTGTAATTTTTTAATCAACAGCTCCACTTCCCTTAGCTGCATCATTTGAATTTGCAATTGCGTTGGCTTGGCTGTGATTAACTGTTTACTATCGCTGCTCGGTGTGGTACCGCTCATACTTTCAGTGGTGCCGCCAAACATAAAACTGTCCTCTGCTCCCTTGGGACAAACAATAAACACACACGATGTCAGGTTCTCATTGACCTCATCCTGATCATAGTAAACGGTGCTGCCAATTTCGACTATGTCACCCATGAAATATGGTGTTGTGGCATCTCCTTCCGTGTAGGTAGAGTCAAATCCTTCCGTTGTACTGCTGCTCTCGGTGGCGCTGCTTGATTCTGTGGAACTTTCAGTTGTGGTATCCGCTTCAGGGGTGGTTGTGGTATAGGGCTTATGTGTGGTTCCACTAGTGGAAGCTGCTGTTGATCTTGAGCGTGCATTTCTGGCTTGTTCAAGCAGACGATTCCATTCTTCTTCGCTTAGAATTCTTTTGGTTGGTCTTGCGGTGGTAACGCTTTCGTTGCTTCTGTACCATGTGGGCCTACGATAGGGTGGTGCTGGTGCACTTGTAGCGTCTGTAGCGCTGGTTTCATTACGATGCCGTCGACTGTATTTACTGGTATGCCAAGTGGGTGCATCCCCTACGGCTCTTTTTCTGCGCGTTTGGTCATCAACTTGCGCTAGGACTCGTGCCAGAGGATCATCAGATTGTTCAGTGGTACTTTTGGCTAACATATCATCATAGTCACTTGTCTCTGGTAGGGCCACACCTTCAAAATAATCCACATAATTGAAGAAACTATCATTACCTGGAGCCGCTGTGGTTGTGGTAGAGGAGGAAGCTAGCGGTTCATCGCTACCATAATCGTAAATATCCTCATCTTCATTTGTGGTGAAAATTGAGTCTTCTGGCTTGGCTGTACTGGTGGTGGTGGTGGTTGTGGTGCTGGTGCTATTTGGAAGTACAGAATTTGTTGTGTTGTTTGTGGTTGTCCCAGCGATTGTTGTGGTGGAAACGACAATCTTGAAAGAAATTAGAAATAAAGTGATGGATCTTGATTAATGCTGAATTCAATTGAACAAATGTTAATTGGTTTGGCAAACCAAACCAATGTACTTATGAAAATGCCAAGCCGAACCGAATACCTCAAAAGAAAATGGTTCAGTGGGAAAGGATGCACATCAGTCAGTCTAGCTGAACCACTCACTCAGGTCTAATCGTAGGTTTGGCTAACTTTTAGCATATTTAAAACAGAATTCAAAGCATCCAAAAGTGTTCAAATAGTTCTGTGAAACTCCAACCTCAAGCGCTTTTGACCTGTGCTAGCTTCAACCCCTTCAACAAGTTTGCAAAACATTGTTTCCAAAATATCCGGATCGAAGGACCTATTGAGTCAGATGTTGTAAAGACTTAGCATTATGAATACTGCTTTGCAATTTTCCTAGATGTTGTCTAAGCATTTGACCGCGTTTGGCTGGACGGTCTTAGATTCAAATTAGCACACAGCTTCCCCCAAATACACACAAACTCTTAGGGCTGATTTCAAATCTTTTACATACATCTGTCACATAAACTACAGATTAACAGAGTAAATTGTAGCTTTATCGGCCCTTAGAATGTTATGTCAGAAGCAGAGTTAGGGTATTCACTTTGTTGTGCACATAGGCACTTGGGCAAGTTTGCCTGACTAGTATTGTGAGCAGCCCTCTGTGTTTTTATTGTTGTCGACTTTTGCAGATGTATCATACATCAGGTATGTATGTCCACCAGACCAGCTTGATTTAGCAATGAACGAATTGTTGGATGACCTTATGGACAATATCGATCTGCATATATTCTTGCTTTCGAGGACACATCTGTAACATGCCCAAGCCAAAACTAATGGCGGAATAACATCCTTTCTTGATTGAAAGAGAAACGTTTTAACTTATGTTACGAGTGTTTGAGAAGTAATTCGAAAGATTGCTTAAATTGATTAAGAAAGTCAATAAATCGCAACGTCTCCGGGTTTAGTACAGTTCACTAGTGCTCACCACACTTTAACGAAGGGGTGCTAAAACAACAGTCTGTTTTTAACCTTAATTTTTCAGCACGCCATTCACTGCGTCGCAGAGTCTCTACTTGATTTTGGTTATTGTTTTATTTAATTCTTGTCGCAGTTGTCATTGGCGGAGTTATTTTTTGTCGGCGGTGGGTATCGAGCCCGACTCTTCGCGTTATCCAGCAGATTTGCGGATGCATCACTTTGTGACCGGGGTCACCAACGAGAAGAAGTGAGTCGACTTGAGGCGCAGGAAGCCAGGATCGCGCTAGTTTCGCCACGTTGAACCGTTCAGCAACTTACCTAATTTTGTATGTACTTTCGCCCCATTAGGTCCTCTAGGTCTTTGTCTAGAATTCTTTGGCTTTTTGGTATAGTTGTTAAAAAAAAAATATTTCTCGATGGGTCGCTAATGAACCTTCGGCTGAGATGTTATTTGAATGTCAAAAGATACAAAAAAAAGATACCTCAATGGACCGCGATTTATAATGATTTTTCGTAAAGATATGATTTGGGAGTTATCCATGATTGAAATTTTGAAGATTGCGCTTTCTCCATACAATGTGCATACATCACACATTCTTTTCAAAATAAGTTTGTGCATAAGTGCCCGACTTTGCCTAATCAGGGTCTAGGGCGAGCAGGCTGTACACAATTTGTTCAGAGTAAATAGTTGTTGGAAATGCTTACTCTTTTACCCAAGTGCCTATGTGCACAACAAAGTGAAGACCCTAAGTATTTTCTGTTCGTCAAAATGAGTACACAACGGAAGACTTCACAATTGTAGCCAGAGTGCCACAGGGTATCCTTCACGGTCCTTTTCTGTATGTACATATATTGTACACTGCCAACAAACCAACAGACCCCCGACTAACAATATACACTTTTGCGGATGATACGCATCAAGACTTTTGGCAAGCCACCTAGCTCATGTGGAGGAGTGGCTGTCCAACTGGTGCATTAAGATATAACGCACGCACACAAGTGTAAACACTTAACGCTCAGCACATCAACAGAAGCACGTGCTTGATACCACAATCAAAGGATGTTGTATACCTTGGTTGATACCTTGACAGAAGGCTCACTTGGCGCAAACACATAGATTTGAAAAGACTTCAAACAGCCTGGCTAAAACTGGAATATAATATGGTACAAAAGCATCTCCCGCAAGGGGCATGACGGGTTTGACAACCCCGCGGACCCCAGTCGGTACTCCCTGTACCAAACCTGTCGGGAGAGTTGAATGAGGAGAAGCCCACTGAGCTTTAAGCGGTACCACGGGATGAGCAGTAGTCACATTGGCGTTGGCCCCCTATTTTGAGATCGTGGTGGCTGTTCGTTGATACCCACATCGCGGGTAGAGTCTCAAAATGAGTCTCGACGTGGAGTTGCATATCAACTGGGTGCTGTGACAGACGTTTTAGATAAGCCTCGCCCCTCATCAAGGGGGAAATGTCGCACCCGACCAGAGTACTTTTCAAATTGGTACCTGGGAGACTTCAGTCTGGAGTCACCACCCAGACTCACTGTATCGTATGCACTTTTCAGTGCGTACATGGTACCGTGGTTTTAATCCTATCTATTGTATCATATCACGTTAAATAAAACCTGAGAGATTAGAATATTCTTGTACAAAAGCATCATAAAGCCTGTCTGGACTTATGGCTAGCAGCTATGGGGAAATGCCTGTGCGAGCAGTGTGGACATGCTGTAAAGATCACAATCAAGAATTCATAGAACACTCAATGGAACGTCATGGTACATTCGCCACGATTGTCTCCACAACAAACTGAGTATTCCATTGGTCAAAACTGAAATACAGCACCTCAAACGCAAATATTCCGAGAAGCTTCTCGCTCACCCTAAAGGCTTAGTAATAGTTTCTAGATTGAGACTAAATTATTGTTAGTCTCATTAATGGAAGATTCCCCTCGAAACGGTGGATTTAAGCATTAAACCTTTGATACTGGTTTGGATTTCTAATCGGTTATTCTAGTAAATCAGTTGAGTTTCATGTTTCGCCTTCGTAACCTGCTAGAAACACGTTATTTTTTCTCACCTTCTCAGTGGTCGTTGTAATCGCAACTGTGCTAGTGCTGGGTGGTAGACTGCGTTCAGTGGTGGTTGTGATTGCTTCAGTGCTTGTAATATTAGTTGTTGTGGTTGTTGGTAAAGTAGTCCACAGCAGTGTTGTGGTACTCGGAGTGGTGGTAGTCCAGGGTGTAGTACTAGGATCAGTAGTTGTTGTTGTTGTTGTTGTTGGTATTGTCGTGGGCACCATTGACGAGGTGGTTAAATTGAGTAACATCAAGGTGTTGGTTATATTCTTTGTACTAATCACTATACGTCTGGGTATTGAGCATTTCCCAGTCATTTTATAGCACTTGACACGTTGCAAAGTGTTGGAGATGAATGCAGCTGTCGCTGTGGTAGAGAAAAAGCTATCGTTGGTGCCGGCTTCATCACTCCAGGACGATCCTGTTGTGCTGGTCTCATCAAAAAGTCCATCGGAAGTGCTGTCGCTAAAGAGTGGCGTGGTCGTAGTCATGGCCCTGAGCGCTTCAATGGATTTAGTTAGATTATGCAATAAGTTTGTATAAGTTTCGTTATCCTGTTTGTACTGTTGCAATGGTTTCTCCTTGCTGTTGATCTTGTAGATGAACGAGAACATGAGCGAGTACAAGTTCAACATGTTCAAAATCATTATGCTGCGGGGAAAGGTGAAAATAATTGGTAAAGATTTTGTATAATTTTTAGAAGTGTTTTTACCGTGCCAACTGCAGGCGCAACTGCTGCCTGGGATGCCAGTTCTCAAACAATCCCAAGGCCTCAAAAATCATGGGCAGAAAAAAGGAAAGCAACGTCATGGTCACGTTTACCGCATTGCGACTTATCCAGTTGTCATGCTTGGCCAATTCCTCGGAGCTGCAAGACCAATAAGCAAAATAATATGTTTTGTACTCCCCCGCCCCCTGGTTCCTACTCCACTCACTGATTGACCAGCAGCACCACAGTGGCTCCAGATAGACCCAGCAAGCCCATTATCAAAATGTTGACCAGGATTCTTTGGAGTATCACTCGCCAGCTGAGAAGTATTGCACACTGATTATTACCAGCAAATAGCTTCAATTTTTCTGGCCGCTTACTTGCGATTATCCTTCTTCTTTTCGGCTTCCTCCAGCAGGGCCTCCTTAAAGCCAACCACAACGGATGCAATGCGATTATGTGCCGTTTCCGCATGTCCTGTGGGAGTAAAGCCGACTGTAATGGCAGCTCAGAGTCGCCTTCGTTGGCCACTTACCAATCATAAAGTCCCAGCCGGTAAACAGTTTCCAGGAGAAAACGCACTCATCATCCTTTGAGGAAAGTTTTGAGTTTCGCGAGTTTTCCGCCATTCTGTGGAAGAAAAGTTTTCATAGGCATGGGCATAATTCACGCACGCCAAGCACGTGCCAGGACGAGTGGGCGAGGTCAGTGCCGGCTGTTGACATTGCTACTTTGTTCAATTAGGAAATCAACATAATGCCGACAAAGCCCTTTAAGGGGAGCAGCCCAATGTCAGTCAAAATAGCGTTGGGCCACTTCCCCTTCCCCTTCCCCACACAGGCGTCGTCGGTGCTGTCTGGTCTGGCCGCGTGCGTGCGTAAATCATAATGGCCAACTTCTAGCAAGGGCGAAACTTTTCGTCCCAGGACACGCCTCGGCTGAAGATTTGTATTATTTAATCAGCGCTTCAGTTTGGCTTAATTAATTAACGAGCTTTCTGACATTTAGTTTGCTTTTGCGGCTTCGATGGTCAGAGATTTAATGAAGTGCCTGGCTGACTGACCCCCAGGATACACACACACAACATACTCACTTTCTCAGCGTGGCCACAAAGCTGTAGATGTAGACGAGGACAGCGGTAAGGAAGTAGGCTAAGGGCAGCTTATAGCCGGATGCACTGATGCCGGAAGTGCTGGAGTAGTAGCTAAATAAAAAGAAAGGTGAGGACAATTAATAAGGACCACGCCTAAGGTAGTTGGACTATTGTTTAAAGAAAATGTATTTCATTTTCTTATAACGTAAGGTACCTTACATAGTTACGCAACACTTGTGAAATTTAAGTTTTACTTTACTAGGGAGATCAATCAATCTGTAGGCATGTGAGCCAAAAAGACATTAGCATTACTAAAATTAGTAAAGCCTGAAAGGGTTAAAGTTTGTTAAACCTTTTGAAAGCGGTTCAAAAATGTTTCAGAAACATATCTCGGAAACCAAAAAACAGAGACTCTTCTATGATAGGACAAAACGGTACTTCATAGGTCTACCGTTAACTAATCACTTCGGATAGCTACTCTAATTAAATCATTTAACTATCCAAAACATGCTTAAATGCTTGTTCATTGAACCGTTTGTAAATTAGGCTTAAGTCAAGGGAAGTACGAAACAGAATGCAATTCAGAGTTTCATTAACCCACAATTAACCGACCGATAAAAGTGGTTTGTCTATATAGCAATTACAAGATCCTTGCTATCCCATCATCAGTAGGCTTTACAAACAATTTTTTAATTTGATTGTTATGCTTATAAGATTTTGTAGTCTTTGGAATTATTTGAAAGTTACCGCCGATATGTAAATTTATCGAGAAGTATTAGTGCTAAGCAAGGCTGCAAACCTCTAAAATTTTAATCAAGGTTAGGTCCGAAGGGTTGTAAAGTTTAAGGTAAGGTTTGCGGACCGGTTCCTGTACTTATTGAACCTAAGGTTTTGGTTCGAATCCTTGGTTCCTAGATACACAGAGAAAACAAAATTTGCTGCACGGCGCGTGTAGAAACGTCAAATTGCACACGCAAAATGTAGAATGCAGAAAGCTACACGTGGCGTGCAGAAAAGCTGCACGTAACGTGTATAAATTAAAAATCTAAACGCCGCGTGTAGAAAAGCTAAATGCTGCGTGGGCAAAAGCAAAGTCTACACGACATTAGAAAATCTGTCTATTACCAAATAATTTCTACATTTTTCATACAGCAATCTGAATACCACACGAACGCTTAGGTTTTCTACACGCGGTGTTTGGATATTTAAGTCAAACATGCGCGTGTGTAAATTCTAAACGAAAAATGTAGCTCTAAATCAGTACTGAATTCCTACATTTTTCGTTTAGAAAACTGTTCTCCACACGCGACGTGTAGGTTTTCTACACAAACGTTTAGAATTACAAATGCTGAGTGCTACATGTTGGAAATCTACACGAAACGTGTGCAAATTTCAGTCCCGTATATAAATAAGCAGAGCACTGAATTTGAACTTAAGAATTACAAGTAAGCAAAAATTGGTGTCTGTTTTCAATACAAGTATATCTTACTCAATACAAGTAACATAGCTCAGCCCTCAAAGGCGTCGTTTCAACCGTGTTTTTCAGTCCAAGGGCCCCGAGTTCAAATCACCCCAGAGTAAGTAAAAAAAAAATATATAAATTTGTTTAATATGATATTTTTCATTTGGGTGGTCCTCTTCTGCTCTGAGATGATGCATAGTGAGGCGTGCAGAAAAGCTACACAAACGTTATGGGTTGAAAATCCCGGTCAAAACGTGTAGAAATCCTACATTTTCGTGTGGATTTTGCATATTTTTTTTTTTTCTTTGTAGTTGACCAATTTTTTCGACTACTTTCGAGACAATTTTTTGATCAATAGAAGTCAAATGGACCACATTCTTTACTGTTATCATTTATAGGCCCACTAAAAAGCCTTTCAAAAGCGGTAGGTCTTAAAATTTTTGGAATCTAGCCTCACTTTTTACGTACCCGGAGGAAAACCTAAAGGAACATTGGACTCAAGATGAGAACAATCTTTGAACTTGATATTATTTGTGGTATTGGATATTTTATCGGATCAAAATGAATGTGGTTCAAAGCAATATCTCAAAAATATATAGAGTACAATGTGACTGTTTTAGCGACCTTAAGATTTCAATCATAGAACTTTTTAGCGGGCTCTAGGTCTATTAGTTATGATTTTCATAATAACATTTTCTAAAACAACACCACAAAGGAGGCTGGTTGATCGTATAGCTATTTCACAAACTCCCACAGTTTGATCATCAGCAATCTTTTGTATTTTTCTGGTTCAAAAGTTGTTCAAAGATATTTGAACAGTGTAACTATCTGCTTGCGCTTGAACACAAGTGCAGAGGGTAAACAAAAATAGTGCCACCATCTGCTTATGTTTGAACACAAGTGCGAGGGCAACCAAGAATAGATTAAGAAAACGAACTCCCATATGGGAGGGTCAAATTTGTTACCACTTAACTCGACCCATGCAAAGTAAGATTGCGGGAATTCAAATAAAGATGAATTCAGCTTCGGGAAAAGGAGCGGATCACTTGCAAGCGTATTTGCATTTTAGTGATCAAAAGTGTTTCAAAGCCATACTTAAGAGAATTACTGTAATTGTCCTGGTTCAACACCCGCTTTTGAGCCAAACTGAACTAGTTCAGAAGTTGTTCAGATTCCCATTTTAGAAACCTTTTAAGCTATAAACATGCTTTAATGAGATTGGTCGACAGTTCAGTGTTCTTCTAATATGGGTGCCGGGACATAGATGGAAATGAGTCTGCGGACAAACTAGCCAGACTAGGCACAACCATAGAGCTTCTTTCAGAGAAGACCACGATCTGGATGCCTATGGCCACATAATGGCTATGGCTTCACATAAAAGCCGAAAAACTAAGAAAAAAGCTTTCCTCCTGTTCGGTAGCCAGACTTCAACCTAAAACGTACTAATACACTTTTGCGTTACAGAAGGGACTTCTGGTAAGTGCCCTGACGGGTCGCTGTCTTATTGGCTGACACACAGCACTAGGGCAGGGAAAACATCGATGTTCGCAACCATCGATGTTTCCGATGTTTGACAAACATCGATGTCTTCGATGATTTGAAATAAACATAGATTTAAAACATCGATGTTTCTGATAGTAATACTACAAATAAGTTACAAATAATATTTGTATATTTTTTTATGAGCTGTTCCACCTACTTTCGACGACCTGCGACTGTTTAAGCTTTGCATTAGCTATTGCGCTTGACTTGAAGTAAACGGCAATGCGTTTGCACTTGGTCAAAATACCTTTCAGACATGACCATTTTAAAGCATTCTGTACGAGTAAGCTAAGTGAGTGCGAAAAGCATGGTAAGTGATCAAGCTTTAGTTACTCACATGCTTTCTTCATAGTTGCATCATTATCAGTTACAACTGCTACAACTTTCTCGTGTCAATATACTTAGCAGAGTTTTTGATATGTTGTTTGCCGTATGCTTTGTGAATGTTAAAAGTTTCTGCGTAGACAGAACTGAAATGGCAAGTAACTGTAATATACCCTTCTGTAGCCCTGGACGTCCAACATTCTTTGGTTAGCCGACATAACCTATATTATTCAAAATTTGTATTATGTGGGCTTATTTGTCCATATTTTAGATCCTGCGACTGGGCAAGTCCAACACCACCACAAGCTCTCTTATTTATTTGTATTTAATTGAAAACATTAATATTATATTATAAATTACAAATTTTAATTTTAAAATTTTAAGTTCTCTTACAATTTACCCGCTACCTCTATCGACGCTGTTAGAGATGGTAGAAAAGTAAAAACTTCGATGTTTCCCATTTCTATCCAACCTCGGTACATCGCTAAAACATCGATGTTTTGCCCTACTCTACACAGCAGGCCTAGGCGTAGCACACCTAGAATTCTGTAAAAGTTGCTGATATAAGGAAGAGGAGGAAACGGTACAACACCTTCTGTGCCTATGTCCCGCTCTGAGTAGGAGGAGACTTAAGATTCTGGGCCAACCCCTCTTAACCAATCTCTCGGAGACATCCGAGCTAAAGATTCCAGTTCTACTTAAGTTTATTCTGTCCACACAATGGTTCAGTATTGACCCCCCTCGGGACTAAAGGGTAAACAGGGAATATATGGCATCGCAATGGGCCCATGTAACCTAAGTGGGTGAGCGACTTGTCGCTGTCAGCCATCGCAACCTTACCTAACATAACCCAAGCTATAAACATAAAATTTGGTCAGTATGTTGGTAGTATGACGAGTTTCAAACAAAGGTAAACCGGTTCACAAGTCGTACAAACAAAAATATCAGAAATTATTTGAGCAATGAACTTGAAATTTTTGCTTTGAAGGCGCTTCAGTACGATATCATAAAAATAAGTAATCTAAAAATCTAAAAATTTGATATTTTGATTACAAAGTGTAGTTAGAATTATTCCAAATAATAACTGGTTCCAAATTTGAGTAAACTGGGTTAAAAGTGGTTATGAACCGGTGGTGAATTGATCATTTTGTGTAGTTTGGATATATCGTGTTGGGTATTTCTCTTTTTCAAAACTGATTTTAACTCAGACCCGGCCAGCCATAGCTACCACGAACCGAAGTCAGTCGTGTTTTTACGCAACGCGAGCCGAACTCATGATTGTGTGAATCGGTGAACATTGAATTGCAAGTAAAACGGCAGTAGTCTGGAGAGAGCTCTCTTGCTCACCAACACAAGCACACTTTCTTGTCTTCTCCATTTGGCCGGCACTGCTATAACTTGATTATTAAGTTAACCAAAAAGTCTCTCAACGGCAGCTTCTCCCCCATAAAGCAGGGTCTTCCAAGTAGAAAGGGCATAAATGTAACTGTCTCTCTCTCGAGAGACACCGAATGCTGACCAAAGTCATGCATCACTGTGAATGGCCGAGTGTGTTCGGCTTCCAGGGGCTATGGCTGTGGAACTCTGCCATAAAGTATTCCCTATTTATATCCCTTACATCCCTTAACCCCTAAATTTGAAATTCTCTTACCCATAAAACATTGGTGAATACTTTAAATATCCCTCGAATTCCCAGAATGTAAAAAGATTGCCGGACACATTGAACTCCGCTTCGGACATGCGTTTTCGCGGATCCGTTTCATCGTGCTTGGTGGCAAAATACTGCGAAATGTATAGTAACATAATATATATATTCACGTATATATTTATGACCAATTGTGGTCGCCTCTGACCCACCTCCGGTCCAATGACAAAGGCCACCAGCGGTATAGCTATCATAATGTTCACCCACATGAGCCAACGCAGAAATGTAAAATAGGAGGCCACACCAGAGCCAAAATGCGATTCGATTTCCTTGATGCGAAGCTCCCAGGGTATAAGCACGGTCAGGAAGCTGGCCGTCTCTCGTTTCCAATGGCGCCAGCGCTGCATAGTAAATGGCAAGAGAGGGCAACGGAAACAAAAGTTCGTATTTTAATTGGTTTTCCAGCAACATGTCCATAAGTTGGTGAATTATGCGAGCATGTTGATTTATCGAATCTCCATGCACATAAATTGTGCGCAAGCATTTTGGTTGCATTTCCCCGGTCAGGGCGAGCGGAGAGAGAAAAATCACTTACCGCTGCCATTAAAATTTTAAACCTCGCCCACAAATCTCGGGTGCTGCGTGACATGGCAAAGCGCTCCTGGAGCGCGCCCTCGTGGCGTGCCACATATGTTTTGGCCTGTCAACACATGTTCGTCGGGAAAGTCCAAACATCATTAAAAATGGAAAGCGGGAAGGAGATAAAAAGGTGTTGCAAATGAAATCGCAAAGTTTGTACAAGTTTTTCAACGAGCTGACAAGCAGCGTGACAACGAGGCACCCATCCACCCACACCCACCTGCCGCACCAGCTTGAGCTTCTTGCGTATGGGCCATGGTTGTAATTTCACCGACTGTATAACCTCCTTGTGTAGGCGTATGTTCTCAAAGATTTGCTCTTGCGTGGACTCCTGGTTGGTGCCCTCCTCTGTTGGGAGAAAAGCAAAGCAAACATTTATTACACATACGCCCTGTCCGACATCCGACTAAATGGCCGCACGTAGCATGAAAAATTACAAACAGCCCCCCAGACGTTGATTAGCTGCCACTTGAGGACCACTTCCACTTCCATTTCCATTCCCCAATTCCGTTGCTTGCCTGAACTTGTCGTATAAACGCTGGAGCGTCGCCGCTCCACACTATCCAGCACGTGATCCATGGGACTCGATGCACGTCTAGAATTTCTACTGCCACGTTTGCCTCGATAGCCTCGCACACTGGCACGTCTTTGCATTATTGCCGATACGGAAATTGAGTAGTCCTCCTCATCGTCCATGTCGCCGGCGCCGCCATCTTCCAGTTGTTGTTGTTGTTGCTGCTGCAGCGGCTGCTGTGTAAAGTTTGGTTCGTTTTGGTTGTTAAAAAGGCTACTATCGGCGTCGCTACTTTGGTTATGAGGCTGAAAATCTGTCAAAGAGGGGAAAGAGTGTGATTTTATGGTGATAAGATTTGGGGATTAGTGCGGAATGTGCTGAGGCATACCGTTTAGCTCGTACGATCTGCTCTCCTCATGTGATGCGGTTCTGTGTGGATATACACAATTTGAATAGACATAGATGAATACAAAATAAAGAAGAAAAATAAAACATGTAATTTTAAAACCGATAGTAAAGACAGCATCAGAGGGTCCTTAAAATACATGTCTATACAAACAGCCTGCTATTTCGAAAAGAAGTTTTATACTTTGTTGTTTAAAGTTTATGTTAAAGATTATTTCGCGAATTGCAATTCGAGTCAACTTTCTACCCGGGTTAAACGCTTAATGTTTTAACCGTAAGATTAGTATATTAAAAATCTTTTAAAAATATTGCCTAATATCAGAAATCAGTCATCTTGACCAGCGGTGGGCAAGCCCTTGCTCCCATTGCTCCGAGATTTTTTATTCGGCAATTGGTGCCAGTCAGTCTCATAATAAACTGCATTGCAATTAACTCACTTCAAATTTTGAACAACAACAAAGTCGATGCGAATCGGAGCACGGCGCCTACAAAACGCGCACACAGACGGCGCAACAGCTGCATGTTGGACGACCGCGACTCGCTGATAACGGTTGGTTTTTCTGTTATTTTTGTTAAGCTGCTCAGAAACTCAAATTTCGTGCCCACCGCTAATCTAGACCAACTAGAGTCTGTTCAAAAAGAGTTTCTGATATTTGCGTTACGTGGCTTAAACTGAGACATAAGCTCTAAACTTTCTCCCTATGAGCAAAGATTGCGACTTATCGATCTGCCTTCTCTTGAAAATTGTAGAGTGTGATGTGTTATTGGGTGAAGCAAGCTCCGGTGATCTTCTAAGCAAAATAAACTTATCTGGGCCACTCCCACTAGCTGTACCGGAGCGCGTTACTACGCCCCTCTTTAGTATTTTTCAGACGCTGACGCAGGTACTCAGTTGAGTACTTGTTTGATAAGCTAGGTACTTAGATGCTGATAATTTTGTAAGAGTGAATATTGTTTGATTATTGGCTAAAATTTCATATAGTGACTTCCATTTTTAATTTCTACAAATCGCTTTTGACCCAAAAAGACCCAATTTTGATACGATTTGAATCGTTTTTGTAGAACACATGGGAAAAACTATTTTACTTTCTTTGATTTAGCCCGCTTATTATTTATACAAACAAATTTCGCAATTTTTTTGACCGTTTGATCTACACCTCCTATTTACCCGTCTTTATGACAATTTAAACTTATATATGAATTTAGCAAATTCGAGATTTTTGGGCCGTTCAGATGTACAGCCTGAGGTATTTTCAAAACTGAAATCAATAAATATTCTTGACTACTAAATATCTCTAGAAGGCATAGCTCGTAAATAACTCTCAACCCTTTTTCAGTTCACTCTGCTCACGTCACTGAAAAACAAAAGAAAAAACGGGCTCGGGCTTCCCTCAACCGAATGTTTTCTGTGTCTGTGTCTGACAGCAACCGAATAACAGGCCCAACTCAGTCAATTGGCCTTAAATTGCGGGCTTCTCGAAGACCAAAGTGTCAAAATGTTATTTGAAAAGGTTGCAGACTCAAGAGCCAGAGTTTAACATAAGCGAGAGCGCATTTAGTTCGTCGCATAAATTCATATTGTAAGCCGAGCCTTACACACCGATGTATACATACGAAAAAGACCTTTTGAATGCGGGAATTTTGCCAAACGGTCCCAAAAAGACCTAAGAGTACAAAACGAGAAGGCCAAGCTAACTTCGTCTGTGCCAAAGTTTTTATACCCTTGCAATAGCTGTTTTTGAAATCACAGAGTTTAAGAACGCTAAGATAAAAATCAAAAACTTTTGTAACTAAAATCCATTTTCCGTCAGATGAACATCTGATTTCGACCAAATTTCGCGAATCTTTTTGAAAACATATCAAATTAACAATCGCCAAGTTTAATGAACGATAAAATTGAAAACGAACAAGTTTTTCTCACTAAGACCCATTTTCCGACCGATAAGTCCTATGGCAGCCTGAAGATATAGTCATCTGATTTCGACCAAATTTATCAAATTAGTTTGAAAGCGTTTAATATTACTAATCACCGACCTTAAGAACGATTTACTTGAAAACAAAAAAAATTTTTTTCACTAAGACCCATTTTCCGACCGATCGGTCCTATGGCAGCTATAAGATATGGTCATCCGATTCTGACCAAAGTTTGCAAATCTGTTTGAAAGCATATAATATTAATAATGACCGTGTTTGGGAACGCTAACATTAAGAACAAAAAAGTGTTTCTCACTAAGACCCATTTTTTGACCGATGGTTCCTATGGCAGCTCTAAGATATAGTCATCCGATCCGGTTCGGTTCCGACATATTAGCAGCGTGCAGTAAAAAGAAGACTCTGTGCAAAATTTTAGCTCGATAGCTTTAAAACTGAGAGACTAGTTTGCGTAGAAACAGACGGACAGACAGACAGACAGAGAGACAGACAGAGAGACAGACAGAGAGACAGACAGACAGAGAGACAGACAGACGGACAGACAGACAGACAGACGGACAGACAGACAGACGGACGGACGGACAAAGCTCAATCGACTCAGCTCGTCGCCCTGATCAAGAATATATATAGTTTATGGGGCGTTGCAAACTTCTGGGCAAAATTATAATACCCTTTGCAAGGGTATAAAAATATAAACATGTGTTTGTCTCCTCTCACAACCAAATAGAAGCAGAGAGCGTAGTTAAAGGTTGTTTCGGTACCTCTTCGTTTATTGACAAAGGCATACGGGGGACCGATTTTTGCGACCTCTGCTTGAAGGTATGAAACATCTATCTACGAAACTGTGGGATATACATACAGACGGACAGGTTATATCGACTCGGCTGTAGATGCTTATCAAGAATATATATTCTTTATAAGGTCGGAAATGATTACTTCTCCCTGTTACATACTTATGCAGAAACTTAATGTACTTTGTAACTTTAATACAGAGTATACAAATCCGTCCAGCAGCTCTTGAAATTAAAGTGGTGTAACTAATACGACTTTGTTTTATATATATAGATATATCTTCCGCCACTTTCTTCAAACTATGCCTCCTAAGAACCCTTCCGCTGCCTTTGTCATAGTTACAACATAATGCTACACTTAAATAGCCTAAGCTAATTTTAAATTTAGTCCTCATTTCCAATCCTATAAAGAAAATAGAAATATATCTTCTAACTGATGATTGACACAGAAATCGATAACTAAACATATTATTAGTTGGATTCCTTTTTAACAATCAGGATTGTCAAATGTACCAATCGAAATCGGCAATCACTGCATTTAGCAGGTAAAATTAACAATCATAAATCACTTATGGCAAATCGAAATTATCAGCTGAATGGGTCCATTGTTTAAAATTTTTGTTCTTCTACATTGTCTATTTAGTTCAAGTTGTGCTAAGAGTTCATCTCCCTCATTTTATTTATAAATGTTTGGTAATATCTTAGGATACTTTAACTGTGCTTTTACGACCTTTCCCATGTGTAGTTAAACGATTTCAGACTGCATTATTTTTTCTGTACTATTTTAGATATTTCACAAAATTAAGTAATCCTCCTTGCATATTTTTGAGTTTTAGGCACAATTCTTCGGAAAGTTTTGTAAGTTTTACAATCTTTTTAGCCACAACTTTTGCGATTTGCTTTAAAAAAAGTCGAAAAATGCAACTTAAAAAGTTCTTATTTATAAAAATGTTCTGAGCACAACCATAACAAAAGATTAAAAACTAGTGTGATTGAATTTCTATTAATTGTTCACTTACCTTCTGCCCCTTTGTCCTCTATAGTATTCCCTTCTAGCATCGGCACTGCTCTGCATTTGCCAGCCGCCTCTATGTAAGTCGCATGGTGGTGCCCAAGTCACAGATAGTTGATGCGGCGAGGTAACTCCCGAGTTGTTCTAGGAATTGAATTTGCAATTTTAGTTTTAGTCACTTTAGTTGCTCAGCATTTTAGCACGCGTTACTTATTAAAATTAATAATACTCTTTGCCAATCACTAAAAAATTGCTTATTAATTAAATGAAGATACTTTTATCTAGTCTCAATCTCAATTATTTAGGTAAAAAATGTTTTCTTTGCGAGGCTCCTGGAGGGTTTTTGAAGTATTTCACTTTTTTTTGTGCCGTTGTAACGCTTTGGAGCAGCCTTCTGCGCAGACTGAACGGCTTAGCTGGCTGACCAGGACACCAAGGCGCAAAAAGGACATCACACACACAGGTGCCCAGCCAGCGAGCAAAAGTTAAATTTTTCTAATAATGAATGAATATGAATGAAGCTTGAACCCAACCCAAGCTGGCTAACTTATCAAAGCCAAAACGTGCCCAAAACTCATACACACACAAGCCGAAGCAACGTAAAGGAATTTACATAGACACACGGCGGGAGATTGAGGTAGGAGGAGTGGAGTATCTGACTTCCTCGCCCAGTTGAAACGAAGACGAATGAGTGTAAAAATCGCCAGCGGCATGTGATAACCAGCCAGGACTTCGAATGTCCATTTCGATGGTGTCTGTGTGTGTGTGTGGGTGTTGGGATTGAGTCACGTTGTATTCCTGTCCTGGCCTGACCATGTAAATGAAAATCAAACATGCAAGGGTTGATAAAGAAAATCGCGAAGTCTAACACACACACACACACACACTTACTTACTCACAGGGCTTTCCAGTCCTTTCTGGTATAGGCCGCGCCCACTATTGAAATATGTTTTCCTGCTCTCTCGCATTTCGCTTTCTCTGATTTCACTTTCGTTGCTTTTAATTAAATATAGTTTTTATTTTTTTTTTTGTGTAGAGGCTTTAATTAACTTCATATTTATCTGTGCGTGTGGCCCGAATAAAGTGGAAATCCGCGCACGTGTGGCATAATTCAAGGTTCATTACCCGATCGGGTCAAGTGCAAGTGAACTTGAAAAGGTCTGTAAAAGGTTGAATGCTGCCAAAAGACGCTGACCTACATACTTAACTTTTCATGTACATATGTATGTAAATGCCACTCCCGTTTTGGGTCTTCTAGATCATGTAGGCCTAAGTGGATTTTCATGTTTGATTGCAGTTTTCGTTGTTTTGGCCATAAATCTTAGGCACAAACATGGCCCACGCCTTCTGGACAGACAGAGAAGGGAATGTGGGTCAACTTTTCCGTCCGTCATTTATGTATATGTTTCGACATATTTACAAAAAGTTAATACCTTTTTGATTACATCTTTAAAAGCTAAGATTCATGTTTGTTAACTTTAATTTGGGTCAAAATTCAGAGCTTCAAAAATTAAAATTAAAATCAAATTAATTGAAACAAACTTTAAAAACTGTTTGCCATTAAGTGGGGTGAATAGGAAATGTACAGTTCGGACATAACAAATGTAGTTTTCGAATTGCTAACTGAAGACTATTAACCTGCTGTTCCACCACTATAATGCACCAGCACTTTTATGCGGCAATTTGGGCCATTGGAGTCTGTGTAAATCGGCTGTAGTCTCTCTTGCTTACCAGCACAAGCACAAACTTCTGTCCTCTCTATTTGGTGGCCGACCCTGACCTACTTAAACACAAGCAAATAGTTAGATAAGCGTGAGAGCGAAGCATATGAGAGCGTGCATTCCTAGATGCGATTTCGACGAGCATTCAGTGTGAATTGCGAAGTGTGTTCGGACCCCAGGGGCTATGGCTGGGAAACTCTGTCATAGAGCAATAAGAATATGCGCTGCCTCTCAATTTAAAGAGATGTTTAGCGATAGGCTAAATCGAATTGCAAGGTGAGCCATTTAAACCTTCAGCATCTGGGTACACATTGATCCTCAGAGTATTAATGTAGACAACCTCGAACTTTCTTTTTTACATAATAAGTACAAATTTGACTTTCTTTACAATTATAGTTTTTACTTTCTTTGCTATGAAATCTAATATGACTTTTATATTTAACATTCACCATATACCAAGAAGCTAAGTAACCGCTGAACTTTGATAATTTTCACAAAATTGTGTGAATTTGATATTTTTGCCAAATAACTTTCAATCAAAACGGAACCAATCTATTTCCATCATCAGTTGATACGGCATACTCTGCTTTCGGTTGCCATTTTATGGTTACCAATACATAAGTCAGCTTGAGATCCCGTCAAATCCTCACACTCCACAGATGGCTCACGTTTTAGTGTGCGATCCATTATTGAGGTATTTGTATCCGAAGTGCTTCCCATATGCAGACGCATCTCCTTGCCAGAGTCGTAACTTTCCTGGCTAAGCGTTCGATGACAAATGTAAGACCTGTGCAACTTGTTTGATGTCTCATCTTGCTTTATTGTTGGTCTCTCGTTGTCCAAATTGTTGCGCATGATCTCACGAGCTTGCTTGGCTGTAAACTTTTGATTAAGTCGTTTATCCGTCAGTGTGCCATTGGGGCAATGCTGCCTAATCCATTGACGGACGTCTGCACAGCCCAAATAAAAGGATTTCGTCTCTGTCATGTGATGCTGTATATCCATTATATGACTCTTAGAATTGAATTGCCCAAAGCCCAGGTCAAAAATGTTTGGTTTCAGGTAAGACGGTTTTGATTCACCTTTTTTATCATCATGAGACGGACCCACTCCGGCTAGGGGAGCCAACGTTTCCGCGTGTAAACGACGATCTTGTGGCGTACAATATTTCCAATTTACGAAACTCATTGAACCATTCTGCTCCGTCTGAAAGTCGACAGCCAAATTATCCTTAAAACTCATTTCACTGATCTGCACTAGCTTGCCATGGTCATGAATCACCAGGAAATTGACACCATAGGGTTCGGGAATATTAAAAGTGCCCACGCCATGGAAGCGATCGTTAAGAAAGTGACCCATATAGCGTGTTCCATCGGGATAGACATATGTACCGTACTTTTGCATGCCTAGATCATCGGCCTGGCCATGAAATTTGGAGCCAGTAAGAAAGTTGTAAATACTATCCGACGACATCTTTTGTGTGCTGGTTTGTGTATCTGATGTGGTCTTTCTTTTAAATCACTTTAATATTTTGTATTCTAAAATAAAAATGGATAAGCGAAGCAACAACTACTTCGAACAGAAAAATAGTAGAGTAGCCAGAAACGGAGTTTTAGATATAACTATACTACTCGGTTTTATAGAAATATTCGGGATCGTAAGCTGAGTCTTCTACCAAAAACTTCGCTCTTGGAGCAACAATTATCATTCTTATCAAATTTCTGACATCGAACATTCTTGATCTTTATTGTTTCCTCTTTTTTGTAGACCAGAGGTCGCAAAATTCGGTCCCCCTTTGTCAAAAAAAAAAGTTTTCGCGCGATACAGTGAATAGAGGGTCCAGAACAACCTTTAACAGCGATCAATGCTTCTCTTTGGTTGTGAGAGGAGAGTGACTTAAGGTCTGCAACCTTTCAACATAACATTTTTCCAGTTTGGTCTTTAACAAGAACACAATTTAAGAGCGATTGACTGACATGGGCCTGTTATTGAGTTGCAGTCAGCAGACAGCCACCTAACAGTGAGCGCGATCGGTTAAGGGAAGACCGAGACCGCTATTTTTGCCTTTTTCGGTTAGTGACGTGAGCAGAGCGAACTTAAATACGGCTGAGAGATATTTACGAACTATGGTGTAGACCAGAGAACTAAAACTAGCTGTCACGAGTAAGCTCGTTCACCCGTGCTACAAATGCAATACAAGTAACCTCAACGCTCGTAGCCCGCTGAGCTCGTTCAAGAAGTATACACAAAAGAAAAAATGCAAAAGTACTCGTTTATTTACGGATCATTGTAAACGCGAGCTCGTGTATTTGCAATTACAAATACCCGCGTCGACTCGTAGCTTCGGTTACTAGTTGCCGCGAGTTCTTGTTGCCGAGTGGCTGTGAGCGATCACATCTCGTACACGAGTAACACAACTCTTACAAGCAAGCAAAAACAACAACTTGTGTGAGCAAAAGAGATAACATGATTTTGGCATGTTTTTGTTTTAGAATTTATACAGCACAACAACAAGGCGAGCAAGCCGCGAGTGTTTAAGTGTGTAACTCGCTTGATACTCGCCCGTGGCTACCGCAAAAGCTCGCTGGAACACGTATAGCCGACAGCTTTACCAAGCTTGTTCAATTATTACTCGTGTGAAAAAAAAGCTTACCCTTTCTCGTACTCAATGAGCTTGCGATCATGTAGTGTGTGCCAAACCAAAGCGGCGAGCACAAACAAGCTGAGTAAATGCGCGGCTGCCTCTTTTTGAGGTACCCGTGCATGGAAGTACCTATGTAGGTACAAATACCTAGGTACATACCTAGATACATATTTTGTGTACCTTTTACCTTACTTCGGTATATTTAAATTAGAGTACCATTTACCTTACCTAGGTCTTAATTTTCATTTGCCTTGTCAATAGGTAAGGTATAAGGTACTTTTCGTACGTGATTTTTTTCACTCCTATTACATTATAGACGAGATGCTGACGCGCTGTGCCATATTGAAAAGAAAAGTAAATATTCCGTGTACAAAAACAGTACGATCCATGCTAGATAAGAGGAAGGCGGACTTTTAGCAGTGTTCCCAATTTCACTTTCTCAAGCATGTGCGATATTCCCATCTACTATATTAGCTGAAGTTCATAGCAAGTACGAACTTAGAGATATCCAAATGTTAAACAGGTACAGAAAATGTATCCAACTTCAGAAAAGCCTTCAATTCTGTAAGGAAAAACGTGAAGTTTGAGTTTTCAGAAGAGTCTGATTTAAAGGTAATAGGAGCGGGATAGTTCAGCACATTATTCAAGCGGTTGTAGAATTCTTCCTTAGCGAAAGCAGCGGAAACTTGTAATGCTGTTAGCACATCTAGAGTAGCAACAAATAAAGTTGAGAACAGTAGCAGCACAAGATGGAATAGTTTTTATTACAGTATTCAACGAATTTTGGAACTAAAACACAATTTAAAAAGTGATTGTTCAACTTTAAATAACCATTATTTACCAATACAGAAATTGATTTTTCGCTAAGGCTATTGATATTTAATTTAAATTATTTATTCGGCTACAAGATGATACTTATTTTTAACTCACTAGTCCCAACTTTGCAATAATTTGAAATATTGTGATAAACTTAAAGATGCTCTTAAAAAAGTAGTTTGAAACGATTTTCTTTTTTTGAAAACTTGACTTCAAGCAAGGCAAAGATCTTTGCTATACGCTGAAGTGGATTCCAAATAAAAAAGTAATTGTAAAGTGTTTTAAAGATTGGCTTGTTTCAGAAATTGCGGAAAATTTGGAAACTGTTGTCAATGAAAGTTCAAATACAATGCATTCTGAAGACTTTTACGATACCAGTAATGAAAGATTGGATGAAACCACGGTTGCCACTTGACAAAATTAGATTGCACCAAAAGCAATTAAAAAAAGAGCCATTTTCAATAAAAAAGAGCCAAAAAAATTGTATTCCCTTATTCATGTTATATTTGCATTTAATAAAATATAAAATAACTCTTTCACAAAATCGTTTAATTATACATCCATTTCATTTCTTCAGTATTTTTCATCGTACAAATAAACCCAAAAAATATTTCATATATTACTTAATTTCTATGGCAATAAGGCATAATCGCATAACTCGAGTTATGTTAAATTTGAGAATCTAATACCAATGGCTTCCTCGGTTTTAATTCTATATTGTGTCCCAATTTCACACTAATCGAATGAGTGGTTACAAAGATAAAACGGTAAAAATAACAAAACATAAGTCTTGAGAAGTCTGAATAAGTAAAACAACAACTTGATCTTATCAAAAAGACTTATATCAGTATACTTAAGGAAATATCTTTTTCAATCTGTAAAAAATTTCCACTTAAGACTAAACACTTTTTTCATATACTCATTAAGCGCCGATTTCTCATCTCCTATATATCTGCTATTTGCCAGATGAACTTAGAATTTACTCTGTTACTTGTTAGTTTATGTGATAGTTAGTGCTTTGTAGAAGCTGTGAAATCGGCCCTTAAAGGTAATAATTGCTTCCTAAAAAATACGGAAAACACACTTTTGCTTTTATTCCTTATTGCCACAGATTTCTTTACATATTAAAAACTAAATAGTCAATATTTTTATTGTTTACATACAAAAATCACACTCTAAGATCAGTTACTTCTGTATATTTCATAGTATTTAACAGACCACACATAATGGGGATCAGTACTCGTACACAGACCCTTGCAAAGCATTATTTTTGAAACTGAATCAAATTCGAGATTGCACGAATTTGCCGAACCAGCTATACACTTGATACCCATATGTTGTTAGTCCAAGCAACTAAGGTTCAAATTATATTTATGAGTATGTAACAAAGGATTTCAGAATTACACTAAACAACAAGGTCCAGTATATTGAAGAGTGGGTGGTGATTAGAATCAGATATATGTATGTATAGATATGGTTTTCGTTTGCTGAACACGAATCTGTTTTCGAAAATGGTCCATCACGTCTAGATTTTAGGTAATTTGGTCTTAAAAATGCTTAGGATCCAAATTTTGAACCTTTTTTGGCTCGTTTTGTAAAGGAGCTACACCTTGTTTTGACTCTCTTTTGATAATATGGTATAGTACTATTTCTAAGGACTAAAAATATTATCCCAAACGATTCTACGATTTTCTTAATGGTAGATATATCATTTTGCATATATGTTTAATAGTTTTTGGTCCATACATTTAAAAAGCGCGATTGTATCGAAAAAGTGAAAATATGATACATGGTATTAGTTAAAATACGATATATCTTCTCTGTTGCAAAAGTTGGCCTTTTTTGTAAACCCATAGACTAGAATATCTAGATTTAAGAAATTAGTAAGCTAATCGCTCTCACTTGCGCTCTCTGGATACATTTGGGTTAGCTGTTCGCTCTCACTTACGTTCTTTAGATACATTTGCGAATATGTTCGTCTCGCTCTAACAACTGTGATTTTCTACTGAAATTATACAGTATCTTTTTAGGCACTATCGTTAAGCACCAGCAAAATTGAGCGGCAGCGCGAATTTTATCTCTAGTACTCATTCTCCATGGTAAACCTGAGTAGTCGGGGAGCATCCCACTGCTCAAACAAGCTCGCGCAATATCTTTTTCTAAGGACAGTCGTCTTGTCACGGTTATTCCCAGAATTATAACTGGTTTTACTTCGCAAAGTGCCAGTGCACCAACAGGAAAAAAAAACACCATTTTTGGTGCAAAAACATCAAGTGTGGCAACCGTGAATGAAACTGCGAATTCTAATGGAAATTCTAATATTGAATTGGAAGTCGTAACTTATCTTGCCGATTATAGCAAATCTTTTGGTTCTACACTTAAAAAGCGAGTTGGTATATGAGAAACATTTTAATAATCATATGAAATCAAAATGTTCCATTCTTAAACCTCATATTTGGGTTTAAGCCCGTACAGTTAATATTTATTACTAATATAAAATGATAAACCATGTTTTTTAATTTAAAAGTATCTTTTTTGTACCTAGGTACTGGAAATTCCAGAAACCTTTTATCTTACCTAGGTATCACTGACTAGTACCTCTCTCGCATGATGAATTTCTGATGACTCTACAGTTTGACACTTTATTTTGAGCATTCACCTTCATAATGTGTACCAAAAGGAGTCCGGAATGAGCGTTTTTTTATATGGAAACGGTAGCACTTAATATGGAAGATTTCTAAGTCTAATCTGACTCTATTCTGATACAGGTATAAGTACTTTCACCCTCCCAATGAAGCTTATAAATACCTCATAAAATACACATAAAAGTTACTTTTCTAGACACTTGAAAGGCCTCCTGAATAGCCTCCTCAAAGGCTCTTTTCAGAAGCATATAGAAGTACAGATCCAAAAAGGCTCAGGCATGCTTCGAGCACTGAATGTGCTTCGAAAACACATAAATATGTTTACTCCAAAAACGCTCTTAAGGTCGGCTCTTTTTAGACACATAATTTGAAGCGCTTCGTTCTTGGCTTGCTGGGTTGTTAATTATACCATGGTGTAGACTAGCGATGGACACCGGTTGCCCCCAGAGGCCGAAGACATTTCGCTCTTTACACATACACAAGCCGAACGCAGGCCGAAGCAGAGGCCAAGAGAGTAAACAACCCCTCAGTCGCAAGTCGAGGCTGGTTCACGGAGTATCATCTTGGTGTAGACCTTATCAGAATGTTCTTGAACTTGCATGCTTTAAATAAATACAAAATTTTGGACATTTTTTTAAATCTTTTTAAAATATTAGTAACAGAAAAGATCAACAGCAACTCAACGAGTTTGTTATTGGATGTGTTGATGTGTTTAAGATAGTTTCTTCTTCTTCTCTTCTAGGTCCAATCCCGAGTGGGACATAGGGCATCAACTACTCCTCTCCAGCGAACTCTGTTGTTAGCTGTCGCTTTGAGTTCTCCCCAACTTTTCCCGATGTCTAGCGACATTCCTCCTCCAAGTTTCTTTGGGTCTGCCTGGTGTCAGCCCGACTACGTCCATTGCCTTCCTTGCGATGTTGTTCTCATTTTTCCGCAATCTGTGTAATATCCAGCTCCATTTCACTCTGCGTATTATTGTGTCGACACTCTCCATATTCGCTCGCCTGAGTAGGTCGGAATTCTGTATTCTGTCAGGCCAGAAAATGCCGAATATGAGGCGCAGGCAACGGTTTACAAATGTTTGGAGTTTTGACACTATGGAAGTTGTAATTTTCCAAATGGAAGAACTGTAAAGGAGCACTGGCATTACGTTGGACGTGAAGAGCGTGATTTTGAGCCAGCGTGGATATGCCCAAAGGTACCAAAATAGTTTAACGAGGGTTTTCCCCGTGAATGTGTAAGTCCGTGAGCTCGTATGTCGAATGCTAGAAACAAAGTGCTTAAAATAATCATTTATAGAAATAAAAAATCATTTGCTTCATATCTTTAGAGTGTACATTAGTGTAATTAGTACTAAAACTATTAGGAAGAATAGACCCAAAGCTTATGCCTAATGTCAAAAAACTATCAGCTAGAGTTCATCAATGATGGACACAGCCTTAATTATCTGCCTTAAAGAAGCGCTATATAAGTTGACTTTCCTCTAAAGACAAACGTTGTTTTCTTAAAATGAAACTGTTGCTCTCAACGCTGATCGCCTTAGCCATTGGCTGTGTTAGTGGCCAGAATAGCACCACTAGCACCACTCCTGATGCAATTATACCCATCATCACCAATGGCTACCGAGCCGCCCATGGCCAGGCACCCTACATCGTGGGTCTGTCCTTTCAGCAAAGCAACCTTTGGTGCAGTGGCATCATCATTGGCAACGACTGGATTCTTACCACAAACGACTGTCTAGTTGGCAGCTCGGGTGTAATTATTACTTTTGGTGCCACCATATTAAGTCAGGCTCTGTTTAGACAAACCGTCTCAAGTAGTAACTATATAAGCAGTACTGAAAACATTGCCTTGATTCGTATACCCCGTGTGGAGTTCTCGAACCGTATTAATAAGGTGCGACTACCCAGCTTTAGCGATCGCTATAATCTGTATGAAGGCTATCGGGCAACCGTTTGCGGTTGGGGTATCACCACCTTCACAGGAAGACGACCCGATTGGTTGCAGTGCGTCGATTTGCAGGTGATCTCCAATTCAGAGTGTGCACGTGCCTATGGTTATGGACAGGTGACAAGTCGTGTGCTTTGCACATCTGCACCTGAAGGCAAATCGACTTGTTTTGGTGATGCAGGAAGTCCATTGGTGATACGTAATGGAAATATCTTGGTGGGCATCTCATCATTCGTGGCCACTCGGGGTTGCACTGTGGGTATGCCGAATGGTTTTGTTCGCGTCGCCGGTTACTTGAGTTGGATACAACATTACACTGGCATAATGTACTAAGGGTTTTAACACCAATAAATAAAAGAGTTGCATTTTATTTCATTGTTAATCAGAGATTGAAACCGAATGGACATCTGTTACGAAACGGTTAACGTTTACTGTGATACAACGAACAAGGTAGAGAGCTCATTTTGGACTAAGCGCTTTTGCTAAGAGCGCGAGAGTGAACGACTCACATACACACAATTTTAGTAAGTGTGTAGAGCAATGAAGCAACAACATAGCGTTCAGTGCAACAGAAACCCACACCTGTAAAATTTCGTCGGCAAAAAAAAAATTACAAATTTTGCATCAAGTGTCAGCTGCACACTGAAGTTTTTAGAACCAAAAGAGCGCCATACCTTGTTGGTTGTTTCATTATACATGACGGTTTACGAGCTCTCCAAGAGCTTGAGAGCTGTTCACTCTACCTTAAGCTTTTGTTCTTGCTCTCTTTCTGCAGCTTTTATTGTAAAACAACCCATGGTAAAAGCTGATTATTATTGTTGCCAAAGTGAGAGTAAAATAGAGAGCTTTCAGGAGTGCTTTACAAAGGAATTTACCAAACACAAGCTCCTAGAAATATGTTAAGAAGCTTTTAAAATCAATTAGCGTTACATCTTGAATCTTTAATTTTAGTTCTTTTCTCTTTCCAACATTAACTTGACAATTTTCAACAAACATACGTGTAATACATGCGCTCTCTACAGCTCAAAAATGGAACGTGTTAGATCCACAAAACTGGTGGGACGCATCAGATTCGATTGTACTACATTAAAATTATCCGCTGCTCTCTTAAGTTTCATTATATTGGCCGAATCATAGGCCTCCTTTATGTTGAACTGCAAGGAATCATCTGTTAAGCTGTCGGAGGAACAGCTGGTTGCACCACCCGAACCTACGCCCAGCAAATCCGAGGAGCTGGTCCAATCACGTTGCTCGTTCACACCTAACGCAGCCATTGCTGGATGTTCCTGCCTAAGCTGAACATGGTCCAGTTGACTTTTTCTCGCTAGATCATTTGAAGGCCAGCAATTTCTCGCGCCGATTAAGTCACTCTCTCCATAATTGGGAGCCAAATGCATCTGGAAGGGAGCTGAATCTCTCTCCTTATCTGTGCGGCCCTTCTCCCTGCACAGCTTGTGATAGTACCGCTTGCGTTCCACCTTCTCTTGGGGTGCATAAATGGCTATGTCTGGCAGCTGAGACAATTCGGTTTGCATGTTATTCTGTATGATGCTGCGACAGAAACTTGGCAACGGTTCGCTTATATAATCCCGATGCGCCTGTCTGCAGTTGTGTACTATCCACTCCTTCTCCTCGGGACAGCCCACATAAGCGCTGGCGCTAAATGGTGGCGGACGATCAAACAACCAGCCACTCTTCACATTATACATGCCCTCCTCCACATCGAAACAGTGTTTGGGTATGGGACGTGCCAGCAGACGGTTGGTCAGATACGAGGTGGGTCCCACCGGCTGCTTGCCGTAACGACGCTCTGCCTGATAGCGACGATCCTTCGGCGTTAGATAGTCCCAATCATCGCAATGGAATTTGGCACCGTGAAATGAGCCCTGCACATGGAGTCCATCATGGAACCACATGTCCTCAATGCTCACCAGCCGTCCGTGCTTGAACTCACCCTTGATGGTGAAGCGATATGGTTGAGACAACTTCAAGTGACCAAAACCATGGAACTTGCCGTGAAAGAATCTGCCACGATATTCGCTACCATCCGGATAGCGATAGCTGCCGAAGCCGTCCATCATGTTGACCGCCTTGTTCCAGGCACCTTCATAGCTGCTGCGTGTGATGAACTGACGCAGCGGCGTTACCTCCTGATAGCACTGTGACATGTTTTTTTGTGAGTTTTTTCTGCTGCTGGGATTGTGTGTGTGTGTGTGTGTGTGTGTTTGTGCTTGTTAAAGTAAACTTAACAAAATTGTTGAATGCCAACTGACGACGACCTGCTCCTGGCTTGTTGAGATTACACATCCACTTTATGACTGAATAAATGTGTGGGCTAGGACTGGGGTGTGGCGTCACCAGAATGAGCATTATATCTCGTTTGGCGTTTTACTTTGGTCGCATGTCACTCTAAATGAGTATTTTTTTATGCTTTTGTGTGGAAAGTGGACATTACAAATATTTTAGCTATGTTTTTTAAGTGGTACGAGAAGTGGATGGAATATGGATGCTTTAAGTTGATAGATAGAACCTATGTCTTTAATCAACCTACCCACAATATGAGGAAATGGATTCCCATTTCTTGACACCAAGTTATGTACAATGTACATCTCCACCTAGCACCCCACGAACAGTAATGGGATTTAGGGCGTTTTATCATATTTTTGGATCAATAAGCTAACTGATCGGCTCCCAGCTTCTGAGCGACAAATCTCTGCGCTGAGCTGAGAGCCATCAACCGGCTCTCGGCACTGAGTACTGTAGAGCCCCAGCTCGATGAGCCCACCGGCTCAGCAATACGACAACGAGTCTATATTTAATTGGACTGCAAAATGTTGGTACTGCTTTTACAGTTCCCAACTGAGAGCGTAAGTTAGCAGTCGGCTCTAACCGACTTCGAGTATACCCGTTACTTCATGGACACAAATGCTTAATAGCCTTCCTGTATGCCTGAGGTGGGTCAGCCGAAAAGTATGCAACATTTTTTTAACTCGAGCTATTTATTATCCGATCTTGATGAAAATTTCAGGGCTTATAGCTGTTGCAAATAGTAAATCTACGTTTTGAGATCGATATCTCAAAAATTGTGGGAGTTATTCGACATTTTCTATTGTGGGGGCGTGGGTGGGCGTAGGCAAACATTTGAAATAAACTTGATCCTGCGTGCAGCCACTAGAAGTCTACATTTCAAAATTGGTTGCTCTAGCTCTCTCTAGTCTCTGAGATCTAGCGCTGTTCATACCGCCAGTACGTGACGGCCGATACATGGCTATATCGACTCGGCTGTTGATGCTGAGTCAAGCATATATATACTTTATATGATCAGAAATGATTCCTTCTGACCTGTTACATACATTTGCACGACTTTAGTATACCCTTTTATTCTACGAGTAACGGGTATAAAAACAGGCACTTTTGCAATTCTCTGGTCCATATGAAGTGGTTTGTGTATGAATCTAAAAATGCTACACCATTTCGCGGTTTATTTTGGCTGTCGAGTACCATTTCTTTGGGACATGCAATAACCCATTTTACCATCATAAATATAAATTTTAATAAAAAACTACCGTGCGCTCTTAGACATATTCAACAATTTATGTGAGACCCCTTCTGGAGGTACCTTTACCAATTGTACGATTAAAGTGAATTTTTATACTCTGTACCGAAGGTACATAGAGTATATTAAGTTTGTGCAAAAGTATGTAACAGCCAGAAGGAATCATCTCCGACCCTATAAAGTATATATATTCAGCATCAACAGCCGAGTCGATATAGCCATGTCCGTCTGTCCGTCCGTCCGTCTGTCTGTCCGTACGTCCGTATGAACGAAGAGATCTCAGAGATGGTAAGAGATAGAGGTTTGACATGTATGGGACATATATTTCTTATACTTGCAGGCAGATCAAGTTTATTTTCAATTTTTGCCACGCCCCATTATTATAATTTTGCCCAGGAGTTTGCAACGCATAGAAGGAATCGTCTCCGGCCACATAAAGTATATATATTCTTGATCAGCATGACGAGCTGAGTCGATAGAGCTTTGTCCGTCCGTCTGTCTCTCCGTCTGTCCGTCCGTCTGTCTGTTTCTACGCGAACTAGTCCCCCTTTTGAAGCTATCGAGTTGAAATTTTGCACAGTCTTTTTTTAGCTGCACGCAGCTAATATGTCGGAACCAGGATCGGATGACTACTTCTTGTAGCTGCCATAGAAACGATCGTTCGAAAAATGAGTTTTTGTGACAAAAACTTTTTTGTTTTCAATGCTAGCGTTCTTAAACTCGGTCATTATTAAAATTAAATGATTTCAAACTGATCTGCGAAGTTTGGTCGAAATCGCAAACCTTTGGAGCGAGCTTTTTCAAGTGTAATAAAACTTCGGCACAGACGAAGTTAGCTTTGCTTTATCGTTTTTGAAACGTTTTAAGCTCAGGAAATTTGATAATGATTGATTACTGATTGATTGCTGAAGTATTTGTATTGTTCAGTTTCTTTTGAAATACATACATGTAAAAATCGAATTAGCCTCCACCCTTGACTCAAGTGTTTGTGTCAGACCAGCTTAAGTTAAGTTTAGGTTAACACTTGAACGAAAATGGATAATACAAGTACTTTTTTGTACAAAGGTTATCTTGATATTATACTGAGTGAATAAGAATATAGGCTGCAATATTTTCAAAGAGATTTGTTTCGCGTTTTTCTATTTGACTATACGTAAGTTCTGCTAAGCCAGGCTCTTTTTTCTGAAATGCTTACGATTTAAAAGCGATGCGAAAAAGTCCCCCCCCCAAACTCAGTGCCAGCTTTGCAGTCTAATTCTTGTACTCAGAACTGAATCAGTATCGGTACAATGTTTTGGTTCTTTTCGGTCTTTCCGGTTCCAAAAATATCGGTACTCGGATACCAGTACACAAAAATTTAAAAACATCGGTTCCGGTTCTGGTTCTGAGTTTTAATCGGTTCTTTTCAGTATACGGTTCCAGTTCTGTTTCCGGTTTGATTCCATGTTTAAAAGAAAATCGGGATAATTACACCATTTATAATTTAAGAACGGCTGGACCGATTTTAATGATCTCTGATATGTTGGATTCTTCTCCGCATATAACTATTAGAATATATTTCATTCATTTGTCCAAAGGACCGGGATACTTGCCAATTTGTCATACGAGTTTATTTTATAAAAAAGTAAATAGGTTGTGGGCCAATCGGTTCAAAAAAATCGCAAAATTTTTTAAATTTTATAATGTTTAAGGATCTCTTCCTTAATTTTTCTCTGTGCTTCGTTATCGGGCGGGTGCATTGCCTTTTGGCTTCCGCTGGCGTTGTACTCTGCCACGGTTTCGCCGTATAGCATTAGATCGGGTGAATGTTTCACCGGTTTCCTTCTAATGTAGGGCCAATCCTTAACGCTCGGCAGGGCAGTTTTAGTGGTGAACTTCTCACCGGTTTTCCTCCTTACGCTGGACCTATCCCTAACGCTCAGCAGGATTTTCAAAAGGATCCTTCCTTCTGACAATTTCCTTAGACTATTTCCTTGCAGGCAACTACACTGCCGTTTTGCTTGGAAAGCATTTTTTCCAATCTGAGCAATTGCCGTTCAAATTCAGCACGTTTGCCTTTTCAGGGACGCAGGACCATCAATAAAACGCTTATATGGTGCGAGTGACTAGCTCCGTTTCTAGAAGCTGAATGTTTAATAAAGGCATTGGTTTTTCCTTTTTATACAATTTTTGTTCTACCCCTAAGAAAGCATATGACATACCACATGGTTGTAGGCTGCTTGGATTTCTATCTTATGGAAACCAGATGTGGCCCTTTTTCTGAGGGTTTTTAGTTACTAATCTATTTTTATGCGCCTTGCACTTGAGTCCCAAACGCAGGTAGTGCTCAAATTGCCCTGCTCAAATATCTTTGAACAATAATGAGTACTGGGGGTTTTAATCTTTTTAACGTGCTTTATTATTATTATTAAACAAAGCACGATTTTTGGTTTTCCAATATATTTCGAACCCCTTAAGAGTTCTCAGCTCCACAGCAGACAAAGCGGACGCAGTGCCTTTTCCCTGAAGAAGAATCCCGAAGGGGTTCGAAATATATTTGAAAACCAAAAATCTTGTTTTGCTTAATTAATTAAGCACGTTAAAAACAATGACCTCGAGCCGGCAGAAGCCCCCAGTATACAAAACATAGGTCACTAACCACAACAACATTTTATAATGAGTATAGATTGTGATGAAGACGGCTGAATATTCGGGTAAATAGAAAGTGTAGAACGATCCAAAAAAATCTGGAAATTCGTAAAATTCATGTAAGAGTTTAGATGGCCATGAAGACGGTTAAATAGACGAGTAAATAGACGGGTAAATGTATTGATAAATAGACGGGTAAATAAGAGGTGTGGATCAAACGGAACAAAAATCGTGAAATTTTACAAATTTATAATGAGTTTCGAATATCTTGAAGACGGGTAATAAGATGCATCATAAAGATCGAAAGCTCTAAAAAAACGGTAAAAATTACTAAATTTTTGTATGAGTTGAGATAATCAAGAACATAGATAAATAGTTATAATAAAATTGTCTACAATTGAGTTTTGATTATCATGAAGATTTCATAGATGGCAATTTTAATGAAAGCTTTATTTCTTCATTTTTTGTTTAAGACAGCGGTGGGTAAGCCCTTGCTCCCATTGCTCCGAGATTTTTTTCCGGCAATTTTCGCCAGTCAGTCTCATAATAAACTGCGTCGCGATTAACTCGCTTCAAATTGTGAACAACAACAAAGTCAATGCGAATCGGTGCACGGTGCCTACATGACGCGTACACAGACGACGCAACAGCTTCATTTTAGGCGATCAAGACTCGCTGATAACGGTTGTTTTTTCTGTTGTTGTTGTGGGGCTGCTCACAAAGTCAAATTTCATGACCACCGCTGGTTTAAAATACTAAAGGGGGGGCCGAGCGCCGGGACGGATACTTTTGTATATTTATTAAATTAATTGATATTATATTAAAATTGACTAATCGTGAGCCAGATCAAGGTGTGAGACCTTCAACTTAAAATCTCGAGCCTTAAAATTTTAAACATTAAACATTGGTAAATTTTGGTTCGTACCCGTAAATGAAGTGGTTTGCAGCCCTGATTTTACGTTTACTTGTTGAATCACAACAATTAAATACTTCAACACCAGAGAAAAATACAGAAAAATAGTTAAGTATGGTCTTGGCTATCAGCAAACGAAACTTGACTGTTAAGAAGTGCTTGATCACGTTCTGGCTTCTTGGTTAGATTTATTGAGAATTTTGACATGAGTTTTGGTATAATAGAAGTATAGGGGAAGCAGTATTAAAATTTTTAATCTAAGCCCACTTTCATAAAAACCTAAATAGATTTAACAAAACCTTGATAAACAACCTTGAGGACAATTTGTCCTCATGCATTCACGATGCATGTACGCGTATAAGGGGCATCTGATTAACTTTCATTTTGTTTCTAATTCATTTGGGGGTTTCCCCATGCAGCTGAATTGCTTTATGGCAGTGCATAAAATATGATTTTATCTGCCAACTGCATTGCTTAATCCAGTTGTCCCCTCGCCGACCAGGTTAAGTGCTATTGCGGTGGCGTCCACCTGCTGTTGCTTCCCCATTTTTACAGTGCAGTTGCTGCACGTGCCCTGACCAAATCGAAAGCACTCCCTGGCGGGTAGTAAATCATGCTCACTTACCTCACTGTTGGCGCCGGTGGCAATGTTGCTGCCACTGCCGCTGGCGCTGCCCACGCAGCGAAAATCGACAGAACCACCTGATGAACGTCGCGGTTTGCTGATGTCCAGGCGTAAAATGCCCGGTTTGGGTCGACGCGGTGGCTCTGGGGCGGCCGCTGCCGTTGTGGACGGTTCCCCATTCTCTCCACTGGCCTCGTTTTGCATGGCCCACTGCTATGACTAACTAAGCTATATAGAATGCGCGATTTCAGCGCGCACACGTCCGCTGTGCAGTGCCAACGCGAACTGACTATAGCCATGTCCTGTTCCAGTTCATGGAAGCAACAATTACGCGCGCAGTGAAAATAAAATGTGAATTAAACGCGCCACCCACGCGATAAGTGCGAATGGGAATGGGCATGAATATGGATATGGATGTGGATGTGTATGTGTCCGCATTTGAATGGGGATGACGTTGGACAGGACACGCGGCACTTTCAACTGTTTCTTGTTGCTGTCACATCGCTCACATGTCGCTGGCCCGACCGCGTGTTGGGTGACACAAAGTGAACTTCCTGTATTCAGGGTCATCTCTGGCTGCCTGTCTTCGTGTAATTATGTCTGCCTGTGCCCCAAAAAATGTCAACGGTTCCCCCGGAAAGAAAAAATATCGCATGTCGCCATGGTTAGGTGAAATTTTTCATTTTTCATCCACCATTAGCAGCGCTCGCCTTAATTATGACCGCGCAGAAGTTGCCTTCCTTGTGTTTGTTTTCTAATTTTTCAATATGCGCTCCCATTCCGAGTGTCTGCGCCAAGCCAAGCCCACTAGCTGTGCCATGTAGATGTTGTGTCCTGCCCCTGCTGATGTGCAACATCCACACTACATGCAAAGCGCGTTAAATTAATTGAACTGCAAAACTGCCAGCAGCAGCAGCAGCAAATGAACACAGCATGAAACGTTTAGTTTTTATTATTCACTTTATTCTTAGTACAAAAAAATACAATTAATTTAAATAGCTTATCAAGTTACACACAAGTAAAATGTCGTATGTTCATGTCGTCCATGTTTTGTGGCTTTTTTTATGCTTAGTACAAATTTTAGTTTCAGTCTCAAAAATTGTTTGCATAATTTAACTAACTTTGTAGGATTTTTGTTTTAGCATATAGAAAATTTTGTACCCAAAATGGAATTGGTCATAAAATCGTTAGGAAAATCGTCATCGTTTGTTTTATTTTACATGAAAAGCAATAAAAACACAAGTGGCTTAAAAATGTAATGAAAATTTGGCTTAGGTTGATGGGTTAAGTCTTTGAAAAGGATGGGGGAAGATTTGAAATTTCAATTGAATTACACTCAGCAGAAAAGTCTAGCTCCATGTGGCTCAAACCTGCTCTAAAAGAGGTATATTTTGAAGAATATTTGGTTTGAGAAGTGGCTAAATATTACACCCAAAAGTGAAAGTTCTTAATATCAAAGGCTTCTGCATACACAGAAGAAAAAAACCGAGAACATTGGACTCAAGATGAACACAAACATTATAAAAAACTGTCTAAGACAAGGATGAACATGGGGCTGAACACATTTCGCTCTTCACCAAGAGAGAAAACAGCTTTTCATTCACTAGCCAGCGGTCGTTGAAATAAGTCAGAGCTGGTTTGTGTTGCTTTATTTTAGCACATCAATACAGTCTCACTTTTTGTCCTCGCTCTTCTTGACAAACGCTGGTCTAAGAACATTTTTACTCATTTGTAGAACTATGTTTTCAATTCAAGAACAATTTTTTGAGTGAGCCAAAATTTTGATTGGAGTTGATATTATTCCATTTTCAAATACATTTGAAGCCTAATTTGAGAAATAATTTGATTGATTTTGGATCAGGTTATAAGCGGATTGCCGAGTTCGATTAGGGTTCACATCGCCTTGGATTATGAGGCAATGCTTACATATATGTTCCTATATATTATTGAGGTGTTCACCTAAAAGTCGCAATATTCAAGCTGCAGCGTAGCTTTCATTGATGTAACCATATAACTCGTAGATGGTTATCGTTTCATAGTTCTTTTGGCGATACCTTGCTACCGTACTAAGGAGTAGTAGCTGACATCTGTTTTTGAAGCTGCGGGTTTTGTGTAAACGCAGGCTGCAGGATTTTGCAGCTACGACAATGCTGCACCTAGTGTGAAATAGCTATTAACATTTCAACATGAGCAACAAGCAAACGTACAAATTCCTCGTGAGCAAGAGCAAGCCGCCGAGCGTGCTATTTATAGAACACACGTCTCTCTCTTTATTCGTGTGTAGGCTCCGACGCTGGCAGAATTATTAGTTCCTATCCCATGGGATAGGCTTTTTGACACCACTAATCTAAAATTAATTCGCTGCCCGCGCAAATCGACCTCAAATTTTAAGGTCATTGAAGAGTTTTGTCTCAGCTTCGGTATTTAGCCATAGATTTTCTTCACCAATACCTCCTTTTGCTTTGTAGAAGCCATTTCTAAGTAGAAAAAATCGGAAAATTTTCTTGGAGTCCAGTTGGAAAAAACAAAGTGCTAAAATCAGGGCCGCAAACCCAAAAAATTGTTCGGAACCTCCGTTTTGCTGGTTCGAACCAAAAATTACCAACGGTTAAGGTTCGGAAACTTGAGGTTCGAGGTTTTTGGGCGTTGGTTTTGGTTCGAACCTTGGTTCGTTGCACGTTTTTCCCAATATATATAAAATAACAATACAATAGGTATACACTTGACGACTAGATAAATTGTTAGTCCGCATTTACACGGTGAAGCAAACTTCATGAAATTCCTTGAAGCAGGCTAAGCTTCATGGCAAGCTGGCAAGGAAGTTTTTCGATATGTATATGTATAAGATGAAAAATTTGTGCCAGTTTTCTCTGATTTGGTGTCTGTTTATGTTTTGTACCAAAGGTACAAAGAATATTTGTGCAAATGTATGTAACCGCTTGAACAAAGCATCTCTGACATTATAAAGTGTACACATTTATTCACTTTCGCATGTGCAAAGTATATCATCGTCTGGCTTGACCGACTTTTCCGTATTGTTATATTTCTGATAGTCGACTCTTCTTTTACGTACCTAGAAGTGTAGCCAAATAAATTGTAATGTGTATAATCATTTTTTTTTTTGAACCGAACCGAAAGCTTGGGCTTGGAACGGGTTCGGGTTCATCTATTTTCGTTCTCGTGGTTCGGTTCAGGGTTTGGTTCACAGTAAAAAAAAAGCCGGAGTTCAGGTTCGAACCGGTTTGGTGCATTTCCAGATTTCCTTTTTAGAGCGAAACTCTTTTGCAGACGTTCGACTGGGGGACTAAATCTAGAAAAATTTTGTTTTTACGACAGATTCTTTAAGGTCCACCTTTGCCTTTGCAAAGTCAGCCGCATTTGCCATTTGCGTGGCAGCTGGATTACATAGTATTGAGTGTTTTGAGTATTGAGTAAAGAGTTTTGAGTATCAAGTACTAAGTATCGAGTTCAAAGTATCGAGTAATGAGTATCGAGTGTTAGTATTGAGTTCTAGTATTGAGTTTTAAGTATAGAGAACGGAGTATCAAGTATTTAGTATGGAGTTTTAAGTATCTAGTACTGGTTATTGAGTTCAGAGTATCGAATACTGAGTCTTGAGTACTGAGTATCGAGTTCTGAGTATCGATTACTGATTACACAGTGCAACACTAAAAAGTTGATCTAGTCGAGACCAAAAATTCTTAAAGGGTATGATGGTAGTTCAAAAACCTTTGCTAGGTTTGGTCTGGTTAGCTGCCGTTTTCTTTTTATTGCACTTTGAAGTTTTCAGCTTCTGATTGGGACTTGCAACTCCATATCTCGTAAACTATTTGGAATTTCGCTTTGACATTTTAGAGGAAGCTGTTGCTCTTGGCATGGCTTACAAAACATTCTTAAGTAACAAGTCAACAAAGTCACATCTTTCTACTCAAAATTATAAAAATGTCATGAAATCATCATGTTTTCCCCTCATTTTGTTATGGTTTTTCAACTTTGTCTTGAAAACTGTAAAGAATTTGACTAAGCAATGCAGGGCAAAATCGTAGCTTAGACTTAAATAAACAAACGGTTGGAACATTCCAACTTTATTGGAATGGCCCTTTATATAGTTAAGCGCCCTTAAGCATGTAGAATTATAATCATAACTCGAAAAATTACAATTTTTAGTAGCAATTGGCTGACACAGTCAAAAATTTCGATTGCTTTGTATTAAATCAATAAAATAGTAAAAAAAACATAGCTTAAAAATTATAACTACAGAAATTTAGTTTTTTATTTTTTTACCGAAAATATTCTGTTTTTCGAGTACTTAAGACAGTTGTACATACTTGTGGGCCTATAATTATATGAAAGAGAAATAAAATGCAGTGAGTTTGTTCTAACAGTTTGTTTATTTTGGTCTAAGCTACAACGTTGTGTTAAATTTCTTGTCTAAATTTGTAACGGGTTCCAAGATGAAGTTGAAAATCTGTAAAAAACTTCGAAACTTGGTTTTTTGGGCAACTTTTGAATTTTTCTTTAGCAACAACTTTGCTAAAGATATAAAAGCAAAATTCCAAATCGTTTACGAGATTTGGAATCGTAATCCTACTCTGAAGCTGAATAATTCAAAGTGCAATAATAAGAAACCGACAGCTAATCAGACCAAACCCAAACAGTGTTTTTATACTACCATCGCATCTTTTTAGAATTTTTTGGTCTCGACGCGATCAACTTTTTTGAGTTTCAAAATGTGTCACAGTGTTTTGAGTATTGAGTATCGAGTATCAGCTACGGCAGACAGGTTTCTTTTTGTAAAGAGCTTCGCTCGTAACGGGTATGCCACGACTTGTATATTCCATAGAATCAGAGACCTCGCTTTCCAATCAAATTAAGCCCCTGACTTGGTTCAGCTGTCTTTCAGAAAATTAAAGAAAAATTTTTGGACAGACTTGTCTGGAAACTGAACGCAGTATCTTTGGCACAATGAATGGAATGGCACATTGCACCATCGAACACTTTTTTAGCTACACGTCTGAATGGCTATTTATACTTTTCTGTTTGGTAGTTGAGTTCAGTTGAATTGTGCTCATTTCAAGCACTTTTAGAACATTTGTAACACGAAATTTTTGAGAAAGTTTTGTTCTTATTTTGATAGGTTATTTTATGAACAGGGAAAAAAACTTTTTTAAAAATTTGAACAAAAATCATTATTCCCAGTAACAGTGTACTACGATTTAAGGCTGTTGTTTAAAAAATGCAGAGAACTACTTCTCGATAACATCGCCTACCACTCATGCAAACTTGTTGTTACTTCAGACTTTGCCACTGGCTAAGTAGAAGAAGGAGTAAGAAATTGACGGGCTATGTGTCGTTGGTTTATAAAAGCCACTGTGGTCCTAGGGCATGGACTGATCCCATCCTGAAGGTGCAAGAGTTGTTATATGTGGTAAGACTATCAGTATTAACGTATAGACGTCGCCCAATGGCGGAAATTCGTCCACTACAAAATCGCTTTACAGGATTATGGGTATCCATCCTTCAACATAACTTTTAGCTGAGTGTATACGGAACATGAAAACATGGAACATGAAAAAATGTACCTCAACTAATGTAAATGCATTCAACTGAGCGTCTAAGTTATACATCAACTAATGCAGCTACATTCAACATATCCCAAGCTCTAATCTGAACCTGAGCATTTTTCTAGACCAAGTGCAGTTCTCTTTATTTTTGATTTCATTTTCTTCAGTTCATTTCCCCAGCCAAATTAGAATTTCATTTTTCTAGTTAGTTCTTATTGTTTTTCACCTTAGCACTTTGAGCTAATCTTAAAATAAGGTAAGTTGGCTTAACTAAGTTAAAACTAATTTTAACTTATGCTACAGAGAAGTAAAATTGGCTTACACTGTATTGGTATGTGTGTGTGTGTGTGTGTGTGAGTGTGCGTGTACTACCTATCTACCCTCGAAACCCATTCACTTTCACTTTTGCTAGCTCCTTTTATAGCCTGACGCAGCTACATAAACTTGGGTTAAATCGCTTATACGCCACGTATGCCGCAAGCTGCGCGTGTTTGTCTATGTGTGTGGTTGCAGCTGCCTTAAATTTATAGAGTTACCCCAAACAAAAAAGACAAAACAAACCGTAAAAGTAAAATCGATTTATGCATAAAGAACGAACCGAAAGAAAAAAAAAAAATGTTGATGCTAGCAAAATTTATGCATAATACCAAAATTTGATCTTGGAAGCCAAAGCAGCACGTAGTGCGTTGCTGTGTTTTTGCTTAGCTTAATAGCCAGTTTTTCTGGTGCACGAAAAGTTGGTCAAGTTAAGCAGTGGCAGTGTTGTTCGTTTCACGTGGCGTATGATTAATCTCCGTGTAGGTGTTTGGGCGCTTAAGTCTGGCCAAATACTTTCATTTAATTAATACTTAAATACACATTGAGCTTGAGCTTTATGCTCGCTAATTGACTTATGTCTAAGCATCCTGCCTTCCCCTTGTATTCCAATGTGTGTGTGCATGGCATTTCAATGAGCATGTCGTTTGTTTGGGGAATAATTTGGTCATTTAGTCTATTGATTTTCATATCTAGGCTACTAAAAACTCACTTAACAGCTAATAAACGCACACGGAGGGTTGGTTTTTTTTTTTCTTTTGGGTGAACTCAGAACGTTGTCACTTTGCCCAGACGCATGCCAAGCAATTTGCGACGCTTTTTGGCGCTTAGCTTGGTCCAAATGGTGCTGCTACCCTCCACCAGCAGAAACTCGTCGCATAAATCATCCGTTTCCTTGGCTATGCCGCCATAGAAATGATCCTCCTGATATTTCTCCGAGCGCGAATCACCGGAAACGAAACCGCTTTCGGGCCTGGACAGGGAGGCGGTGTGCCAGGGTAACTGTTGAAACCAGCGTGCCACTTTGGCCGTCGACGAGAGCTGTGAAAATGAGTGGATAGAGGGAGTCAGTGTGTAAATTTATGCAAATGAGTTATGTACGCAAATTGCTGCCCACCAGCAGCAGCAGCAGCAGCAACAGGAGCAGCCAAAGTCAAGTAAAGTGAAAAATGGCGACACTTGTTTTTGCCCCGCTCTTTTTTTTCATTTATCAAGGGAAGATTTATGCACTGCTGCCTGAATTTTGCTCATTAAGCCACTAATCTTTCCATTGATGCCAGAACCGTGTTTTAAAAATTTTTGATTTATTTATGAATTTTTATTTATTCTGTTCTTTGTTGTTGCTTTTGTTTTGTGTTTATGTTTTCAACTTAAAAATTAAATCTGTAATTTATAAATTAACATTTTTTTTGTTTGTTTTGCATTCATAATGATTTTTGCTGTGGTTTGGTAAGCCTTAATTTGCTTTTATGCAAATCTGGAAATTGAAATTCAAATACAACATTTTACAAAAATAATAGCATTTAATTAAATGGGTTTATTTTAATTTTTTAATTCAAACTAAAGGCTTAGCAACTAATCATATATATATATATATATGCATATTATATTCTGTATTTTGGGAAAGAGGAAAATAGTTTAATTTTTACTTATTTTTTTCATTGCTGATATGCTGCTTACGTTTGTGTTTAAGATTATGTTTCATAAATACTTTCACTGACTAGACATTAATAATTGTGCCTTTTCAATGTTTTGAGATGTTTAGACAAAGCAAATAATTTGCACAGAAGTTTGTTTGTAGTTAACGGACTTAAAGGTCTTATTTGCAAGAGATATTTGAATTAAATTTTACATTTTTCAAATATTTGCAAAAACAATTTATCCATTTGCACTTTATTATGATAAAGGACACCTTAAAGTGGGCCATGTTTATGGATAGGAATAGTTAAGGAATTATTGTATATTTAAGAGGCAAACTTTTGCCATAACTCAATCTAACTTTTAAAGCTAAAATAGATATATATTGCACGCAAAAAAGTTTGCCTACTTTGAGGGACATTTTTGTGTTTAGTTATTCTTGTATAAAACTAAGGAGCAAAGGGGCAAATAATTAGTACACATTTTATTAAATTTCTGTTCCATCAGCTAATTTCTGCTTACTAAGGCATCTTGAGCAAACTAACATTTGAGCGCAAACTATATTGATAGCACAGACCAACTTTAGATTGTGTTTTGTTCTTTTAAAACAACGCCAATATTTTTGACTTAAGTTGGGGAACCAAATAATTTGTTCAACAACAACAAATTTTGTATTCCTTAAGCTAAGTTCACACGGGCAAATAAGTTGACAAATGTTTAGGAAATTTTGATGAAAATTTGTCTTAATATGCCAAATAGGCGAAACTTCTCGGCCATATTTGATCAAATCATTAGAGAATGGAACCAGCTGCAAAATCTGCAATAACGGCTATTTAGCCAAATTTTCATACAAATTTCTTACAAATTGGTCAAATTATTTGCCTGTGTGAACTTAGCTTTAGGCAAACTTTAATTTTGACTCGATAAAACATTTAGTTGAAGAGTTTTGCTAAAGATATATTTAAAAAACTTCGTACAAATGTTCTCTCATAACAACTCAAAATCATATATGATTTGAATCGTTGAAAAGTTGAAGAATTTTCTTTACTTTGTATAAATCGTGTACAAATTATACAAACAATAGAAATTATGTAAAAAAAAAGGTGTGAATGTCGTTAAGACTCACGAGGCTTTGATGTAAAACAAGATGCTAAATTTAAGGGCTTAATTTCAAAATCACAAGCTCTCTAAATGGTACATAAAAGAGCAATAGCAATAAATCAAAAGAAGAAAACTAACAGGAAATAGAAATACCAACAACAAGATCACTTGACAACAGTCGCAATGGAATAACAGGTAGAAATAATAAATTCCATCTTTATACACTTGAAAAGTGTATTATAACTTTGCCCAGGAGTTTGCAACACATAGAAGGAATCATCTCCGACCACTATAATGTATATATATTCTTGATCATGCATCGACGAGCTGAGTCGATATGAGCTTTGTCCGTCCGTCTGTCCGTCTGTCTGTCCGTCTGTCTGTTTCTACGCAAACTAGATCCCTCAGTTTGTAAGCTGATCGAGACTTGAAATTTATGGCACAGATGTCTTCATATACTTGGATGCAGATCAAGCTGATTTTAAATATGTCGGAACAAACGCCATGGATCGGATGACTACTTCATGATAGATTGTTCGTGCCATCTAGAGACGATCTTGTAATCGATAAAATGGGTATTTATCGATTTACTGAAGAAACTGGTTTAGTTTGGATCAATGTTACGCGTTCTATGAGCAACAAACGGTCAGTTATTACCCCACACCCATTACCATAGCATTCTGTCAAACTGCATGCTTAGCGCCCCTTGATTCGTAAGTTAATAATGCATATTTAACGTGCAAACAGAAAAAAACTGAAAAGGTTATGCTTTCCCTTAAAGCTCGTTTTGTCTTCAAACCCTCTCGATAAATCCTCCACTTTTATTCCACCACTAAGTCACATGTCTTTCAGCCTTTGTAATAAGTCGACAAATGTTTAGCCTTTGTACAAGTCACTAGTTTAAGACACTGTTAAGTCACTGTTTAGTTCATCACCTTGCGGCCACCCACTGCCAACCCTCTTATGACTGTGTGTGTCGTGTGTGTGTGCCGGGACACTCCACAAAACCACAACACAAAATGATTACATTACGTCAGCGTCACGGGACGCTGAAATTCAAATTTTACTCCTACTAAAATGCTTCCTAGTACACGAAATTATAGAGATGTTATCACATCAAAATGCTTTTTACGCAGGGACCTCCGCTAATTTCTTTTCTCTTTGGCTATTTGTGCAAACTAAAAATTTGCATCCTCAAATCCTCAATTTCGGTTTGATAAACAAAATTTGTAAAAATATTTTCTTTTTTTAATGTTTGCTGAAAATCTTTGTTTGCACCAACTTTGAGCTTCCATAGTAACTCAAATATTTTGTTGAAAGTTGAATAATTTTTAACTTTGCTTAAGAGTTTGTACAAATTATAAAAATTATAGAAATTAAATTAAAAAAAAATTTTGGGCAAATTTGGGGAAATTTCTTTTAAAGTTTGTACATAATCTTTGAGCTCAAACAATTCATGCCCTTAACAATTCAAATATTTTACTAGAATTGGGAAAGTTGAAGGTTTTTTTAAAATATGTTTAAAAGTTTGTACAAATTATTTGCATAGATCCTTGCTCGTGGGCAATTTGAGCAAACTTAAAATTAGAGCGCAAATTTTGTGTTACGTGGACAAATTTGGCTGTATTAAAAACTAAAATATTTGACTTGAATTGGAAAAGTTGAAGTATTTTCTAAAATCTGTTGAAAAGTTTGTACAAATTATTTTGCTTTCACCAACTTTTGACTAGAATTGGTGAAAAATTTGGTTTTTAAGTAGGGGACCTAAACTAATTTCATTGCGTTAAGGAAGTTTGTGCAAACGTAAAAAGCTTTTCATATAATTTGCTTCAGTTAACTTTGAGCTCTCTTAACAATTCTAGTATTTAACTTGATTCGGGAAAGTTGAAGAATTTTCTTAGCAGTTTGTACAAGGTCTTTGCATTCACCAGCTTTCTACTTTTCTAACTTCTTTAATATTTGACTTGAATTGGAAAAGTTTAAGTATTTTCTAAAATCTGTTGAAAAGTTTGTACAAATTATTTTGCTTTCACCAACTTCAGACTTGAATTGGTAAAAAATTTGGTTTTTAAGGAGGGGACCTAGACTAACTTCTTTGCATTATGGAAGTTTGAGCAAACTAAAAATTTGCGCGCAAGTTTTGTTTAACGTAGACAAGCTCTACATTTACTTTGATAAAACATTTTCATATAATTTGCTTCCGCCAACTTTGTGCTCTCATAACAATTCAAATATTTTACTTGATTCCGGAAAGTTGAAGTTTTTTCTAAAGTCTGAATAAAAGTTGGAACAAATTATTGGCTTCTACCAACTAAACAATTTTAATAACTTGAATTGTTAAAAAAAAAAAACTAGTTTTAAATCTAATTTCGTAGCTTTTTCGCATTTTGTGCAAACTAAATATTTGCACGCAAACACGAATTTAGCTTGGATAAAACATTTTCTTTTTTAATAGTTTGTACAAATTATTTGTTTGCACCAGCTTTGTGCTCTCTTCTTCTTCTTCTAGTTCCAATCCCGAGTGGGACATAGCGCATCATCATCATGTGCTTTCAAAGCCATTAAAATATTTTACTTGAGTCGGAAAAGTAATTTGCCTTAAATCTTTGCACAAATCATTTGCCTGTCTAAATGATTTCTCAGTTTTGTTAATTTTATAAATTATTTTTGGCACATATTCAACTGCTTACGTAACCTAAAATGCAAAACTAACCACATAAATAATTGTTTTGTTTATTAAATTAATACTGTTCAACTCATACGCACGCACAAACACCGTTCACATTCACTCACTAAAGAACGCATTCTAATCAACTAACTTAAGCCCTGGTCCTTGTTTAAAATTTCATCCTTCCTGCCTTTCTCACTTGGTGGTATGCCTGGCCCAGGTGGTACGCTGGACTTGGCTCATAATCTGGCTGCGATTGGGTACCTTCTCGCTGGTGCTTCTTGTAATAAAACTAGGCGTAGCCGAGAGTTTGCGCTGATGGCCAGCCTCATCGGTGACCCTTAGTTGAACCGTATTGAAGCGGGTCTCTTTGCTGTTTCCATTGTTGTTGTGGTTGTTGTTTGGGCCATTGCTTTGAGTGCTGCTGCCGGGGCTGATGTTGTTGTTACTGTTACGCAGACGTGGCGATGAAGGTGAATCCAAGGTCGAGGAACTACGACTTGTGTCCCTGGTGCTCGTTGATCCGCCGCAGGCCAAACCGGCCAGATTGCCATTTGAAACAGCTGCCTTAAGCTGCTCCTCCAGATTGTTCAGATTTTGCTCTATGCTCAGGCGTATGTCCTCATTGAGGGAGGAACTGCCCGCATAGGAATTCCGATTCAAGGTGCCCAGCGGTGATGGGGTTAAGGTGCCGGCTGCAGCGGCGGGCGATGCTAGAAAATTAAAGCCTCCTGCTGCCATATTGTTGTTGGGCGTGGCCGGAGTACAGGACAATGGATTGACATAGAAAAAGGAGTTGTGCGGCGAGGCTGAAGGTGTCTGTTGCGTTGAATTGGCATTGAGATTGAGAGTCTGCAGACGATTCAACAGTTCCTGATTGACCTGATACAGATCCTGTTGCTGGTGCTGCTGCAGTTGACTGCTGATGTTGTGCAATTGACTCATCGAGGGGTAGGTACTGCTGCCGCCGACTCCGGGCGCAGCCAAAGGAGGCGGTGTAGCTGCCTGCTGCGTGGAGGAAGACGTCTGCTGTTGTTGTTGCAGATTCTGCAGATGCTGACTCTGCTGATTCAGACCGCTCAGCTGATGACTCAGCGAGGTGAGCTGTTGGTTGATATTGCCCAAATTGTTGATCTGCTGATTGATGGTGGCCAGATTATTATTGTTGCTGGTAGCCTGTAGCAGCAGCTGCAGCTGTGATTGCTGGAAAGGTCATTGGATTAGGCATCTGGAACTGCTCATATCAACAACAACAAAGACAAGAAACAACAAGAACAACAACAAAAAACTCGTGCAAAAGTAACGCAATAAACACATGCAAAAAGAGCGGCACATTCGAATTTCTGGCTTAACAAGGCTTTCGAATTTATTTCAAATTTTTTGGAAATATTATAATTTCTCACCTGCGGGGCCATGCCTATATTGGCTGTGGTTAGACCAGCGCTCTGCTGTTCATTGTACGCTCCCAAGGAGGCCAAATGCTCCAGTAGCTCACGATTCTGTTGCAGCAGCTGCTGCGTACGCGCCTTTGGTAGGAAAAGAAATGGGAAGGGTGAGGCAAATATATGAGACTATTTGTTAGGGGGTAACCCACCTGCGCCTCTATGCGCGCATTTGTCTCCGAGATGAGCTGCTCACGCACTAACATCAGCTGGCCCAAAGCCTGACGTGTCTGTAAAGCTTGTGCCTCCAGTTGATCCTTAAGCTGGGTAATCTCGGTGCGTGGCGATGAGGGTGAGCTGGGTGATTCCACATCACACTGGTTGGGAGTAATAAAAAGGGCAGATTAGTTAAACAAATATGCTAAATATATGTGAATTGCCCCCCAACCTTTGTTCCTAAGCCTTTAAGTTGAGAATATTCCTCAGACTTTAAAAAAGTACAAAAAATTGCTATTTAAAATTTGATAGCCATTCCAACTTTTTAATAGCCATATTGGAAATCTCTAGACAAACTGCATTGACTTAAAAAATAAGTTTTATTTGACCATTCTCGTGCGTAATTAAGCTCCAGTGCTCCTAAAGCTCTATAATCTGCTTCATAATCAAACTAATAAATATATCTTTAAGTATAAACTTTGCCAGTAGTATTACCATTTGCTCAGATTATATGAGTAGCTTAATAAAGTTGAGGTTATAAAATAACACTGAGATGTCACTAGTTTCGCTTAAAACAAACTGCAATCAAACATCAGTTCTAGAATGTTACATCACATTATATCAGAGCTCGCAAAATATGGTCAACCAATTTTATCTATGCTGTCTGATCACCGAAATGACAGGGAAAATTTAACAAACTGGCTCACTCTCTCAACAGAACACTTGGTTTTGTTATTTTCGTGTTTCTTGTTCCATAGTTCTAGGTAAGAGAAGCCTACCATGATACAACTTATACGGCATGGCTCTTCTCACAATGCGCAGTGTGTTTTACTGCCACTTGATGCGAATGGTTGTGTGTGGGCTCGTTTGTTCTTTTGTTTTGTTTTCCCGACGGGATTTCAAAGTTGATCGCTGAGTTGTGTCTGTTTTGCTTCATTGCAGCGGAAGATGCATACATACATATATACAAATTCGCAATTTTATATATATTGTTGTTTTTGTAGTTGCTTCATTGCAACAGAAAACGCCTACCGAGAACCTCGAGAACCGTTGAACGCATGCCCTCCAACTTGACGGCTATTTTACTTTACTATTTATGCTATATTACTGCATCAAAAGTTTTTAGCGTCAGTTGATTGCAGTCATGGAAATGCGCGAAAATTGTGTTGTCGTAATTAGCCAGCAAAAATGCGGCTTCGAAAAAGGTGAAATCTTTTGGATGTTGCGCCCGCTGGAAATCATTCGAAGCTTTGTGTATCGTTCCGTGAAGTTATTTGAGGATACTGATGGAATAAGAGACAGCGCGATATCTGGACGTACGCGCACAGTACGAACGCCACTAGCCATCAAAGCCGTAAAAGATCGTATTCGTCGAAATCCACTGCGCAAGCAAAAAATCATGTCACGTGAGATGAATATCAGCAAGGACAGCATGTCGCGCATCATAAAACATGACTTGGGACTAAGTGAATGCAAGCGACACACCGACCACTTGCTCACAAAAGCATTGAAACAAAAAACGCAAGGCAAAATCGAAAGCATTGCGTTGCCGGTGCGCGAACAATGCCCGCAGACGAATTCTGTTTACTGAGGAGAAAATTTTCACCAAAGAGAAATCGTTCAACCAACAGAACGATAAAGTGTATGCTGTGTAATCAAAACAAGCGTCAGTAACCCATTCCGAGAGTTCAGAGAGGTCCCCATCCAGCTTATGTGATGGTTTAATGTGGAGTCGCCTATGATAGGGTCACGAAGCTCCATTTTTGTGAAAAATAAGTCAAAACTTCGGCGAAAGTGTATCAATCTGACGTGTTTGAAAAAGGTTGTGAAGCCTCTCAAGACGACATTATTTGCAAAGAAGCCGTGGACCTTTCAACAAGACTCCGCATCCGGCTAACAAAACTATGTACCGTACTTAATTTCTACGGATGATTGAGCCTGCATCGAACTTTAGCTCTACAGACCTGAATCCATTGGATTAAAATCTGCGGTCCGTTCTTGATGCTTTGGCTTGCTCTACTCGACTACAACTATATATGGATTATTTGAAGCGCGCCCCCTGTCCTTGGCCAAAGAGACTTCGGCTTTGCTTGAAGGCACAAGGCGGCCATTTCGAATAAGTTGTTCTACGATTTATAGCCATTGAGTGACTGAATAAAAAGAAGAAAAAAGTTTTGAAAAATATTCGTTTCGTTTTCATTTTATGACCAAAAAACCGTGTATGTTATTCAAATTGTGTCAAAGTGTCTGCGGAAAGTGTCTTTTTTGTTGTTGTTGTTGTGCTAAGTTTTTGTTGATGCGTTATTCATTTTATTACAGGCAAAGCGCACCAGCACGCATACACACTTGCGGTTTACTGAGGCACATGCGCAACACACATACTACACATATATATATGCGCCAAAGACACTTTCGGCGGATTCTGCACAGCTTTGTTTTATGGAAACATATGCACAAAGTATGCGAATAACATAAGCTGAGCAAAGAGCACGTTGAGAAAAGACAGAAGTGAAATGTCATTTCGTTTCCATTTTTTAACGTGTCTGGGGGTGACTGGTTTTTTTTAAAAGGGACCACTTTTTTTCCATTTTCTGGCTTAAAAAAAGGATTTTCTAAGCTTAACATGTCTGCAAATTCAAGAAGATGTAGTTTAATTGTGGTTGATAAAGTTCCCAAAACTTTACATAAATAAAGGTACATTAAGTCCTGCTGTTCCAGCTACATGAGTAAGCTAATAAGATTTCAGTTAATGGTCATTGAGTTGAATTAATCTTCTTCGTAACGTCTTTCTGTTGAAAAAACTTGAAATACTAACGTACATTTGTGTAAGTTGCCTTTCCACTTCGTCAAGTCTTTTGATTTAAGTAGTTTTTGAATAAAACATTCCGGTAACAATTCGAAATCGAATATCCAAATAAACTAGAACCTGAACTGTATAAAACTGTTATACAGCTTGAAATGAGAACCGTTGTAAATTTGAATTTGTATTGACTCACTCTTGCGAGCGATCTTGCTTTTATTTTAAATTTCTTCTCCCTTAATTCTAACCTTAGTAAAGAATGTGTGTGTAAGTCACATCCTCGTGAAAGGAATACATATTGCCTCACACGATGCATATTAAGTGGCTCCCACCGGATGACCTTCTCAAGTTGTGTGTCTGACCCTTGTCAGCAACCCTAATTAAATTTAATGTTACAAAGAATGACATGTTTATGACATAGGCTATGTTATCTAAGTATGATATTTTACATTTACTTGTGTACCGAGTCAAATATTATATCATGTTCAATTTTGAATATGAACAAAATCTTTTACCAAAACATAGGTTTCGCGAAATACTGTCTGATTTCCTGATTTTATAGCTTTATTTTCCGTAAAAAAATTGGGGTTAGGGGAGTCAGGTTAGGAAAGTCATTCATGCTTTCATTTTCAATTTCGCACAAATATTGATACTTTGCAAATCAATTTTGGTCCTTAAACCGGGCTCAAGTCTTAAACCATTTCTGAAGTCATTTCTTCTTAAAATGCTCAAACAACAGGTGCAAATTTCACATGAAAATTCTTAAAAAATAACCTATAATTAAAACAAATACTTGTGGCTGCAAAGTGATATATAATTTCTTTTCAATCTTAAGTATTTTTATATATTTAGAGCTCAACCAACAATTTTATTATATTTCATTTTCTTTGGTTCTCTTCCTAAATGCTTACGTACTTCTTTGGCTTTTTATTTAAAGAAAACAACGTGTGAATATGAATTTTCTACATTATGACCTAAACAAAAGGTCTCATTCGAATCTATTCTTTCGAATTTTGCTCATAAAAATTTGCCAGCTAATTGGCACACTTAATGGCATTTAAATTGCCTCGCCCAATATTTTCTCATACCATTTTGCTGGCCATTATGGCTAATGCCATTATTAAAATAAAAAAACGGTAATGATTATGTTAGGTTTACTCACCAGCAGGCTGGTCGATTTGCGTAGACTCGACTGCGTTGGCATTAGCTCCAAGTGGTTTGGTCGCTGCGGCTGCGTGTGATTCAAATCGGGCGTTATGGCCAAGTGCTCTATAAATAGTCAAATGCGAATATGGAATTTAGTGGCTGGTTGAAAGATGGCAACTGGAGCGTGTAAATAGACCCCCTCCGCTTGTCAAGGTCACCCACCTGGGGTGGTCCTCCGCGCTTAATTCGCCATCAATTACAGCGGCTAGATTTCATTATTTATTTATTTTGATTATGCCCGGCGTCTGCCCAATAAATAATGATATATACAATTGGCTGGATGCCCCCTTGAGATCTCGACCCTATCGCGTGTTTACACATTCATTTGCCACACAGCTTCGTGTGGCTTGGGGCTTCTTAATTTGATTTGTGGGCAAATATTTTAGTACACACTTCCATAAACTATATGAAAATTCTACGGCCAGTATATAGTTGGAAATTTTGAGGCCCCTTTGCCATTTTTGGTTTCGCTTCACACCTTGGGCACGTGTTAATTGCTGGCGAATTATGCGAATGTGTTGTAAATTAATTTGCCATTTAATTGTTGCTGCTGATTCTTGAGAAAGGATTTTGGATAGAGAACGAATGCCAAACACATGTGTGCTCAGTGGCTAATTTTTTTTTGTCTAATTTTAAACTACATTTTACAATCCAAATGACCCATTTAGAGATAGCGAAAGCAAGAACATGGCACACATCATATTCAATTTGTGTGCAAAGGGAACTAAGTAAGCAGCTGCAAATTAGTCTGGGAGGTATATGGTATATGTACTATATATTAATCCATTAAATGTGGGCCAAAGTCAATAGCAGGTGTTGTTGAGTTTTAGATTTACTAACTATTTGGCTAGCCAAAGTCAATAGATTAGATCAGTAAATGTATTTTTACATATTTGAAAAGTGTTCTCAGTGTTTGTACTGCTGTTCCCAGTGCATTGCTTATATAAAATGTGGCATACTTTTAGGCATAATTGAACCCAATTGAACCTAATAAACTTGGAATTGAACAAATTTTAAAAAATTACCTTTTTACCCCAAGTCAAGTAAAAATGTAAATGAAATAGTTTATAGTTGACACACGACTTCACTCTTATATAAAAGGTGATTCATTAAGAGGTTTTTTTTCAATATTCTTTTTCAGGTCTTAATCTTGTCAAGGATTGTTTGACAAATCATCATGGAAAGACTCACACCGCAACAACATCTGCTAATTATTCAGCTGCACATGCACTTCGAGCTACATATGGTGTGCATCATCAAATTTCCGAGACTATTCTCAAAACCATCAACAAATTTGAGTCTCAGTGTACGTTATTGGATAATACGCGACCAAATAGACTTCATCCAGCCCGTAGAGAGGAGAATATTGCGATTGCAGTGCAGAGTGTGGCTGCAGACCGTGACCTATCGATTCGACGCCGATCTTAACATTTGGGTTTATCCGATAAACTTTATCGTATTCGACAACTTGGGGTATTTTAAAGGATCTTCATTTTATGACTCGTTCATGATTTGAAGCCTCCAGACTTGAATTTGCGCTTGAATTTCAGTCAATAGCCTCTGCAACAACTCAATGAAGATCCGGCTACCACGACGGGGATGAAATCTTCCTCCGAATCGAAGACCGGCGAAGCATCTACGGGGGACACCCAGAATACACGTCGACAACAGCCTCCCAAAAGTGGTTAACGGTTGGCGGAAAGCGATCGGAAGACTAGTCGAGGCTCTGTAGAACTAGCTTATTGAACCAAAAGATCTACTGACTAGCTTGAGCTCAAAGCTAGAACTTCAGGTGACCATTATCGACCGATTCGAGAAGTTGCTAGTCCTGGAAGGACACATAATGCAGGCCATTCACGATGCCATGCAAAAGAGAAAAAAATCTTTTCCTATCTGTGCTTAATAGCATAAATTGGTACCGGGGAGCTAATGTCATGGTTTGTACCATCGACATTGGTTTAAGGCCTGGAGCAAGAATCGAGGTCTTAAAATCGGAAAGCGTAATCTGCAGAAAAAGTAGGTTCCATTATTTACAGGATTGGCAAACTATTCCAGAGCTACAAGATATGTTTTCACTTGGCAATATCTTAACGCCTAATCCAGTCCATGTGATTCTTCCACTTCTATTTAAGATCCGTACAGTAATACATCGCTATCGCTGCGAGTGTGCGAATGGAAAAAGGACCGTCGGGTACTGCCTCTTTTTATTAATTTGAACCACCTTTCACAACTTTTAAAATTCCGAAAAAATGACAGAAATTGTACCTAGGAATGACAAGTGGACTTGTAAAAACGAAAGTGGAACCTCAACTGGAAGTCTTAAATAAATGGTGTTAAAAATTTCGCGGAATTTTGAAAGTAACTGCTTGCATTTTATTATTTTGAAAATTTGGAATTTTCTGAAATTTTCTAAAATATTCAGGAATGATACTAGAAGTCTGCAAAAAATCGCTTAATTACTTCCGGTTGATGTACTTTAAAACTGCGAACTTAAAAAATTAATAGAGTTGGGGTCCTTTTCTCCTACCAAACCGGCTATGCCCTTTTGTTCACTGACGAGGCACATTTCTGGCTAAATGGATCAAACAATATTGTCGCATTTGGGCTGATGAGCAACCCCAAGAGGCTCTCGAACTACCGTTACATCCACAAAAAAGGAACTGTTTGGTGTGACTGCTGGAATCATAGGTCCGATCTACCGCACCCTGATAAAAGACTTTTTGTTACATGAAATTGAAGCCCTTGATGATGTCGGCGACATTTGATTTCACATTCCGAACCAGTCAGCGGGCCCCCTAGATCATGTGATATCACAGCACTGGACTTTTTTCTGTATTCGTCGATAAGCCTGCTACGATTCAAGACTTGTAAGCCGCGAGATACCCGTAGCACTGCTGGAAAGAGTGATCCAAAATAGGACCATCCGTATCCGGACAATTTACAGCGTAGTCGCGGTCAAAATTTGAATGAAATTATCTTTAAAAAGTAAATGTCAGCGATAGTTCTTTCAGCCCATAATAGAGATTCCACCGTCCAGTTCCAATTTTTGTGTTTTTTTTGTAATTAAAAAAAAAACTTCTTAATGGATCACCCTTTACAGGGAGTTTATTTTCTTTTTTTTTTGGACTTTTCGGTAAATTTATTTCATAAATCTTTCATCCTTCATTTAGTAACCACTCTTAAAACATCACCCTTTACCGCAACTTTTCCCTGTCACTTGACAACAAACAGATTCAGTTTTCTATTACCGCAATTTGCTCGCCCTGATGCCATCATGGTTGTGATGAAACTGGCAGCCCATAATCCATCTTCAATAAGCATATTATTTGTATATTTAGATGCCTACTTATATTCCACGAATTTCTTGCGAATGATGTCGCTGCCTTGTTTTAGACGAAGAAAGATTGCAAAAAAAAAAATAATAATAATAAAAAAGAATTGGATTTTTTTTTTTTGTTCTCATCACAGACGCGCCGCCGCGTTGATGACGTCAAACACGTCAAGGGGGAACAAAAATGAAAAGCCGCACACAAGATTATTGAAAATTGAAGCAATACGTGGAAATTGCTTAACGGCGGTAAAGTGTATGTCGAAAGAGCTGGCATCTTGACTCTTCTCTTTCTGCTCATGTGCGCAGTCATGTTTTTATATTATATGTAAAGATACTTTGTTCAACTTAAAAATTGTTTATTAAATTTGTAGAGGTAAATAGATAACAATAAATTGCTATATACATTTTCGTTGTTTACTACAGAAAAAAAATGAACTTGTTGACTTGATTACAAACAAAATCGTTAAACTAAACGATGCAAAAAATAATGACCTTGATAACACTTTTCCTAAAGTAATATGAACAATTTTATATCTCTTATAGTAGATATTAGTCATACCAGTTTCGTCCAGCTTTTGTTTTTAAAGCTTACCAAATTATGCAAAATGTTCTTGTTTTGCATAATATGATTTGATTAGATTGCAAAGTCTGTTGAAAGCAAGGTTAATGCAGTTTTGCAAGTGGAAACTATAATTTTATATATTTGGTTGTGAATTTTCCGGAAAATTGGTATGCAGTTATTGTTGAATTTTCATAAAGATCTTTGATAATGAACTTGAACTTGATCGGATGATAAACAAAAAAGTTTCTTACAAAAGTTTTTCGCGAATGTTTCACATTTCCCGACAGAATTTTTCCGAAATACGTTCTCAGTACTCACTTTCAAAACTACTGTGAAAAATGCAGCATCCTATCTCTTATGATTTGGCCTAGTCACCAGTCAGTGTGTCAGTCAGATTGAACTCTTTTATAAATATAGATTTTTTTTCGCATTTTTAACCATTTCATATATCAAATTTTGTTCCATATAATAGTATATTGTGGCGAAACTTGGTTCCGACTCTTCAAAACTGCTTTCCTGGATCCACAGTCGGTCGACTTTTTTGTGCATTTGAGTTTATCTGTATTCTATGTGTATCTATATGTATCTGTATCCATATGTATAATAAGACACTTGTGAATTAAAATAAAAACTATTAAGTCAAGTCTGCAGACTTTTAAAATTTTAGAAAAAGTTCTTGAAAGGGTAAACCATTCATGAAGTCTAGCGCTCGCTTCGGGGATCGGCTTGTCACTCCAAAAGTTTTGGTTTGAGCCCTGGTTTAAAGACTCTTCGGTAGTAAAAACGAGATATGTGATACGACAATCAATATTCGAATGGGCCATAATCACTTTGTTATTCTTCCTACCAACCAAAATGTAGATTTCGATGAGGCTTGTCAGTATCTTAGTCGGGCTTGACTGACTTTCTCACTTGTTTTGAACCGAAATTCGCCAATGTCAAATCAGAAATTTTAGGTTCGAGGATTTTCGGAGAAGGTTTGGTTTCGGCCCAAATTTTATCCGAATGAAATATTCAAAACAATACTCAACATTTCTTAAGGCCCTGTTAACTGACAAATCATTCTATGGTACTGATAAGACTGTTAGCGCAATAGCTTCAAGTTGTTTGATATTTTAATTAGTCGGTTCTCTGTTAGTTCTTTCACGCACTTGGGTAAGCGTCAGACTCATCATCTTCTGAATGTGGAATCAAGGATATACAAAACAAAAATTACTTTGGGTGGCAATTTACAATTTATTACAATTTATGATAAATGACCATATTTTCTATTATTTATTGTTGGGGAAATAGCGCACCTTGACCAATTCTGGTCTATTGTGCCCCCTACTGAGTTTACAACTCTCCTAGCAGCCCTATTTCCAGGATTTTCGTGGGTTCTAGATTACTGATATCGATTGGGTGTAAAATGTGTTTCCCAAATCTGCTGAGTCTGTGCTTCTCTAAAGCATCACATTGTGCTAGTATATGCTCAGAAGACTCCACCTTCTGTTCACAATATCTGCATAGTTGAGTGTTTGTTATTCCCAACTTATAAATGTCCATAATTTTAAAGGATTTTTTTTAAGTTTGACGCTTTATTGTGTAAAGTTTTGTTCAAATCGCTAGCAACTACTTTTTCCCATATTTCTGGCAATTTTTGGGTACCATCTCGAAAAACGTGGCGAAGTGCTGATCCTCAGGAGCATGCGTCATCGATGAAAACAAATAGTATTCGCAAAGGTCAATATCTGACATATACAGCGGGTAGGATTTCCCATTTTCAGAGTTTAAAGGTTTGCTTTGACCGGTTGTGCAACATGTGGCAAAATTATTTTTATGTTGCAAAATGACCTTGTCGTGCCTTTGGTCAAACATACCAATTGACCTCAGTAGAGTTGCCCTGTAACAGTTTCACCCGGTTGTAGCAGCTCATAGTATACCACGCCCAATTGGTCGCACCAAATACACAGCATGACCTTGCCGCCAGATATATTTGGATTTGGCATCGATTTTGGCGTCTTGCCGGGTATCCCGTATGATTTTTTTTGTACTTGCAGCATGTTCCCCGTTAGCTTCTTGCTGTATTCGGACCTTCAAATGGACTTTTTCTTCAAATGAAAGCAGAAAGGTATACTTTCCCGCAAATTGTGTTTTGTTAGCACAAAGTTGACATTTGCAGAGCGCACAAAAACTATGTTGTTTACACTTCAGCGAAACGATAAATATGGAAAAAGAAAGCTTAATTATGAGGCTTCAAAATTAAGTTGCTTGCAACATTGTTTGATTCGATTTAATACTAACAACGTCCCTAAGATCTTTTTTATACACGTAATACTTTCGTAATGGTTCCGAGTTTTTGTCGCACAATATTGGTACAGATAATAGCAAACTGAAAATTTAGGTTCGGAACAGGTTGGATTAATTTAAGTTTCGGTTCACAGCTTAAAAAAGTCAGAATTCCGGACGCAAACCGTTAAGGTTTATGACCGATTTGCAGACCTGTGTGCTATTAATATTTGCTTGAAGCTCTTCATTAAACAAGGTCTGACTCATGGATGTTTCTGGCATAAACGATAGGGCGCATTTAGACTGCAAGCTTCTTTGTAATTTTTCAGATCTTTACACAACATACTGGGTATGGCCTAAACTTAAGGAACCCCGTTTTGAGACAATTGCACAGATTTAATGTAAACCGCAGAGCGCTATGAAGGCAGTACCGGAGGGATGAATATGTTCTAAGATTTGATAATGGAATGACAACATAAGTGTAAGTTCACACACACTGACAGGTTGCCATATTTTTAAGTGCCAGTTGCTTCCATACACGTGTGAACACGTGTATGCACTGCCAGAGCAGTGCCAGTTGACTGTTGCCATATATACATAGGTAGTACCTGTTAGGTTCAGAGAAATCTGTCACAATTGCCATGTATTCTACTTGGTGTGAACAGACTGTCAAATAACTGGCTACTTGCCAGTTTGTGTAAACGCATCCTAATTTGAGTCCCTTGGTGGGTTAGCCGAGCATAACAACTTTGGTTAGGTCATGGAGAAAACGACATACTGCGGTTCACCAGGCAAGCCAAACGCTATAGACGAAGATATCTGCAAATTGCTTATTTCAAATCCAAGGCTAATTTTTGAGTCTTTTGAACCAGGCCGTGAACCGACACTTTTAAACATATTATCTTCCAGAGCTGAACCCGAACACGACCTCATGAAAATGTGTTTCGTTGAAAAAATAACTGTCGCTTAAGTAAGAACTTTTTTATCTTTCTGTTGATTTAGTCTCTAAATCTAAATTTGTTATTTTAAGCAGAAGCAACACTTTTATGCATCAAATTATTACACACTTTGTACCCCTAATAAAGTGTTTAAAAATATTTCCATTTGGCTTGGTTTTCGTTGGTGCAAAAATAGTTTTTAATATAAAATAAATTAATTTTATTTCACGTTAAAACTTGTAAAGCCTTAAATGTGTAATTACCTTGGTCTGCTTCCGCTAGTTACCCCCTCTCTGTGCCACAATTTCTCTCCCTTTCTCTCCCCACCCCCCTGATAACTTTTCCTGTTAAAGGAAAATGCAATTTAAATGCAAATGTTGGCCGCATTGAACTGAATTCAAAATTAAACAGCAAAAATTTGCATTGAAATGCAAAACAGAATAGCAAACTAACCCAGCGGAGTGGCCAACCGGGATGACCTGAGATTTTAATTTATATGTATATGTATATTAGCCGGGCGGCGACCCAAGCTCCTTCTAATTACCTTTCTTTGGCGTCTCGTGGTCATCGGTGACGCCACCTCCATCTTCGCTCAACTGCTGCAGCTCGCTGATTTGTTCCACATCGAGCAGCTCGGATGATGAGATATCGGAGCGTTCGTCATTGGGTTCCAGGGAATTCTTATGAAGATTAAATTTGTGGCACACTTCAAAGGCTTGTCCAACGGTGCGTACGATGCGCATGGCCTGAGACTGAAATGGAGTGAGAGAGAGAGAGCAGGATTAATATTAGTTGCAATTAAAGTGGATGTAAACACCCCACCTCGGGATCGCTTGCCGTACAGCCGCTGGAAATTGCATCCTTTGTGCGATTATTGCATAAATTATCACAGTTACTGAACCCACCAGCTGCACCAGCCCCAGCCCCTCCGTCAACGCCCGCTGTGCGCTCTAGGGGTGAACTGCGACGTCTTTGACGTGCCTGACGTTCCTCTGGCTTGGCCAGAGTCTGAGTTTGATTTCCCGTTTGGGCCACAATTGGTTCACGAAACGAGAGCTTCTTGCGCGGCTTGTCTGTCTTGGGTCGTTCCAGCATGATGCCGGCACCACCCCCGCCGCTGCTCTGACTGGAACTACTATGCTGGTCGCTGAGACTTTTGCGTCTTTGCAACATATGACGCTGCTCGGTACGTTGATGCAGCTGCTGGGCCCGACGCAGCGCTTCCGGCGAGGCGGCATAGTGATCATTGCTGGGCAGACGCTTGAACTTGAGGCGGGCCTTCATCACATCCCCATTCGTGGAGGCGGACTTGTGATTAGCCTTGGCCACCGGCTGTTCCTTCTTGATGATATAAACCGTATTCTCATCGTCATTGAAAAGTATATGCTTGGGCTTGTGATCAATATAGGTGTCATCCAGGAAACGTTGCTGTCCCGCTGTGATGGGTTTGGGTCCCAGCTCATTCTCCACACAACCGATCAGCTCCTTAATGTCCAAACTTTTGTTGCGTGTCAAATATTTTTGCTTCTTTTTGCTAGCGGGCGATTGGGGTGGCTTGTGGCTATTCTCTTTATCGCCACCCACTAGGATATCGCGTATGAGGCCACCACCACTGCGAAAGATGTTTCGATGATAGTGCACCTCAGGGGCAGAGGATTTCTCACTAGAAGCCGCCGCCGCCACCACCGCTGGTTCGGTGGGCGCCTTGACCCTACTGCGACTACGTGTCCAGGGTAGAAAATCAAAGGCCTTGGTAATGGGACTGCGTGGCGTGGTGGAAGAATGCTGCTTGTGCGGAGCGGTAGCCATGGCCAAAGTCTTCTCGTGCTTCATGGTCAGCTGGCGTTCAATGATCCGGAGGAAAATTCCGTACACAAGGTTTGTTTTTGTTGCCAATTTGTCACTTTCACTTTCTCTCTTATGCCTTGAGTTCAATGTTCAATGTTTCTGTTTTTTCAATAATCTTTGCCAATTAGAAAGCTATTAATTTCATAATGTGATCTCTGTTTGTGGGTCGAAGGCGGCGCCTTGGTCCAGGTTATTCACACAATGTCCGAGAGCCATTTTTCACACCTTTGGGGGTAAAACAATTTTCATGTTTTCATGTTGTTATTTTGTAGTGGATACTATGTATATTTTTCCGAATATTTCTGCACTTTGCACCGCTTTTCTTTTTGTTTTTGTATGCGAAACTGTCAATCTGTTTGCGGGTGGGTTTTTGTTTTGGTTAACCGGCAGGCAGGCAGGCAGGCAGGCAAAAGTCATGTCAAACATCAAGCGAATGATTTGCATTTGCGATATTCTGAGTATTTGGGTCTAGTATGAGTCATTGGTGTGCGAATTGCATTTTGACTGACACGGAGACAAGCGATTGAAGGTCTTTTTGATTCATGATGATTAGGCTGTGAGTAAGTCTTATTTGGGGAATTTTTTTTTGACAACCCAAATGATGGAGAAGTCATCTGTTTAAACGCAGTTTGTATAAACCAGAGGAAAACTACTTAAAATTAAGCAGAAACCGCCTCTAAATTAAACGAAGAAACAAAAATCTTTAGCATAGAATTTATTTTTATGTAATTTTTCTCATTCTGAATCAGAGATCCGAATCAGAGATAAAAATTCCACGCAAAATAACTCAATGCTCGGAAGCTTGTGATTGTTCAAGAAGCATCATTGTATTTAGGGGTAAGTGTAGTTGACATTGTTCTTGAGCAAAAGAGATTGCAGGATTGCTTTTCATTTTGATCCCTTTTAGTTGCATTTTGTAAGCGAAAAATATTAGCTTGACACTTGTTCATGCCTACGCTGCTAGCTCTACTCGAAAAGCTTGTATGAAAAGTCTCTAGGATCCAGGGATGCAAGCCGATCGAACATAAGGACTGGTTCAGTTCAGCACAATCTCTCACCCTGCAAGCAACGCACTCTCGCCTCCGAAGAAAAGACCTACCAAACCAGCGACTGAATTAAAGGGCCGCAAAACATAAACTAGCTCCAATAGGGGATGGTTGTATAATAGTTTCTAGATTAAGATTTGAAAAACTATTCCTGGTCTCATTAAGAGAAGATTCAATAAATACTAAGAATGCTAAAAAAAAAAAAAATGTTTATAAGTTAACATTAATGTTAATGCGCTGTTAAATAACATAAGGAAATGTTATTTTACATTGCTATTTTGTGCAAAGGTTTCTTAGATCAATAACACTAGATTACAAAAAAAATAAAATTAAATGACCCATTTCTACTGAAACTATTTTTAAGTGTAGTTTGGATTGGTGATCTCAAAAATCAATTTTAAAAAATTTTTTATGGCAACGTTTTTAAAATGTGAATTTTTTTCATTTTTTCGGTAGGTGCACTTACATTTTATGCCATATCTCAATTCCTAATCGTCAGATGGTGTCAAGCAAGATATGAATCGAAAGGTAATTAAATTGTCAGCTATAACATAGAGCATTATTTTCAGATAGGCTTAGAATTTGATTTCAATGACTAAAAATATTTCAAAAAAATCAATTTTTTGCATAAAAATGCAAGAAAGTTCATTTTTAATCGTCTAGGAAAAATATAAAAAAATCCAAAAAAACTATTTTTATTCTTTTGACTTAAGAATCGTACTTCTACAAAGATAATAAGGTATTGATGAAGAAAATCTATGAATAAATATTGTAGCTGGATCAATTTAAGTGAAGGAACTAATAGTAAAATTTGAGTATTTTAAGTGTTTAGAAAAATTTTTTTTTCTATTTTCTTCGTCTTTTGGTCAATATTAGAAGAAGGCGAATAGCCAAATCAGCAAAAAATACCAGAACAGAACAAAAGTCGAAGCAAAGGAAAATTTATTATTAAAAAATCTCAAAAATACCACTTTTTTCAGCACATAATTGCTCCCAGCTCTTGAATTCATTTATAGATTTTGTTCATCAATATCTTATTTTCTTCGCAGAAGGCGGTTCTTAAGTAGAAAAAATACAAATATTTTCTTTGAATTTCTAAATATTTTTCCTAGGCGTTTGAAAACGAAACTTATTGCGTTTTCGAGCAAAAATCGATTTTTTTGAAATATTTTGTATTATTGTATTCAAACTACTTAAGCGATGCGAAAATAGTGTTTTCTGCGATTATTGACAATTCAATTACCTTTCGATTCATATATTGCTTGACTGCAAAAAGTCCATATTTAAAAACGTAGCCATGAAAAATTTTTTGAAATTGATTTTTGAGATCACCAATCCAAACTATACTTAAAAATAGTTTCAGTAGAAATGGGTCTTTTTGGCTGTAAACTAGTGTAACCAGAAAGTTGGCAGCAGAAAATTGGTATAACTTATTGTTTTTCTAAAAGACTTAAATGAACCAAAACATATAACAAGCATCATATCAGCGTTTGTTAATATCATTCGTATCAGCGGAAATGAGGAATAACAGCATAGCTCGAGTTATGTCAAAATTGAGATAATAATCCCAATGGCTTTCTCGTTTTCCTTTCTATATTGTTCCAAAATTTCCTATCAATCGGATGAGTGGTTTCAATGATATCAGGGTAAAACAAAATAACATAAGTCTTGCATGAGTTTACAAAATTAAAACAGCATCTACCTTATCACAGAATTGCTATTTTTACTTTCAGTCAAACAAAATGACACATCCGAGATGCTGTGACTTTTTATGCTCTTATGCTCTTATTCTAAAATGATATTTCAGCTAAATTGATGGCTTATCTTGATTTTAGCTTTAATTCCATATTAAAATAGTTTTTTCCAAAATACTTCATTAACTTTTTGGTGCACATCTTTAGTTGTGCAGTTTGCTCAAAGTATAATACAAAATTCGCCTCATGCTGTTTTTCCAAAGACAAATTAATTTAGTTTTTGAGACGTGTGTTCATGTCTCTTAAGTTCCGACTTTTTAATAAAAAAATAGCCGAATGCATGATATGTAAACCATACGGTTGTTGCCAAAAAGTTTAAAATTTGTCACCTCAAATATGACATTCTGAATGAAGAATATAGAACAGTGTCTGCAATGAAATGAAAGGAACTAAATCTATGAACTGTTTTGGTAACTTTGATAACAATGATCGGTTCCATGTTCGGTGATCCAGGGGGTGATGCCGGTTGTATTTTAATGGTGGCCTCCAGTTACCGGTCTGCCTCAGAAGCTAACTGTGTAATGGTATTTTTATTGACTGACGATATCGTATATAAAGGCTATTTTGAAAGAAATGTATAAGCTTAGCAATTTAAAATGTAATTGTTTGATCATATCACGATTTTTTGAAGTATTTCGTATGTTTTCCCCGATATGTTCGTTGTAATACATGCACGAGCTCTAAACTCAATAGTGCAACTGCCGTCAATAAAATGCTACTGCTTATAGAATTGTTAAGGCTTGAAATATTGAATTTAAGCAAGATGACTACTAGCGGTTTAATGTACAATTAAATATATTAAATTTGTTCTAACGTTACGAGCTAGCTGCATTTTTAAATAAATATTATAAATAAAGAAGAACTCGAATATAACAACATAACAAATTCTTCTGATACGGACATAGAAAAACAGCACAAATTGAGATGTGTAACACAATATTTTGAAAAAGATTTATATATAACGCTTCCTATCTGTATGAAATTTTCACTTTCCGACCAAACACTTTTTTTTACAGAATCATTTAAAGTAAATATAAATAAATAAGTTATTAAAATTATAAATTTCGTATTCTTTCTTTCTTTTTTTTTAACAAAATATCCCTAACAGATTGATCTACCCTCGTGCGAAAATCTTGTTGTCTGTCGAACACATTTTCAAAATCTTTTGCTAGTAATTAAGGCCAACGTCTAGAGCTAAACCTGATCTTTCTTTCCTCCAAAAAAAAAATTCTGTCACTGAAATAACTTGTGCGAGTATTTGGCACTTTGAAGGGCTACTTTCGTTGCTCAGCTCAGAGGCTGCCATCGAAGCACTCGGTCTCGAACGACATTAACGGGACATCAATTTGAATTATTTTGACAGCCAATGACAGAATTTGTGGCGCAAGATGGTGGCATATGCGAGAACATACCTATACAGCGGTATAAGCCCACGTTTACAACACGTTTTGCAGTTTAAAAAAAAAAAAAAAAACACAATATGAAATTATGTATAGAAATTCTTACATTTTACAATTTTCGAAGGCCACACGTGTGTGTGTTTGGTGTGTGTGTGTGGGTGTGCTCAATCTAGAATTTTTGTCTAACGAAGTGGCAAACTGGAAGGTGCCAACTGATTGTCTATCTCTTGTGCAATTTCGCATAAATCAAATCGAAAACTATAAAACTGTGTGGCAATTTGCATTTGTTACAGTGAAGAACAAACGAAATGAAAAGTCAAATAAATAAATCAAGAAAATCATCTGCATGGAAAACTACTTGAAAATTTATGGCGTTAAAAAATGACTTTTTGCCTTTGCCCGATTTTATGCACAATATTTGTTTAAATTTTAATTTCCATTTTACTTTCATCAAATCGGGCAGTTTGTTTGTTTTGTTTTGTTCCGTTTCGCTTCTTTGTCAGTCATAAGGGAATATTTTTTTACGCGTTTTTGTGTTTATGGCAGAGCAGCAGCAGCCGCAGAAATTCTGCACATTGTCACGTGGTTGTGGGTTTGCAGTTTACAGTTTACAGTTTACATGCATCTTGTTACCAAGTAATTAACTTTACATTCACATTTGTGACATGAAAAAGCGCATTTCAAATATTTTAATTAACTTTTTCGCCAAAGCAAAAACCACAAACACACACACACACACACACATGGCTGTCCAAGTCCAAAAATACATGAGGAATATAAGCTTATGTATTTATAATTTGCTTCTTGTTAGCCTCAAGTACCCCAAGCATAACGAAACACTTTTCCTCACCTGCCAGCCCCCCGCTGCTCCCACCATCCGGTCATTTCTCGATTTCGATTTTTGAAATACTTTAGAGCAGGCTATTAAAATAATGGATCTATTTTGGCTTTAAATGCGAAAAAACAAATGAAATTGCGGAAAAAAATAACTGAAAATCTGCCGATTGTGGCGGCCATTTTGCGGATACATTGACTTGACTTAGGTGAATGCGGCAAAGGGGAAGAAAGGTGGAATAAATGCGTCGCGTCTTCCATTATATGCACAATGTTGTTGTGGTATACAACAAATATGAAATAATGAAAGAAGTCGACTCAAGGGTAAAATGCAAAATACAAAAACAAATTTTAAAAATTTTTTCTATTGGAGTTTTGGAAAACAACTTAATGGTGCTGAACTGAGATCTTGAAATGTATTATTTGTTAATCATAAAGTAAGCTGGCTTTTTAAGTTGTCGAAAATGAATAGCTTATATTTGGAGTGGTTTAAGCGAACTTCTTTAAATGACTAGGGGGCTAGAGCTATGAATTTGTTTCTTTGGCACAGTTCTTTGAACGATTTGTGTCCTGGTATCTGTATTTGCTTTTATCTTTGTACTGTTTGGGCTCTCTCTGTCTTACTATCACAACAATTCATGACAGTCTTATACAATATATTTGGGCCTGTTATCGTTATCGATTTTGAATCAATAATGATGAATTGGAATTGTTAATTCCTTCCGCTTCCAAAATCCGATTGCTTTATTCTTTGCTTTATATTTGCTTAAATCTTCCTTCGACTGTCTTGATGGCAAAACGTTCAACCGAATTTCAGAATCATTTCTTAGCAATCGAAACTGTTTCCAACCATGAGAACACGCCCGACTGTCATAAATGAAGTCACAAATTTTTTCCTTATACTTCAATTTTTATAAACCAGTTGGCTTCAGTTCTTTTGAGCATGAAATTCATTTTCTAAGTATAAAATTAATAACCTTAATTTCAATTTTAATTCTCCTTATTTTGTAGTTTCAAATTAATAGACTTGCGTATCAAATTAATACCCAAAATATAAATTTGATACCCATAATATCAAAATGATACTCTTTTGAGTATCAAATTCATTTTCTAAGTATAAAATTAATACCCAAAATATAAATTTTAATACTTTTTATTTTGAAGTTTCAAATTAATAGTCTTGAGTATCAAATTAATACCGAAAATATAAATTTGATACCCGCAATATCAAAATGATACTCTTTATTTTGTAGTTTCAACTCAAAATTCTTAAGTATCAAATAATTATCTAATTAATACTCAAGCCGAGAAAAAAAATGGATATTTTTTCATATCAATTTCACTCCGAGATGAAAATATATCAAATTGAAATGTTAAAAATTTCAAATCAATATTTTTAACATATCATTATTACATTTTAAATATCATTCTGAAACTATTCAATATCAATTTAAGTAAATGATATTATTTAGGATCAGAATGATATTATTTTCTTGCCAAATGATATGAAAAAATTTATATTTTTAAAAAAATCATTTTAATAAGGATCATATCAATATAAAATTGTGCAGAATATCAATTTGATACTCTTTATTTTGTTGTTTAAAATGAATACTTTTGCTTATCAAATCAATTATACTCTTTAGGTTTCACGTCAATTATCGACTGAGCTGCCAGGTGTGCTTCGTTTCCCATCCCGAACTCATAAGAACATAAAGTTCTTTAATATTTTCTTCAACATGGTTCCCTTCTTCCACCTGAAACTGTCCAGCTCAGAAACTTTTTCCTGCCCATTGCTATCTACTCTGTTTACTAAACTGCTCAGCGGGAGCGACGTGGACACAAGGACAATATAAGCTCGTTGCTGCGCTGCTTCGCCTACAATACCGCCGACCGAAATTATTTTCGTATTATGGCTACACACACATATGAAATGCCTAAATGTGGTTGGGGCTTGTGCCGGCCCCTGAGTTAGAGCCATCAAGGCTGGCAAATACCATCTAACGGAACCCTCTAACTGTGGACATGTCCAAAGCATTCTACGACCAACTTACTCCGTTTCAATTGGAATGGATCATCGCGTCCATAGTGCGATGGAGTCCTAAGTGGTGTACAACCTATTTAACAGGTATGACAGACACAAGCACACTGATAACTTGACTGCATAGGTCTTCCTCAGCTTCATAAAGAAGGAAGAGGTTGGACTCAGTATCTACCTATATGCTGACTAGACAAACCACATCCATTTTACCACAAAGATACAAAGTACCACAATGGATCTCCACAAGAATAGGCATTTGCTGGCATCACGGAAAGTTTTCTCCAAGGCCTTTGATAAAAACGCAATGATGTGGAAGAACTCCCAGAGGGAAGAACTCCTAAAACTTGATGGTTTCAAACCCGAAGGATCAGCTCAGGGCCAATTTTGGCCACCATATTTTGGATGTAGGTAGTTGTATACCGTATGCAGATAAAGTTGCCATTTTCCCATAAAATTCATAAAAGGTTCTCTTCTAAAAGGTCATAAGGATGAAACAAAAAAATACTTAAGCTACGCAAAGCTGCTTAGAAATGGGGAAGGGCGGCTACGCGACCAAGTTAAGTTTGTGTAACTACTCGAATGCAAAGCAACTGAATGAATGTACACAAAAAAAGGATAAGGAGTAATTTGTGTTTGGCAAAGTCCCTGTAGTAATTATTACTTTTTAGCAACTTATTGACTTCAACGGTTTTTTCCCACTAAATAAACGTGAGTTATCAATCCAAAAATTTTAAAAAGAGAGGGAGACAAATCTCAGCACAATATATAAAAAAATCTAAATATCTGGCTTTACACAGCTCAAAAGGTTACAAGCCGACCTTCTCTCAATGAATTCACAAAATAATAATCCAAGTGAAATCAAATCTTGCCCCAATCGTACGGGTACTTAAGTGAAACTGGTTTCTCTTGGAAGTGAGTCCGGGAACTGAACTAAACACAACATTTCAGAAAACAAGAGAAACAACTGCAAGAATTAGAATATGTGAAAATCCTCAACAGAACCTGGAAGATGCTAAACCAATTTCTAATGAAGCTTTTAGATGTCTTACATTTATTTCAGATGTATTTCTGTTTTAAATTAACCATTGCTTAAATTCTTAAAATATAACAGCTTACAAGCATGTCAGTCGTATGTACTTAGCACGAAAAAAACATTTTCAAATCAGGCATTTTCTAACTATGTAAATCTTTTAACTGTGTTGTATTTTAAGTTTATGCAAGCCCCAAGTCAAAGCAAGGACTTTTGTAAGCCGTCAGCCTAAGTCAGTTTTCTGTTATTATTGTTGTTTTTGTTTGCTGTAATTGCGTAACAAAATTCTAGACTGGATTTTTACAAAAGTGAGATTCTAAAGTAGGCAGATACAGAGCCAGTTTTGCAAGTGGTTGAAGTGTGAAAGCAACAAGTCTGCAGATGAGTGAATTGGTGGTCAATTCCGAAACAGCTGTCCAGACATACCATTGCTATTCCAAAAATGTTGTGAGTTATCTCTGTAGAATTGTGTTGATTGAATTGAATTATAATTAACATTGACCTTGAGCCAGCTTAAAAGCAGAAACTTTGACTAAAATCAAAAACAGGTCACTAAAACCCATATATGTATGTATTACTGTATCTATTAATTCTAAAATTTTGAAATAAAAAAAATAGAGGAAAGCTTACTTCGGCTCTACTGAAGTTTATATACCCTTGCAAGTGGTAAACGGTATGAAAATAAGGGTTTTAAATGATATTCAGAGAACAAGTTCTTTTTCGCTTTGAACATTGTTAGCTGAGTAATTACACAAGCTCACCAATAGATGGTGCCACTATTGTGTGGCCTGTGGCGACATACCATCTCTAGCCAAGTGTGACCGCACACCATTTCTGGCTGAAATGCCACAAGACTAGGTCAGCCATACGTAGACACAGAGAGTCATACAAATTGGCCGCAGACGTTTACATATTCAGTTTGTTAAGCTAAAGCCAAGATATACTTAACAAGGTAGGCGCACTCGCTCTCTCGCTCTCTTTGCTTACTTCTTAAATGTCAGTTTGTAAACCAGAGTTCCCCAGCGATAGCCCCTGGGACACGAACACACTCGCCAATTCAATCCGAATGCTTGCCGAAGTCATACATCACTGTGTGTTAGAGAGAGACACAGTCATATTTTCGCGCTCTCTGCTTGGGAAACCCTGTTGTAAACAGACGCCTGTGTGACGCGACGCAGTCGTCCGCCGGACGAATTTTTTGCTCGTTCTGCTTCTTATTTAAGAAGTTGTGAGAGAGCAAGTGCGGCTAACTTGTTAAGTATATCTTGAGTTAAAGCAAAGAAAATTTAACAAAGCAAGCACACTATTGAAACGCCTCTCTTTTTTGAGTGATGTCAACTCCATTGCGGACAAGGGAGATACTTCATAGAGACAAGCCACGAACATCTGTTAGCTCAAAATTACTCGCTCGACCGTAGGAAATGCCACGGTGGCCTGTAACAACAACCACTCAGCCAGAGTGCAAAACACCATAACTGGCGAAAGAGCCACAAGATAAGCAGCGAACAGCTGACAAATATCTGAGTGAACAAGTTGTCGACGTAGCAGATTGTGCTTCTATGTTCAGTTCTGTCTATAGTTAAAGCTTAATAAAATATAATAACAGCTGTCTACTGTACAGCTGGCCTAAGACAGCGAACATACATTCGCCCGCCGTAAAAGGGAGTATCAGCTTAATATTTCCAACTTTTCTTTACTTTATAGCTGATTCGGATTAAGTCATAGCACTTTTACCGATATCAATGAAAGTCTTCATAGAGCCAAAGGAAAATCCTCAACTAGAGACACCTCAAAGTCCTCAGCTAGAGGCAACACAAAGTTCTCAACTAGGGGAACCTCAAAGTCCTCAACTAGAGGTAAAACAACCACCTAGACGAGAGGCAACCTCAGTCGGCTCAGGCGAAGTTGCTTATCAACCCCCAATCGAAGCAACGGTCTTAACGCAAAGTTAGAATCGACTTAACTACAACTTCAACAGCTCATCACAGCAAGCCACAGATCTACTGCTCCCAAAATCTACAAATTGCAGCTTCTGTCAAGAAACCGTGGAAGCAACCCTACACTGGCCACCATAGAATTTTCACTTCACGTCACGGATGCCATCGCCACCACCATATCCCACAGTTTCGTTTCCTTCGAAGTCACTGGGGGGTTAGTAGATGTGGCCACATATTAGCGCTAACCAAGTGTGACCACACACCATCTCTGCTTTACGTTCACGTCATCACGTTAGAATTTAAGGCTGGATCTTGACCAATAATCACACTCAGTGCAAGCAAGTTTTGTATATTAAGGCTTGCTGACGTACCTAAATATCATGGTCAGCCGCATGTGTGCGCGCTGCCCTTACAGATTATTCTAAATATTACCTTCAATATTTTGAATGTGGTTTGTGTGTTCTCTCCCCCTCTTTCACTCCATTTGTACAAATAAATAAGCTTGGCTAAAATATCATAAATATTTCACTTGATATATCACGTGTGTGTGTCTACATAAATGGACCATAATATTATTTATTTACGCCAATAATTTCGACTTTGGGCGCTACCTGTGGGGAATTCTGCTCATTAAATTCTTCTGTTGCGTGGGAGCATTAGCCAAGCTAAAGATTGTTGCCCATTTTTATGGCAATGGCCAAGAACAAGAACTAATATGCATAAACAAGCAACTAGAGAATAAAGTGCGTCAGTGCGTTTTTTTGTGATTTGTTGATGTTAGGAAAATAAAGTAATGAATGAAAGTGTTGAGAGTCCTTAAACTTGCTAGCGAAAAGCCATGAGAATTATATCATGCGTGGCGCGTGTTTCGAATTTTGTTTTCGCAATTAATTTTCCAGCTTTCAGTTTGACAATTTCCATTTTTTTTGGTGGTTGTAGAAGATTGTGTTAGCCACTTGATGGCGTCAGCAGCCAATGACAGACACTTTTCAAATTTCACTTTTCACCCCTGTCTCTTTTTAGGTGTTGATCTATGGGATTGGTAAAAAGATTTTGTTTAAGACTTTGACATGCCATTGCCTGAATTTATTTCATTAATTTCGAGTGACAGTTGAAACAGTTTTAATTGATTTGCGGCAGAAATATGCGGGAAAATTGCATTTCTTTTTCACTAACTTCATTTGGATTTATACACTTCACTGTTTTGGTTGCATTTATTGCATAATTTGAAAAGGAAGAGTTTTGTTTTATTTTTTGTTAACTTATTTCTCAACATCAAAGTATTTGTACGTCCGCAATCTCGCGCCGTCTTGAACGCACTGGACAAAGAAAAACGGAACGAGAGCAGAGATCGTGTGTAGCCGGCTAAATCGGGGTGTGGGGGAGCTTTTCGGGCTAAAAGCTTTTACCGCTCAGCTGTTAACACGTTCGCTGCGGCTTCAGCGTCATGCCGCGTTTGTTTTGGTCCTGCCCGCTGTGGCTAACCTGGCGTATGCTTGATTGCAGATTCTGACGTCATTGCTTTGTGTTTCGCGGAAGTAAACAAAGATTCTTTGGATTCGCTAAAACGCTTTGCTTTTGCTTAGACAACCATAAATCATCCAAGATTCAGCGCTTTCAGCGCACTGTCTGCCCATGTTTATTTTCAACGCTCTCTAAAACGCTTGTCGGCGCAATTGCGTTGCATTTGCCACATGTTTATTGTCTTAGCAGACTCAGGTGCAGGCTTTGTAGAAGCTTTTTTATTTGACGCACGCAATATGCCACACACGTGCAACGAAAACTGCCCGCCAGCCACGTTTCGGCTGTGTGTCAGTTGTCAGCCATGTCTTTTCTTGTCATGGTTTTACCCAGAAAAATTGTCTAGTTAATTAGAGAAAACAAAAAAATAGAAATGCCAAGAATGCTTGACATTGTCTACAAATCAAAGTTTGAAGGCCATTACCACATAGCAAAAAGGATGCATTTACAAAGTAAAAATTATGAATTGGGGCATAACTTTACCGAACGCATTTGTCGCATTGTAAAAATTTAGTCCGTCTGTCGTTCAAAATGCGGAAATGTAGCGCCCGACTGGCGGCCTGTCTGATGTTGTATGTACATTCATAATTGTATACAGTTGCGCCTTACTTTTGCACGAAACCAAAATTGTTTAGATCTCCAAATGCGCTGTAATGTGTTTTGGTCTAGATTAGATTGGCAATGAATAGCGCGGTTGAGTGTGATTTTAGAGGTGAGAAATGGCCATAAAGTTATGGATGAAAGTATAAAAATAGCATCAAAATAAAACCAAAAAATAATAAACTAAAACTGACACTTGGCATTTAAAGATAGGTTAGTTTATATTTGATCATAGACTAGTAGGTACAGCTATATAGAGATTTCTTTTCACATATTTTAACCGGGGAGAATAATGTCTGTCAAAGTTTATACATTGAGCAGTAGGGCGTACTTTTATACATTTATCTTTTCTTTTTTGTTTCATACACATATTAATAAATATTAAGATAAATGCCCTTCAAAGTATGCTATGAAAAGTAATTTTTATAAAGGCAGGAAAATGTTTTCAATACCTTTATTTTGTATACTTTTGGTGTTCATTTGAATGACTCTGTAATAAATAACAATTATTCTGTTAAAATAAATAACATTGTGACACATTTTTGAACTAGCGTCGAGACCAAAAAGTTCTGAAAGGATATGATGGTAGTATAAAAACCGTGTCTGGGTTTGATCTGATTAAGCCGGGTATCCAGCACCGCGGAAACTAAATATTCCTGGCAAACTACATATAAAAAAAACTGCGCCAGGAATTTTTAGTTTACCTTTTCGTTGCTTGAGTATCCAGCAACATGAACGAAACCCACAGTTTCTTATCGATAGTTGGCCTATCGATAGCGCGTGTGGATCGAGAGAACAGCTGATACACAGCTCAGGAATATATTGGTTACAATTATTTTGGAAGTGATGACCGACAATTTGGGGGAATGCTTCTTTGTTTTTGTTATGCTGGGGAACCAGCAGAGTGCAGAGATTGGTAGGGGATGTAGCCAAGGGGACACTTATGCCAAATTGCTGAGGCGGCCTGAGAGATGCCCTCCATGGACACAAAGGTCGATGGGATGTCGTAGGTTGAGACGACTTCTGAGCCTGTTTGTCGCCAGATCAGAGGCAAGTCTATGGGAGTGGGCCACCAGTTGGTCATGATACTTAATAATAACCAAACAAACAAACAAACCTGCTGGTGTGCATATTAATTTGGGGCGCATAATGGCAAAGCGTCCAAATCGCGGTATATAATTGTATGCCTCTCATACCACGGACCTCACATAGAAGATTCTAGGTTCTTGAGGGTAGTGGAGCACGCTGTACCCCATAAAGGGATCCCCCAGATCCACCAGTACGAAGCTTGAGAAGACAATTGAGCTTCAATGTCATAGCTGCAACCGTAGCTAGTGCCCGAGACACATAGACTGGTCAAGCGGCGGTCCAGAGACAAGCCAAGGTATTTAACCGCGGTATCCGCATCTGGGAATCTTTATCCTAGGAGTCGCACTCGAGCAACTTTTGCGGGTCTCATAGCGATCGTGTTGACTCTTTGAACGATTAACGGGTATGTTCCAGCGGTTCGCCCCTCGACCTAAGCCAAGGTACTGATCTGCCCACTGAGTTGACAAAATCCTTATTATTAATGTGAATGGATTTAAAGTATGTATGTATTTGATTGGCGACCAACCGAGAAGTCATACTACTTTGGAGATTATAGCATTTTAAAGTTGTGCAGATAACAACATACTGCATTAATGATTGTCATGCTCAGCCATCGGCCTATCATCCTCTAGTATAGCATAAAGTAGCACCTACTCCACGATGCATGCTTCCCCAGGAAAATATAATTTTTAATCTCTTTACATTTATTTAAATTCAAATAATTAACAGTGCTTAACAGCTGATTAATCAGAGTGACCTTGCACCTTTTAGGTGCATGGTCACCCTGCTTTAGTTATGTTCCACACACACAAGAAATTAATTGCAAATTCCTGGCAGGAATTTTCCGCAGTGCTGGATACAGGCCTTTAGCTGCCGATTTCTTTTTATTGCACTTTGAACTTTTTCTCTTCAGAGTAGGACTTACGATTCCATATGTCGTAAACGATTTTGAATTTTGGTTTTATATCTTTGGCAAAGTTGTTGCCATGTTGCAGAATTACATCTTAATACTCAAAATTACAAAAGTTTCTCAAAAAAACCAAGTTTTTATCACTTTTTTATCACTTTTCTTGAAACCCGTTACAAATTTGGACAAGTACAATAAACAAATACAAAGTTGTAACTTAGACCTAAATAAACAAACCGTTACAACAAGCCAACTTCATTTAATTACTCTTTCATATAGTTATAGGCCCACAAGCACGTACAACTGCCAAAAATACTCGGAAAAAACGAGTATTTTCGGTAAAAAAGTAAAAAAATGAACTTTTTTAATTATAATTTTTAAGTTATTTTATTGATTTAAGCTTAGTACTCAGAAAAAGTAAACCGTCCGCGGACAACTAATTCCGATGGGTGGATAGCGTAAGGTGCAGTGTGACTGTTCAACACCAAAACACCACCGTTCATCAAAATACCACACAATGTGAAACGGTCACACTGCATTGTCCGGTGTTGTTTTGCATTTTAATTTAATTTAATTACATTTTATTTGAAATGAATGTATTCAATTATCAAAAATAACAAAATATGACTTAGACCCCAGCATGTACTGGGCAAACTGCCAGTCGACACCATCACCCACTTTTGGCTGCGTCAAGGCGACACCACCGGCACTTCCACTCTTGGGAAGTGCGGAGACTTCCAGGCTATCTTGCAATCATCTGCTAAAATATATAATTATTATATTTTACAATCATTCACGTAATTCTTAGTAAAACTCACGATCTTTTCTAGCCTCTGCAGCCACAGCTTCCCATGCATTTTTTTACAAAAACTGCAACGAAATGCTTTTTATGGGTACAAATCCCACAGGATGGGATGTATATGGACTACCAAAATTAGCGCAATCTTTTCGTCAGCGTCGAATTGCGATAAACTGTTTTTATTTTGATTTTTTGCGCTAGACATGATTGATGATATTTCGATGGTTAGGTGTCGGAAAAAATACAAACGTCGGAATTGAATCGGCCTATGTCTGCCTGTCAATTAAGTAGGCGCCTGTCAAGTTTTTAGTTTTCCGACGCTCAGTAGAGGAACATTTAGTTTGCCTGTCGGAATTTTACGCAAGCTGTCCGACACCCTTTTTTTTATATGGAGTTGACACCCGTCGGAATCGATTTAGTTTGTCTAAGTAAAAGTAAAAAAGGCTCAAAACAGCACCTCCAGGAGGAGGGCCAGGGGCCAAGCTTCTCTCAATCTCTTGGATTGTGTGCTTTATAATTTTTCGCACAAGAGAAAGGGACCTACAGTTTAACGCCGAATCCGAACGACAATAGTTAGAGAATTTTTGCTTTTTCATGGCTAGTTAACTTCACAGCTGGCGGCAGTAGCTGGTGGTGAAGGTGATCGGGTGTGTAAAAGCTTTTTTTTCTAAATAAAGAAAAAACTTTTTCTTTTAGATGGTCCGAGGCGGGATCGAACCCACAAAACCTCCCGCACCAGCAGCCACACATACAACTGGTACGCCACGCCCGTCTGAGTACTAAGCTTTAATACAAAACAATAGAATTTTTTGAGTGTGTCAGATAATTACTACCAAAAATGGCCATTTTTGATTACAGTTTTGATTACAATTCTACATGCTTAAGTTCCCGTAACTATATGAGTATACTGTACTATATTTTGAGCATATAGATGTGACTTTTTGGACTTGCTACTTAGAAATGTTTTGTAAGCCAAGCCGAAAACAACAACTTTCTCTAAGACGTCAAAGCGAAATTCCAAATTGTTTACGAGATATGGAGTTGCAAGTCCCAATCAGAAGCTGAAAACTTTTAAAGTTCAATAAAAAGAAAACGGCAGATAACCAGACCAGACCCAGCGAATGTTTTTGTACTACCAGCATACCCTTTCAGTATTTTTGATGTGAAACATCTTTAATTTCGGTACGGAAGATTTTAGTAGGAGTACAATTTGATTTCAGCGTCACGTGACGATGACGTCCCTAGGGGAGTTGGTGGGGAGTGGGTGGGAAGAGTGTGTTAACAGTGTGGGAAGAGTGTGGGAACAGTGTGGGAACAGTGTGGGAACAGTGTGGGAAAATGGTGGGAAGAGTGTGTGAACAGTGTAGAAAGAGTGTGGGAACAACGTGAGAACAGTGTGGGAAAAGTTTTTAAAACATTATGGGAAGAGTTTGGGAACAGTGTGGGAAGAGTGTGGGAACAGTGTGGGTAGAGTATGGGAACAGCGTGGGAAAAGTGTTTGAACAGTGTGAAGAGAGAGTGTGGGAACAGTGCGGGAAGAGTATGGGAGGAGTGTGGGAACAGTTTGGGAACATTATGGGAAGAGCTTGGGAACAGTGTGGGAAGAGTGTGGGAAGAGTATGGGAACATCGTAGGAAAAGTGTTGGAACAGTGTGAAGAGAGAGTGTGGAAACAGTGTGGGAAGAGTGTGGGAACAGTGTGGGAAGGGTATGGGAAGAGTTTGGGACCAGTGAGGGAAAAGAGTGGGATGCTATTTCAAGATGGAGATTATTATTTCTACCTGTTATTCCTTTGCCTCTGTTGATGCTTTCATTTATCTATGGAGCAGCCCAACAATTAAGAACTGCAGAACAATGAAGGGACACAGCAGCAATTGATCTTGTGGTCGGTGCTTCTACGCCCTGTAAGTTAACCTCTTTTGAAAGATTGCCAAGGCTGATTTATATACCATTTAGAGAGCTTGTGTTTTTGAAATTAAGCCCTTAAATTTAGCGTCATGTTTGACATCAAAGTTTCGTGAGTGTTAACCTTTTGTTTATATGCTTTGCAGGATTTTCAGTTACATTGGCTGAAAATCTAAGATCAATCTAACATTAAACGGATATTATTAATATCCTTTTTACAATATTTTGACTATCCAGTGCAAATGGATACCGAAATTATACAATGGATCATCAACAAATCCTTTTTTTTATGTGTAGCAACAACCAATTCCAGTTCTTTCGGCCTCTGCAGGCCTTATTGAATTTCTCCATCATTAAAGCAACGACGACCACCAGCCCAGCCTTTTTGGATCCACATCTAATGGATTCTTCAGCTTGCACAATGGGCTCAAATTGGCTGTCTTTCTTCTTTAATACCATCCACTTCGCAGTAATTCCTTTTATGCGATACTATAATAATTGTGAGGAATAACCACTATTCATAATTTGACCAGTCGATAAAAACTTTTTAACAAATCTTAAACCAAATAAACTTTTCTACCAATTTAAAAATTTTGATATAAAAAAAAGAAGTAAGAAAGTCGGTCAAGCCCGACTGTAATATACTTTAAGTAGAATAGCTGGAGTAGCATCTGAAAGCAGCGCTGCTGAACAATAGATGGCGCCACTACTTACATTGAACAAAGAGGGATTTTCAAAACTGACCAATAGAGGACGCCACTGCAGCCAGGGAGGGCGAAGTAACTTTCTTTTGGTCATAACTTCAGTATTGTTCATCCGATCCTTATCATTCCTTCGGCAAATCGATAAATAATATTGTTTACTAAATATCTTTAGTAGACACAAACTATCTATCTACAAAACTGTGGGAGATATGACGTTTTTTCCAAATTGCGAGGGCGGGAGGGGGCGAGGCAAAAATTTAAAATAATCTTGATCTGCCTGCAAGTGTAAGAAGCTTATGTCCAGAGTCCTTATGTCTCTGAAATCTGTGTACCTTTGGTATAGAGTATAAAAAAAGTAATCCTCATTTCACACCCATTTTCCCCGCACAAATATTAAATTAAATTACAATTTGATTTACTTGAATTTATTGCACATCTCTTTGGTTGTGTTTTTTGTTTTCTCTCTTGTCCATAGCGCACTTATTTGTTTATACATTAGTTATTTTCGTTTCGGTTTTCCAATGCCTGGATCCAAGCCAAAATTATGCATACGACTAGACATTTCGCACAAAATGCGCTTATTTATAGAGAAGTCATTTTGGGTGCCTGGGGGAGGGCAATAAGTCACATGTACGTACCGATGTAGCAGTAGTTGGCTGGCCAAATGGACTACATATAAGCAAAAGCCACAGAAACCACTAAGCAAAAACAAAATAAATAAATAAACTTACCTTTTTGTGACTTTTGAAGACGGAACATTTGAATGTGTCCGTGCTGGCATCGCGCGCTATATAACTGAATATCTTGAGATCGCTACTGTCATGGGACACATAGAATATTCTATAGATGGGATGATTGAGCAATTCGATTTCCTCGGGATCATTGGTCCAGTTCTTTTTCTGTGGAGGTAGGTAGAAAGGTAGGTAAAAGGTGCAAGTATGCAGAGGTATGACTCACTTTCCGACGACGTTTCTTGAGCACCACACGTACGCCATTTACCGATATGTGTATGGTTACCTTGCGCTTCTTTAGATTCTGCACTTTGCACTCGTACTGTGGGAGAGACAGAGAGACAAGAGATGAGTGTGTTTTGGATAAATTTTTCAATTAACATTTGACTGCTGCCGACTGACATTGGCTAATGGCAAAGACATGACAATAACAAGCGCCATATTTACAGCGTCTGCTAATACAGGCACACACACTCACACACACACATACACACATGTCAAACACACAATGCTTAAGCCCAGGCACGCACGACTGAGGCTGAGTCTGAGGGAGCGGGGTAGATAAACAAGCCTCGTTACTTTTTATGCTGCTTTTTTTTACACTCTCTCGATAGCGGAGTAGGAGTGCGCGTGTGTATGTAACTGTAATCAAAGCCTGTGACGATGGCAAACAAAAAAGTGTTGCCTGCTTTTAGGCTGTGGCAAAGAATTTAAAAGCCCTTCAAAGGCAAAGGCAAAGGCACAAACAAACAAAACAGCAGCCCCGCTAAAAGTTCCTTTAATTGGCAGCCAGAGATTTGTTTGGCAGCGTGTGTGTGTGTGTGTGTGTCTGTGTATTCAAATAGATTTTCAAAATCCTTGACTTACCCTTATGCGTCGCATGGCCTGCACAATTTCAGCTCGTGTATTTGGTCGCGGCACTTCCTCCCAGCCCACAAACTGCAAAAAAAAAGAGAAACACAAAAGAGAGTGAAATTGTTATTGTTTATTGTTCAAACACACACAACAGGAACAAAGTAAGCCCTAGAGCCCTACAATTCGCCTCTTAAACAAATTAGCTGCAGCACAATATTATTATCCCCCTCCGCCCTCTTCCTCTACAGCTTGCAAAATTTTGTGGCGCGTGTGCATTTTATGTGGAAAATTTTTATATATAAATATTATTTGCACTAACCAAATATCCGGCAAAGCTCGGGAGCTGAAAATGATTTCCACATGTTTCATTTACATAATATGGAAAATATTTAAACAATTTTCAGCTGGTTTGAAACGGTTTAAAACCAGTTAAGTCTCGGGAAACTCTCAAACTTAATTAAAATTTTAAGTACTTAGCTCAAATAGTTTTGGAGAGAAGGCTCTGAACGGGAAAAAAAACCAAAAAAAAGGATAAATTAAGTTTTACTTCATCGGCGTACATAAGTATCCGAGAATAGGATAATACTGTGGGCGAGATCATTAATAAAATGAGTTAAAAACGAGAAGGCCAGGCTAACTTCGTCTGTGCCGAAGTTTTGATACCCTTGCCAATGCTGGTTTTAGAAATGTCAGAGTTTAAGAACGCTTACAATCAAATCAATCATTTTTCTAACTAAAACCCATTTTCCGACAGATCAACATCTGATTTCGACCAAATTTCGCGAATCTTTTTGAAAACATATCAAATTAACTATCGCCGAGTTTGAGAAGGATCAATTTGAAAACAAAAAAGTTTTTCTCACTAAGACTCATTTTCCGACCGATCGGTCCTATGGCAGCTATAAGATATAGTCATCCGACTTTGACCAAATTTTGCGAATCTATTTGAAAGCATATAAAATTAGTAATCAGCGAGTTTAAGGACGCGAACATTAAAAACAAAATAAGTTTCTTACTAAGACCCATTTTCGACCGATCGGTCCTATGATGGCAATCATAAGATATAGTCACCCGATGTCGATCAAACTTTTTCAAATTAGTTTGAAAGCGTTTAAATATTTATAATCACCGACCTTAAGAACGAATTTACTTGAAAACAACAAAGTTTTTTTTCACCAAGACTCATTTTCCGACCGATCGGTCCTATGGCAGCTATAAGATATAGTCATCCGATTTTGTCCAAAGTTTGCAAATCTGTTTAAAAACATATAATATTAATAATGAACGAGTTATATGACGCTAGCATTGGAAACAAAAAAGTTTTTCTTACTAAAACCAATTTCCGACCGATCGGTCCTATGGCAGCAATAAGATATAGTCATCCGATTTTGACCAAAATTTGCAAATCCGTTTGAAAGCCTATAATATTAATAATCACCGAGTTTAAGAACGCTAACATTGAAAACAAAAAAGTTTTTCCCACTAAGACCCATTTTTTGACCGATGGTTCCTATGGCAGCTATAAGATATAGTCATCCGATCCGGTCCGTTCCGACATATTAGCAGCGTGCAGTCGAAAGAAGACTCTGTGCATAATTTTGATAGCTTTAAAACTGAGAGACTAGTTTGCGTAGAAACAAATAGACAGACGGACAGACAGACGGACGGACAAGGCTTAATCGACTCAGCTCGTCGCCCTGATCAAGAATATATATAGTTAACGGGGTCGGAAATGAATATTTCTATGCGTTGCAAACTTCTGGGCAAAATTAAAATACCCTTTGCAAGGGTATAACAAAGGGCCGAGGTGGCTACCTTGTGGCACACCACAAATGACAAAGATAGACTTTAAAGTTTTAGAGCGAAGCAGAACTTTTTGAGTTCTATTTTTTTCTATCAGAAAAGAGGAAGGAAATCCTAACTCTATCAGGCTTAAAGAGGAGAAGATTGTGGCTCACAGAATCAAATGCTTTACTGAAGTCGGTGTGGATGACATCAGTTAAATAATTTTAAAATTTGTATTCACTTTTGAACCAGTTCTGATCTACTTGGAAATGGTTAAAACCGGCTTAAGATCGGTAAAACTATCAAACTATATATAACGAAATTCCAAATGCGAACTGGGAAAAACTAATTAACTCCATATTACCAAAGTTTACATAAAATTTTAGTTTCATAAATTCAATAATTTCCCAGTCATAGTACTAAGCTCTTCTGAAACTGCCTTAAGCCGCTTTTGAACCAGTTCACAGACTAGAGAAATAACCAAAAAATTATTTCCCATGGACATTTTCTTGTGGAGACGTTTTAATGAAAACACAAGGCAACAAAATTTGACTTTTTCCAGTATATTGAAGGGTTGGTGATGATTTTCGTGTGCTGAACACGAATCTGTTTTCAGAACTAGTCCATCACGTCGAGATTTGTAGTAATTTGAGCTTAAAGATTCAAAAATGCCTTATTGGACTCTTTTTAGACGCGTTTTGTGTGGAACCTTTGCTTTTGTTATGACTTTCTTTGATATTATTGGAAAGAACTACTCCTTAACTTTGAAATAAACTATCCCAAATAATTCTACGATTTTTTCCAATGAAGATTTACCATTTTTAGTAATTGTTGCTGCCCCAATGTATGCAATGGGTTTTGTTAAACAATTTCATTGAAATTCTATTCAAATTACTAGCCGGTTGTACTGTTTCTGCAACGCATACTTTTTTGCAGTAAACAGTTTTGTTATTTTATTATTATCGAGACTATATATTGAAAATGTTATATCTTCGATTAAAAAAATCGTACAATTCAGTAAATATGTACTTCGTGTCAGTGGCTACACACACATAACCAGTGTCAAAATTTGAAAGTGCTTTTTGCCGTCTTCTCATCTACATGGATGGTTCTACCAAAAAGACGAAGGCGATGTTTTCTTCCCCCCAACCTAGACTTGAACTTGTCGTTACTTCTCCTGATCACTGTAGTGAGTACCACGCCAAGGTGGTGGCCATCCATATCTTGTTCATATACTCAGATAGACGCCATTAAAGCACTTGACACCACATACCAACAATGCTAAATCGCTGAGATCGCACGATACTTCAGTATACACAAGAGTTTGCCAGCCATGGCCACTGGGGGCACGAACATACTCGAAAATTCACACCGAATGCTTGCTGAAGTCATGCATCACTGTGTGTTAGAGAAAGAGGTAGTCACATTTGCGCAGTTCTCTTCTTGGGGAACCCTGTTATACACCTTATATGGGTGTCTGTACATCGCAACATAGAAGGCAAACTGGCCAAAATAGGTACCATCATTGAGCTCCTTTCAGAGGAGAGAAACTGCACAACACCTTCTCTGCCATTGCCCTGACTTGAGTAGAAGAATACTTAGGACACTTGGTCAACCTATTTTACACAACCTCTCAAATTCATTCTGTTTACACAATGGTTCAGGACCCCCCTCAGTATTAGAATGGTAAACAGTGAATACATTTGGCACCAAAGAGGCCTAAGTGAAGGAGCAACTTGTCACTCTCAGCCATCGCAACCTAACCTAGACTTGTAGTTTTTAATAAGAATCGGTTCTGTATTTCCCTGCCAAAATTTTGTAATTTTTTCTAACTCTCTAGGCAGTATGAGACTTTTTGATATTTTGGCCACATTAAGATTTTACTTTTTCTTAGATCTTCCGAAAGATATGCTTTCCTTACCAAAGGTACACAGAGTATATTAAGTTTATGCAAAAGTATGTAACAGGGAGAAGTAATAATTTCCGACTCTATATAGTATATATATTCTTGATCGGCATCAACAGCCGAGTCGATATAGTTATGTCCATCTGTCTGTCTGTTCGTCTGTATGAACGCACAGATCTCAGAGATGGTAAGATATAGAGGTTTGAAATGTATGGGACATAAATTTCTTATATTTGCAGGCAGATCAAGTTTATTTTCAATTTTTGCCACGCCCTCTCCCACCCCCGCAATTTGGAAAAAACGTCATATCTCCCACAGTTTTGATGATAGATTGTTTGTACCTTCTGGAGAAATCTAGTCATTACAATTATTTATCGATTTGCTAAAGGAATGATAAAGATCGGATGAACGATACACAAGTTATGAGCAAAAAACTCCCAGTTAACACCCCCATATCCCCCACCCACCACCACAGCATTCCTTTAAATAAAGGCAATCTTAGTGAGAGAGAGAGGGAAATTTAGAGATCAGCGTATAACAAAAATATTGCAAGATACCCGCGTCACTCCTTGGATGTATTATAATATTATAGTCTGGAGCAAATGCGAGCGGCGTCCTGAACTGCTACAGAGTATATTATTGTCGGACTTGACCGACTTTCTCACTTGTTAAATCTCGAAATAGGTATCTCTTTCTTCATCCGAAAATTTTAATATCTCCTTTAATTCAGTAACCACTTTTACATCTTATAAGCAGCTTTCTAATGTTTAAATTTTGCACCTGCTCAATAGTCAATTGTACATAAAAAATTTCATCATACGCAAGAAATGTCTACCTGTTGGCGTTTTCCCATTCATGGAGTCTATGGTCAACAATTTTAAGTCTTTCTGGTCCATCCATCTATTGTTAGGCTATGTCAAATTTTACCATAAGCTGAACCATGGTATCTCTACTCCAAAACCTGCAATCAATTGAGAATGTCGAGCATTTTCCACTGCCTATTTGAACATATTTTCGACATTTGGCTTATGAGCTATTTGAGTTTGAGTTGATCTAGTTGCGTTGCTATAGATCATGGCTGAGTAGAAGTTCATAGATAGTTCAAATCAGAAACAAAATCAAGGGGGAACTTTGATTTAACTCATGCAGGACTCTTAGTAGATATGCAAGGAAGAGTCATACATACATTCACTTTTATTCATATGTATAGCTAGATGGAAATATTCGGGCACAACTGCTGTTGCCAATTGCTATTGCCTCGCAACCTCGACACAGTAAAATTATTTTTTATTTTTGACAATTTTCTAAATTCAGCCCAGAATCGAAATTGCCAAATTGCAAAATTGCAGTTTGCCCTTTATCAGCAGAAACACAACAAAAACCAAAAAATATAAAACATTGACGTCATTAATTTCATTTTCATTTTCGTTTTCATCTGTCACGTTTCTGGCGGAATTGTAGCTAAATTTATGACCAAAATGTATGCAAAATGCACTTAATGCCAGCAATTGTTTAAAAATACCAAAATTTCTGTTTGCAGCTCAAGGATAACGAATGCGTAGATTTGGACCTAGATTTGGTGATATAGCCACAACAACAACAACAACAACAACAATTTAAATGTCATCGTCAAGTGACGGTGATAAAATGTGTGCTCAGCTCCATAAATATTTATGGGCATATCCTAGCATGAACTATGTATGTTAGATAACAATAAACAAAACCCACAAATCACACTGGATTTCCAGTTTTTCGTTTAGTTTGGCGTACGCCATGCTCATAAGATTCACATCCATCAGCACATTAGGCCCCGAGCTAAATATAGCCAAAACAAAAAAAACAAAAAACACAACAAATGTTTTAATTTAGCAGAAAATAGACTTTAGCACATTATGTTGGTGATTATTCATAAATTTTGCTTTTGGGGAATCATTTTCCACCCACAGGGAAAGGAGCTCAAGACATATGCCAGGTTGGCCTCAATATGAGAAAATGGATTTTTTACAAGAAAGTTCATTTCAGAGAAATTTTAATATGCATAAATAAGACAAGCAGATGTACGCGTTCACTTAACAAATTTTGATAGACATATTCAGCGACAGCTTTAAAACTTCCCTTTCCTCAACCTTCGCAAAAGCTATCAAGCACTAAACCCATAAAAAGCCATTTACACAACGCAAAGAGGCGGAGAACAAGCAAAACCAAAGAAAAAACGAAACAGAATAAACTCTCACTCTCGCCCACAAATATTTAGATTGCATTAAATTCATGCAAACACAAAGTATAAAGGATACACACAGCGCTTATCCTCTTCCAGCTGTACAAATCCCCGCGCAAATACAACCAACTTCGGTGGCTCTCGTCATCTCCACGTTCTAGTTGAGCTGGCCAAGCGTTTTGCTCTTCCTTTTCCCATTTCGTATCCCTTTTTTTCACTTAAAAACCATTTCTCTAGGACGGCTCCATGCAAAATGGCCCACGGACATTTGGTTCAGGGCGTTCGTTTAAATTCATTTGCTTTGATTAAAACGCAGACAGTAAACGGACCCTTCTTTTGGTCAGTTTCATTTATATTTGTTTTTTCTTTCATAATTTGGTTTAAAAATAAATGGTCCCTCCTAGGAGAGAAATGTGTTGGCTTAGAAGGGTCGTAAACAATGTAACATTTATTGATCACGCAGTACAACATGCGAAACATTATGAACAAATATTTGTAATTAAGCCAAGATTCTCAGATTATGCCTTTGGCCAACGGCAAACAGATTAGAACAGCTTAGTTGGACTGAACAAGGAAAATCGCTGCTTACCGAATCAGCGAAAAAGGATTTGGTTTATGGCTTACTTTACGCCTGGTCTAATGGCGCTGCAGGCTGGACAAGCTTTCAGCTTTATGTAAGCATTTTGCGTTTGCTCTTTTATTTTGTTGCCAACAATGTAAAACAGGAATCATAATTCCTTCTTTTTTTTGCGCAAACAAAAAATTCGCATTTTTATGCCGCAGTGCCAAAGGGCAAAATACTTTTTCATTTTTTTGAAATAATAATACTGCATACTTTGGGGCAGCACGTGAAAAGCCAAATACTAAAGAGAGAGTGAGAGAGCAAAGCTTCGGTATACTCTTCCCCTCCCACACACACACACAACTAACTAAACGCCAAATTGAAAACTTAACGAAAATAGATCATTTCGACTGAATTTATAAGCAATAAATTTTGGGTCTGTTTATTGAAACATTTAATTGGCCACTTTGTGTGGAATTTTGTGCCTTTTTTTGGAATTTAATTGAACATCTTATGTTCTGACTTAAGTTATCAAGCAATTGAATATCGACACACAAAATTTAAATGAATATTAGAAAAGTTTGTTTTTTCTAGGCAGAAATATTGGCAAAGGCAACAAAGAACTTTGCAAAGTATTGAAAGGAAAATAAAACGAGTAATCAGTCGTGCGTCTTTTACAGGGTGTTAGCAGGGGGTAAGCGCATAAATCTATACCAGCTTAAGGTGGGAAGTCATGTCAACAACTCGATTTTTCTTTTTGTATACTTTGAAAATATAGTTTGGGTATTCAAGACTCCAAGTTGAATTTAACTAACAAACAACAACATTTATGCAAACACTTGAGTTAAATTCTGTTTTCGACCAATTGACCATATTAAAAATAAATTGCAACGATTTGATTTTATTTTATTATAGTTTTGGGAAGAAAACCCTATCCACGAGAACATTTGATTTGATGAGTTTTGCTAAAACTAATTTGCTTGGGGTGTGTTCTATATTTCGACGTCCAATTCCGTATAAGCCTTGGCTCACAAGATCATTCTAAGTACCTTGTGGAGTGGATACAAAAGCAATCTTGTACGTTGTTGGCTTAACTTTCATAACGATCCGCATTAATTTTATAATTTCGTCAATACTAAACGCAATTCTCCTTCCCTTCCTTCTTCTGTATTTTAAAATCCAAAAGAGCCGATACTGACTCCAGCATCGCTAACTTATTTGCATCATTTTTTCAATCGACATACTCCTCTAATGTTTCTCCAAAAGAACCAAATCCATATTCATATATATTTTACCACATCTGAATGTGAAATGATATTTTTTCTCACATTTTTTCCGGTTCCATTACACAAGGCAACACAAATTATACTTTTTTCAGTATACTGAAGGGTCGGTGGTGATTCTACATGATTTTCGTGTGCTAAAAACGAATCTGTTTTGATTTAGAGTATTTTGAGCTGAAAGTTGCAAAAAATGACTATTTTGATACTTGTTAGGATGCGTTTAGTGGGGAAACAATACTTTTGTATTGACTCTCTTTGATATTTTCGGAAAGAACTACTTTTTAACTTTGAAATAAACTATCCCAAGCAATTCTACGATTTTTTCAAATGAAGATATACATATACCATTTTTAGTAAATGTATCCGAGTTCACAAAAACCCAATATATTGTTGCTGCCCCAATGTATGCAAAGGGTTTTGTGGAAAATTTTCATCGAAATTCTATACAAATTACACGCCGGTTGTACTGTTTCTGTAAGGCATACTTTTGTGCAGTAGACAGTTTTGTTATTTAATTATTATCGAGACTATGCATTCAAAATGGTATATCTTCGCTTAAAAAAAACGTACAATTCTTAGGGATAGTTTATTTTAAAGTAAAGAAATAGTAATTTACGATAATATCAAAAATAGTCATAACAAAAGTATAGGTTCCCTAAAAAAGGCGTCTGAAAAGGGTCAAAACAGGCCCTTTTTGCAACTTTAAGCTCAAATTACTCAAAATTTCGAAGTGAATAGTCCATCACTTCTGAAGACAGATTCGTATTCAGCACACAAAAATCATCTAGATTAACCACCAACCCTTCAATGTACTGGACCTTGTTGCCAAGTGTTATTAAAGAATATATTAAATTAACTAAGTGCTCGCCTGGCCCAAACAATGTACCTAGCTGTATGCTGAAATTTTGTGCTGACTCGCTAGTTATCCCTTTAATAAAAACTATATAATTCATCCCTTGACCTCACTTTCCATTTGGAAAGAAGCTTTCATCATTCCACTTCATAAAAATGAATGTAAGTCTAATATCGAAAACTATAGGGGAATCGCTTAACTTTCTGTGATTCCAAAACTCCTAGAGCAAACTATTATATTACTTCTTAATTGCAACACCATTGTAGAAGTCTAATATCACCTTATCAGCACGGTTTTTTCTAGTTCCGGTCCACCATTACTAACTTCCTTGAGTTCAGTTCAACAATTTCTAAAGCATTTACTAAAAAAGCTTAGACAGACTTTAGTGACTTTAGTAAGGCGTTTGATTCAGTTAGTCATGAACTCCTCTTACTCATGTTACGGCTTTCTGGTTTTTCACTTTCTGCATACCTATCTAATTGCTTATCTTAAAAATTGTCTCATACTTTATACTAGTACATGTTACCTCTGAAGTATCTCAGGGGACTCACTTAGGACCCCTTCTTTTCATTTTATTTATAAATGACCTACCGCAGGTATTACTCCTACTCTAGTGCACTTATGAACGCTGATGATGTCAAACTTTGCTCAGGTGCTAATGAACATCTGCATTTACAATATGATCTGGACATGTTTTGCACATGGTGTAAAACAAATCTCCTGGACTTGAATTTCTCTAAGTGTATGGACATGACATTTCATCGGAGTAAACCCCTAGTTAACTCGTACTCATTAGGTAACTCAAACAAGCAGCTTACTCCAGAGACCTATTGAATACTAGTTTTAGGTATAACAATAAATGAGTTCATTTGTATTAAAGGTGAGGCGGTTGCTACGCTCGTATATTTGTCTGTAGGAAAGTTCCATGAGGAAAAGTCTTTTGAGGCGTTGTTTTATTTTATTCCCCACTTTATTTCGACTTGTTTGTTACTTAGCCCAACTGAGATTTGAATTAACCTCTACATCTATAAATTGCCAGCTAAATGTGATACATACATCATAGAAAAACTAACATAGAAGCACACTTTGCTGCGTCGACAACTTTTCACTCAGACATTTGTCAGCTGTTCGCTGTCATTTTGGCTCTTTGAGTTATTTTTTGACTCTCTGAGTTTTTTTTTTGACTATGTCCATCTCCCTCTAACCACCGTGTTTTCCTATGTCGACAATAATTTTGAGTAACAGATTTTGTTGTCACTATTGAAGTATCTCCTTGCCACAATGGCGTTAACATCACTCAAAAAAGAGCGGCGTTTCAAAGTGTGCTTCTATGTTAGTTTTTCTATGCAAAAAGTCATAATTCTGACACAATGGGAGGCACTTTTTGAAGTGTTTACCAATACTAAACATTCTCATTTCAATCAGAACGAAAGTACTCAAGTAGTTGAGTGACAAAAATTCCATGGTAGTGCATTTTATTGTTCTTCAACTAACGAAAATTCCTAAATTCAAGAGGAAAAAAACTAAACAAAAATTCTGAAAATTTTCGGTATTAATGCCCTTATACAGGCCTGTTCCGGTTTTCACTTTCACTTAATTTGTTCGAATTCGATTTAGTTACCTGTTCCGGTTTTCACAATTCGATAGATTTACTCGATTTGAATTCACATTGCTCGGAGTCGATGAATTCAAAAGTAAATGTGTAATTTTTACTTAATGGTGTCAAAATAATGGCTTAAAATTATTTTTGTAGCAATGTTTAGTGTATTTAGATACTTTCTGCAATCTCACATTCTTTTAAAAAAAAATGGTTATATAAAAATAAATAATTTTTATGAGAAGCTTTAATTTGTTTCTGTGCCAGCCAAATCGAAATCACTTTTTTTGTTCAACCCGGTGTTTCGGTTTTCCCTTTTTTTTTGAAACGCTTGAAACATTCGAATAAGCTTCCATTAAAAATAAAAACGACATCTTAAACAGCTTTATTAAAATACTATTAACTTCTTTGACTTTTCCGTGTGTTTGTTTTATGTTTGCAGCATATTGAGTTGAAAAAGTAGTCAAAGAAAACCTTTTGGAAATGAAACATTCGAATTGCAAATCGAATGCAAATCGTTCGAATACCAGAACAACTTAAATCAAATCGTTCGATTTTGCTTCATTTGGAATCAAAAAAATATGTGAAAACTGGAACAGGCTTATAGTGTAGTAGTGTATTAGAGCAGAAAATTATCGCTTTGATCGAAGGTCTAGAAAGTGAAGATCCCTCAAAAGGAGCATCTCCTACCAATTTATAAAGATTGGTTTAGAGATGATTTAGGTAAAAGGTTAGTTTCAGCATACATCTCAGTTCAGATATTTTTTGAAGGCTGCATTTCCTTTCTAAATTTGGGTTTCGTCTAAGTATTAGTAACGTACAGAAAACAGACAATGTCCAATCTGACAACAGAGCACTAGATGCTGCACGTGCATATTTTATTGATTAAACCGAACGAGTTAAGGTTTTAATGCTCATTTTGGACTGGGCTCGGTTCAGATCCTTACTTTCTCCAATATAGCAGAGTGGGCAGAACATGCTGTATATATTTAACCATAGTTGAACAACTTCTAGTAGACCGATCACAGTTTTTCCTTGAATGGGATATTATGGCAGCAGACAGAACTTGGGAGGCATGGCAAATGAAACTGTTACAGAAGATTGACGATAGAGAAATAAATGAGTTCGGACGGCAGTCAAGGCAGACTAATACACAATTCTTATACAATTGGCTAGAGTACAAACTATATGACAGAAATTATTTTAGGAATAAGGTTGACACATTTGCAATATCGCTTATTTTTCGTGCAAGAACTGAAAATGCTCAGACTAAATAATATGCCACATAGAACGAGGGAAAGTCGATGCCCCCCTATGTAACATGGATGAAAGAGGAGATGTAGCACATTTCATAGCGCAATGTGAGCATCGTGTACTGCACTTTGGCAAATGGGCTCTAGAGAGAGGGGAAATGCTTGACCTAATGAACGGGTCCATTTGGCCCTCTCTAATCTCATATCTCAGGGAGGCTACCAAATATAGGCAGCAGTTTATAGGGGATTTTCAAACAGGAGTGTCAACTTTATGTGTAGAGAATCCTATAATGTTTAATGTTAATTAATGAATTTGAAACGGTTTGCCTTAATTGCCATGCCCAGAAGCAAACAATCATTTATTTATATTAAAGTCAATACGTGCATTTTGTTAACACAAATTATAAAATTGTATTTAAGCATAGAGGAATGAGGTTAAACGCGTTTTAATAGCCCACATGCGTTTTGTTAGTCATATTGATTCAAGAATACACTGACAGATGGTTTTGTAATACAAATCTATTGCAATTTGAGCACAATTTCCTAATCAAAATCAATTTGGAACAGCTTTCATTTTACTTTCCAAAACCATTTGAAAATGGAAACCCTAATTATGAAATTGATCAGCTTTGAAGGCAAAAGAGCGGCCCTCTGGCTGCACAATAAGCTTAAGCTCAGCTCATCTGTAGAACTGGACTCCCATCTCTTGCCACTAATTCTAATTTTACGGTCCACTGAGGCATTTTAGTAATTCCAATTTAGTACATTTGTGGCCCACTGCAATTCTGTTGTTTTATGTTCTTAGGAAAAACTTCAAGTTGTGGTAAATCTTTTCAATGATCACAATGCTGATTATGTTTTAACAAAATACTATTCAGCAGCAACTTTGGCAGTAGATTTTGTATATAAATGAATAATGCATAACTTTTTAAGCAGAAAAGTTTATACAATTTTAAAGAGCGCGCCAGCCAAGCATAAGTAACCCCACGCAACAAGAAAAGAGTCTGAGTCGGAAAAACATTTAAAAATGAAAATCAACAGCGCAAAAAGTTAAGCATGAAATGCAAAGCGAAGGAGAAACAACCCAAGAATTTACGCTAATAATGTTAATTCCATTGCCACCACCTCCTGCACCTACTGCTAGGGATGTATGTATGCATCCCACCAGGCAACCGCTACAGATAATCAGCATCTCGGGCTTGTCTCCTTTTTGTTTTGCTTTCATGTCGAGTTTTAGTTTTGTGCTGTTCTTCCTGACTTCCTTTCCACCAGTTGTTGTTGTTGTTGTTGCTGTTGCTTAACTTAACTTCCGCGCCTGCCAGCCTCATCCTCTGCCAGGCCATTTCATTAGCATCATCCAGCAGCCCAGCAGCCAGGAGCCAACTTAATGAGATGGCGTGCAAAAAGTTTTTACTCTCTGTCTTCCTTGCGGTTGGTTTTTTATGTTATGCATAACTTTAGGCGTTTGGCTTGTGTTTAATTTAAAACAATTATTTGACTGAGCTGTAAGTGGCCAAGCTAACCACAGGCCAACCCCCCCCCCACTCAACAGTTGACCATACCAAAAACCAAAAAAAAAAAGAAATGAATCCTTAAACTGAAACTGAAAATGTTAACTTGTTGATTTAATTTGATGATTCTACCAAAAATATGAACTTTAATACTTTTTCATTGGTATTCTTGGATTTGCATAAGTCGTCGGCTTGGCTTTGTCCACATTAGTCATCGTCATAACTCATAAGTCGCGTCTCGTAATAAGCCATTTCCGTTGTCAAAGAATACCTCAAGCTGACACACTTTAAAAATACATAAAAATTATTTTATGCATTTCACACACTTCAGCCATAAAGAAATGAAAATGGAAACGACAGACTTTTCTTTGCCCCCCCACCATCAAGGCGATAAGCAATCATCACAGTGCCCGCAGAGTGCAGTAGGAGCGGAGTCGTGGAGATGTGGGTCTACCCGCTGCATTCTTTGTTTGTTCTTTGTTATAACTTTCGCTTCGTTTCTTGTTGATCTCCTCTCTTCTCGGAGTGCTGGAGTGTCAAGTTTTATTAGCTATCTCTGACCAGTCATAGTTCAGTTCAATGCTCCTCAGATCGGAGACAACAAAACTCTGCATAACAATTTATAAATCAAAATGAGAAAAAGAAAAGTAAAAGTTTCTTATGGCTACTCTAGAGTAATGACCCATTTTATGCGATTCTTATAAACACCGAAAAAAAAAACACAAAAAGAAGCTTGATTGTCTGTGTTTGGGGAATGTGGGGAGGCATTATGCAAATGCAGCTGCAGCTGCAACAATTTTTTCTGTTTATGATGAGGCAATCATGTGGCTTTGAATCAATTGGGGGTCGCACTGTGTAGATAGAGTTATTAGGCTAATTAAATGGAGGTGTTGCTGGTAAGTGAAATGTTTGAAGTGAGTGGCTTTGAATTTCACAATTTAATAAAAAATATTAGAAATTTAAAACGCACTCAAAAAAGCATTTTCGAGAGCTTAAACTATATAAATTCTTACGTTAATACGTTGTGTAAAGTTTCAAAGCCTCAATTGACATTTGGTGGTGGTCTTCAACTCGGCAATGTGAGCAAAAAGTTTCAAAGAGCTTTTAAAAGCTTCTTGCTCGACCGCTGCCGATTGAACTTTAAATTATGGTCAAGGCCTTATAGTTTTTCCATCTATAAATTCGACGACTTGGGCATATAATTCGTGCCCAAGTTACGTTTCAATGGTTATATATCGATTATTGCTAATAAAGCTATATAAGTTCTTGGCCTCAACAAAAGATGGTCTAAAGAACTTAAAGACCCTTATGTCACCAAACAATTATATGTTTCTCTGGTCAGACCTATTCTCGAGTATGGATCATGAGTCTGGTCCCCATACATATCAGGATCAATTCGAATCTCTACCAAAACAGTTCTTACTTTTCGCCCTGCTTGGCTTAAATTGGGATTCCAATAGGCATCTACCACCATACGAGCACAGACTACGCTTATTGGACCTTTCATCCCTGAATAATCGCAGGATCTACCTTAGTATGCTTTTCGTTCATAAGCTACCGTCAGGTGAGATTGACTTAAGCAGTCTGCTTAGCCTAATAATAGCCTTTGCCCTATTACTTATTTAATCTCTCCTCCTCACGAACTATGCTCTTGATGAACCATTTTGTAACCTCTGTCTAAATTACAACAAGTACTACCATCTGTTCTATGTAATCTCCCGATTTTAAGATGTAAGCAATAGTCTATTGTCTGATGTTAATTCTTAATTGTTCACTAAATAGTTTGACTGAGCTTTTGAAGCAACTATAAAATTTTAATTTTATTGCTTCTGTGATACAGGAGAAAATCTATTGATTAATCAACCTCAAAATATCAACTTGATTCATGATAAGTATGAAATTTTAACGCAGATTTTTGAAGAGCCTGTCCAAACCTTATTAAACGATTTATAGCAATCAAAGCCGACACCCAAAAAATAAATTGCTTAAAACCGCCAAAGACATATTTTCCTTACTTTAAGGTTGCTAATAACGTTAAGGTATAAGGTAATTTTAACTTTGGAAAACGTTGCGTCAAATTACCCTAAAGTACCCAGTCATTTGTTAAGCTATCAGCTTGCAAAAAAAAGCGCTTGGCGCAGACGATAGAGCGTCGCCTTAGAAGTGGAGGTCGTGAGTTCGCCTTTCACTGCAAGAGTAGATTGTTATACTCTATACCATGGGTACACATAGTATATTAAGTTTGTGCAAAAGTATGCAACAGCGAGAAGGAATCATTTACGACCCTATAAAGCATATATATTCTTGATCAGCATCAACAGCCCAGTCTATATTGCCAAGTCCGTCTGTATGAACGCACAGATCTCAGAGATGGTAAGAGATAGAGGTTAAACATGTATGGGACAAATACTTCTTGTACTTGCAGGCAGATCAAGTTTATTTTCAATTTTTGCCACGCCCCTTCCCGCCCCCGCAATTTGAAAAAAACGTTATATCTGCCACAGTTTTGAAAATAGATGGTTCGTACCTTTTAAAGATATTTGGTTATCAAGAATATTTATCGAGTGATAAAGATCGGATGAACGATAGTTGAGTTATAAAGAAAACAAACAATAGTGATGGGTAGCAGGCCGCAACAGCGATGGGCAGCACTTCACACAATTTATGGCTGCTTTGCCACTTTGTGTGGCTTCTAACTTAAATTGATTAGATATATAAAAACTTTGGGGGTATAGAGTATGTTATGTTTCTTTCATGGATTTTTAGTGTGGAGCTACTGCATATCCCGTGGTACCTACACAGAAGAAAAAAGACCACCATATTTAGTATCAAACGGGTATTTTGAGTATCGAATCGGCCTTCATCTGAAAATAATATCAAGATGATATTATCGCGTCCATATGTTTAGGTGGAAATAGTATCCCATTGATATGAAAAATTGATATTATTTAAGCTAGGGCTGATATTTGACCTTTTTTTCTGTGCATAATAGTGCGGTAGTCGTCTTCTCTTTTAGCTCTAACAGGCTTGTTTCAGGGAGTACCAACAGTGGTCCGCAGGGTTGTCAAGCCCATCATGATTGTTGTGAAGAAATCTAGTAATTTAAGAATTTGAGTTTGAATTTGAAATATTGTTTTGTTAACGACTTTGATGCCTAGTGGTAACCCTATTGTTTAGCCTTTAGTGGCAGCCCTATTGTTTAGTGTATCGATAAGCGCCCTCGTCGATTGTTTCGATTGGTTTGAGCATTCGACGATTGATCTGAGAAGAGGGCAGAACGCGACGAAGCGTAAGTGAAAGAAAAGATCAATTTGTTAACCTTAAAATGCATAAATATTGTTTTATAGGAGATAAAACCCCATGATGCATCATCATACCGCATACTATTCCTTTACCAAATAATAAATACACATTGTGGATCATTCAGTTGAGCGTGTGTGTGTTTGGAGGTGTGTTTGGAAGCCTGGCGTCGTTTTATTCGCAAAGTTCACCCGAAGTCGAATCAACAATGATGTTACCTGCCATTTTGCCCCTTGCGGGACCCCGACATCTTACATTAAGAAATTGAAACTAAAGCTGTTATTTCATTTATGTGAGTTTTCAATATGAGAAGCTTAAAAAATGTTCTGACCATATGAGAAATAGTCTATCTGAGTTTCTCAATTGAGTTTTTTGACAGCCAATTTAAAACTTTCTGAGTTTTTTGAAAACCAATTGTTAAGAAGAACTCAGTCAAGTGAAATAACAGCTTAAAGACCTATTCTCAGATGACATAAATATTATTTTCGTCACAGTGATTCGTATAAATATGACAGTTGTTCAAAATAATTCATCTTCATTCAAATGAAGCCTTGTGACGAAAATAATTTTTAGTCGATCTGAGAATAGGCCTTTACTGCCTTGTTTTCAATTGGACTTCCATAAAAGTTTTTCGAAAGTGGAATTGATTCGTGTTCTGGTAAAAGTAAAACGAAAGACTTTTGCGGACTCAAACGTTTTGCCTTTTTGGCTAGAGAAATTAAAAGTGAATTGAAAATTTTGGATAAAAAAAAAAAGACACCCACAAAATGAAAATAAAACATAGTTATTTGCAGGGCTGCAAACCCAAAAAATTTTTCGGAACCTCCGGCTTGCGGGTTCGAACCAAAATTTAACAACGGTTAAGGTTCGGAAATTTGAGGTTCGAGGTTTTTGGGCGTTGGTTTTGGTTCGAACCTTGGTTCGTTGGGTAAAACGCAATATATTTAAAATAACAATACAATAGGTATACACTTGACGCCAAGATACATTGTAAGACTGTAAGACGTCGATTGTAATTTACGTGAGGTTGGCGCTTGTGTGCTGGATATGGACTTCCTTCTAAGCTAGTGTATAACTCTTTAGTCCGCCCTCTAAAAAAAATCAAAAATGTCTAAGTGTCAAATAATTAGCTAGAATTACAGGTTCCGGCAAAACTTAAAAGTTTCCAAGATTCGAGCCTACCAGAGAGCTATATCTGGTGGGAAAAACATCTAAATTGACAACGCTGCGTGTGGCACACACTTCTGTCTGTACTTTTGTTGCTGGATAAGACGGCTGTCATGTTTCTGCAGTAGCATGCACCGAGTTGCTTAGATTGGCGCATATGTATATGTATAAGATGAAAATTAAATCGTTCAATACATTGTGCGGTGTACAAAGGTGTTTACATTCAATATGTAGTATATTTCAAATTAATATCTCTGACTGGAAGTTTTGTGGTCTATGTGTATGTGATATAAACTGCGCATAAGTATGAATATATACATATGTACATAGGTAGGCAATGAAGTACTACATACAATAGCACTCTCTGATTCTTCACGTATTTAAATTGTTTTACATATGTACAAAGTACATTGTACATACATATATGTATGTATGTTAACAACCATTGGGAGTGCGAAAAGAAGAAAATAAGAAATCGAAGACATTTACTTTTTGAACCGAACCAAAAGTTCGGGTTCGGAACGGGTTCGGCTTCATCTAGTTTCGTCCTCGTGGTTCGGTTCAGGGTTTGGTTCACAGTAAAAAATAAGCCGGAATTCCGGGTTTGAACCGAACCGGTTTTGCAGCCCTCGTTATTTGATCAATTTAAGAAGTCTTGGTATTCTAAAATATTACAGACTGACCTTTTTTTTTAGTTTTGAGTAACAAATTTTACGAACGCTTTCTATTTCTTAGAGTCTAGCAAAAGAGAATCATAAAACGAGGAAAATTTGTGTTCTGAGTTCCACATTACGAAAGCTCCGACCAGTTCGATAGGCATTACTCAATCGATAGTCGTTTAATGTTGGTCGAAGGGTCATCAGTCTATAAAAAAGTGAAATTTTTTACAAAATCGAGTTGATTTCGTTTGTGACCAATAATCTGAATATGATGGCTATTTGAGAGACACAATTTGGCCGATTGTATTTCGAAATAATATTATAGTTTAATTTGTTAAATTATTGGTGGTACAAATGTTTGCAATTTTGAGCTGTCAAATGTCATTAAGCTCAGCATTTTTTGTAACTATTATTGTAGTAATAAAAATCTAAAACGAAAATGATTATATTCAATAGCTGCCATTTCACAATTATCAATCGATAAGCGGCAGTGGAACCACAGCAAGTTTCACGTGGAATTCAGAACATGAAAACGAAAACGTTTCGGAATAGTTGCGGAATTACTGTTAAGAAGTAAATGGAATTGAGAGCACGGCTGCTAGTTTAACTTTCAGCAAACAAATTTACTAACTGCCATGCTCCAATTTTCACTTTCGCAAAAATGTTTGCGATTTGGAAGAAAATTTGTTCAAAAAACCGGTTTAAAATCGCAAAATTTTTGCGAAAGTAAAAATGGGAGCATCTCTGTAAGGCAGCCTTTACACTTGTCATATATCTCCAAGTAGTCGGTTGTCAAAGGGTTCTCTAAAGAAAAACTCTTATCTAATAGAAAGCCAGCTTTATCAACGGAATGAAAGAGCTTCCAAACTTCCAAACTGTTTTGGGATTGGCTTTTCATTTATCCAGCAAGTTTATTAACCTTAAGCAATATATACTTTCACCTAACATTACACGGTTAGAAAAGCGCTGATAATTGTTAGTGAGTTTTAACTATGGTTTCCAATAATTTATAGTTTGTTTAATGCTCAAACATTTCGGCACAGCAAATTAAGCTTAGCTCTCTAGAGTAACTTTCCTGTTTGGCTTATATCCCAATCTCATTTGACCAGCTCTAGTTTCAATGAAAAATCAATAAAAAAAAAACTTCTACCTTTTTGGTTCAAACCATTTCTCTTCCACCCTCCCCACAAAGCCATTGTCCAGGAATTCCAAGTTCTGGGCGACAAAGCGTATAAAAGTTGAACAATAATAACAAAGCAGAAAATCAATTGCAAGTACTTAAGCAAACAATGGGGCCATGTAATGAAAGAACAGCCTAACACAACTTCTTTCCCATCAAAGCTTCCCTCCCCCCCCTCCCAAAAAAAAAGAAACAATAAGAGCTCTGACTCTGCCTCAGAGGCGGCCTCTTGTGTGGCGCTCCCTTCCATTACCCAATAACAAGTGGCGTCTAATTTAGCACAAGACGATTATTTAGATATCAACAACATTGCCAATTACAGCAACAAGAGAGAGAGAGAGAGAGAGACAGAGCCAAAGCGCCCAACATAAATTAAAATAAATAAATTGCGTGGCTCGCACATCCCAAAAATAAATAAAAAACCAAAAATCACACGCACACAGCAGATTTTAAACGAGCGGAAGCGTTTAATTAGCGGGTTTAATAATTCAATCAGCGTGTTTAGTTTGCTGCTAATTTTTGTACAAATTCAACAAAGTAATTTTTGGGTGTAAATTTCTTTTAAACGAGTTTAAATTAGACCAATTATTATTATTTTTTCCATTGAATTTTGTGGTCACAGTTTGTGTAATATTGAATGGTTAAATTACGAGTAGGTTTTGGTTTTGGTAACTGAACTGAACAGGGAAACTCTTAATGTCCTGTGGCTTATGGCTGTAATGTGTACTGCGGTTTGCAGTTGAGCAGTTTTTGGGGGTGAATTTATATGCTTTTTGTATCGCCGCCACCTGCTTGGGTTACCACAAGGAGCTCCTAGAACTCCATCAGAGGTTTTGTTATGGGTTAATGAACTTGTGTTAATTGGGTTAAGGGTGGATATGTGCTTTACATTTGAAGTTAATTGTTAACTGGAAAAGAAAGAGCCCTGTTTAAGTCATAAACTTTATTCATTTGAGTGCCCAAAGACAGAGAACTTGAAGATTTTATAAATGCATAAAGCAGGAGTAAAATTTTCGAATATATATTGGGCCTCTGTCGCCCATTTTGTTTATAATCGTGGTTGCAGACGTGTTCGAAACAATGCTACCTGCTCCCAACAACAGCGGCAATGACTACAACACTGCGGCATCTGGACTATGCAGACGATATATGCCTCCTGGCAAATAGGCTAAGCGACCTGGCAAACACATAAGCCGACCTGGACACCTCAGCAAAAGTGGCTGGCCTCAAAATCAACACGACGAAGACGAAAGCGCTCAGCATCTGTTCCGGACAATCCGAGGCTCTGGTTTTGGACAGCAATCTGGGTAGCGTAGTCGCTGTTAATGGAGGGACGGAACTGGATGTGGATTCACGCCTGCAAAAGGCTTAAGGTGCCTTTAGGATGCTGTCAGCTGTTTGGCGATGCTCGTCATATCCACACTGGCTCAAAATCAGACTTTTCATGTCCAACGTAATGCCAGTGCTCATATAATGTTCTTCCACTTGGAAAATTACAACATCCATAGTGTCAAAACTCCAAACATTTGTAAACCGCTGCCTGCCCCGCATATTCGGCATATTCTGGCCTGACAGAATACGGAGAGAGAATATGGAGAGTGTCGAGACGATAATACTCAGAATGAAATGGAGCTGGATAGTACACACGTTGCGGAAAATGGAGAACAACATCGCAAGGAAGGCAATGGAGTGGAACCCGTTGAACGGAGTCGGGCGGACACCAGGCAGACCCAAAGAAACTTGGAGAAGAACTGTCGGTGGAGAGACGGAAAGCATCAGCAAAAGTTGGGGAGATCTCAATGCGACAGCTCCTCCGTCAGTTTTAAAGCTATGTACGCCAAACTTTGCACGAAATCTTTTGGTACAAAGACGCTGCACATTTGTCGGATCCAGCCGGATCGGATGACTAAGGCATATAGCTGCCATAGGAACTATCGGTGGAAAAAGTAGTTTTAGTTGGAAAAACTTTTTTGTGTTCAACGCGAAAGCCCCCAAACCTCGTATTTATAAGTTTCTATGCTTTTACATAATTCCACCAAGTTTAATGAAAATCGGTTTACTTTATAGTATAGCTGCCATACAAAATATAGTTCTAAAAAAAATGTTTGGATGGAAAAACTTTTTTGTTTTTAATGCTATTGCTTCCAAACTTGTTACTGATTAATATTATATGCTACCACTCAATTCTGCCAAGTTTGATCCAAATCGGATGACTAAGGCATATAGCTGTCATAGGAACGAACGGTTAAAAATAGTAGTTCTAGTGAGAAAAACATGTTTTGTTTTCAATGGTAGCTTAAAGACGGCTTTCCAGCTATGAATATTTTCGGTTTCCACACAATTGTGGGAAGTTTGGTAAAAATCTGATATATTCATCAGTATAGTTGCCATATTACAAACAGGCAAGCAAATGGTCAAAGTAGTGGCTAAGCTTGAAAAATAACTCAGCTAAGAATTTTCGACGGAAATCTTTTAAAACCTTAATTTATATAAATTATATAAGCTACAAGGGTATATAAACTTTTTTAATTTAACTTCATTCGATTCATTTACATGTGAAACCAAACGATTATAGGCCAATCAGCATATATGCTCGTTTCTTCTGAAAACTCTTGAGAGACTTATAGACGCACACCTGAGGCAAACTATAAGTCCCGCACACACGCAACATGCATACAGCAAGGGTAGGTCTACTGGAACCGACCTGCACTCCCTGGTTTCAAGAACTGAAAGATCACTTGAAGTAAGAGACTTCTCTCTAGTAGCATTTCTCGACATAACGTCCAACCTAACGCCATCACCTTTGCCTTGACATATGTGGGAACAGATGGGCCGCTAGTAAGATTAGTCGACCAACTGCCAACCAGCAGGACGGTGTACTTCCAGCTTGGCGGTGCAGATGTGTTAACAGAGGTACTCCGAAATGAGGTGTTCTCTCTCCGCTGCTGTCTGTTGTAACAGTTAACCAACTGCTGCGGCTTATGGAAGCGGAGGGACACTTAGTGGTGACTTACGCGGATGATATTGCCATCTATAAATGTGGAATGCTTCCTAAAACGTGGTGTGACCTCATGCAAACCGCACTGAGAAGTGGACAACATCTTGTGGCTTGGGCATGAACCCAGCTGAAATGGAATTAGAGCTTTTCACTAGGAAGTACAAAATTCCTGATCTTATCCCTCCTCAAATCAACGGACTAAGCCTAGCGTTTGGTGACAATGTCAAATACTTCGGTGTCGTTTTGGATAGGAAACTACTCTGGAACGACAACATAAATGAACGCATTAAAAAGGCAACCATTGCTCTTTTCTCTTGTAAAATGTCCATTGGCCGCAAATTGGGCTTTTCCCCGTCCATAGTACATTCGCTTACATAGCCGTAGTACGCCCCATACTACTCTACGAAGCACTAGTATGGTGACCACCACTCCGGAAACAATCAGCTCCGAACAATCTGCATAATGTACAGAGAAGTGCGGAAATATGTATTTGCGGCGCTCTCCGAACTTCACTATTATTCACCTTCTACTACTAGACCTGGTAGCAAAGCAAATGGCTATCACAACAGCCCTAAGACTACGAGAATCCGATGCCAGGACACTCTACCATACTCGAACAACAAGAGAGTATACCACTAAATACAGACTACTATGTATGTACCACAAACAACGTTCGACAAATTATACGACGTCTATATCCCAAGCCGACACGATTGGGACAACCTTTTCCATAGCAGAGCTAACGCCATTAACAGCTACACTGATGGTTCTAAGCTCGACGAAAAAGTAGGAGGTGGCGTTTTCTCTCCGCCTTCCTGACACAGTGTAGTGTGTATCAAGCAGAGGTGGTAGCCATCCAGGAAGCTGCCACCTGTCTTTGCACACTCACGGTCAAATAAGAAAACGTATTTATATATTCAGATAGTCAAGCCGCCCTTAAAGTACTTGACTCATATATCAACAATGCTAAAACACTTACGGAATATTGCTTATCTCTGAATGAAATCGCACGACATTTTGGTATACACCTTATATGGGTGCCTGGACATCGCAACCTAGAAGGAAATGAGTCTGCGGACAAACTGGCCAGAATAGGTACCACCATCGAGCTCCTTTCAGAGAAGAGCACTAAAGGGATGCCTATGGCAACATATAAGCTTCAGACAAAAGCTTAAACACTTAGTCTTGCTACGAATTGGTGGAAAAACCTTTCCTCCTGTAAAGTTGCCAAAAACGTACTAACACACTTTTACGTCACAGAAGGAACTACATATCACTTATGATGGGGACCCTCACGGGTCACTGTCTTATTGGCAGACACGCAGCACGCCGAGGCGTCACTTACCATGACTTCTACAGAAGTTTCGGATACGAAGAAGTGCAGGAATCGGTACAACACCTTCTTTGTCTTTGCCTTGAGTAGAAGGAGACTCAGGACACTTGCTCAATCTCTGCTACTCAACTTCTCGGAGACATCCGGGCTACAGATCCCAGTTCTACTCAAATTCATTATGTCCATACATTGGATCATTAAAGAGGACCCTCCTCAGTGTTAAAAAATTGGGTGTAAATTTGACATCGCAATGGGCCCAAAGTGGCTTAAGTGGTAACTTCAATCGATCGCTTATGGCTTGAAAGTACAAGAAGGGCGATGTTCGAACTTGAACATGATATTCAACTTGGCCCACACGTAGTGTAAATCTCATACTTAAATATTTAGCCTATGTCATAATCATGACACCTTTTGTAATAGCATTAAATATTAGTAGCCGCAGTGACAAGGATCAGCCCAGCTTAGTAGACACACCACCTGAAAAGGATCAACCATGGGAACCATTTGAAAATGTCATGCGTTTCCCAGCACTTAATATGCATCGTGTAAGGCAATGTGTATTCCTCTCACGAATGCATTTTTATATTTATACACACGCAGCTATCTTACAAATACTGCCTTAGTTAAGTTTAGAAGTTAAGGGATGAGAAATTCTTACTAAAAGCTAGCTCGCTCACACTGAGCGACTCAGTACAAATGAAATCTTACAGCCGTGCTCAACCAAAAGTGTATAAGTCAGTGCAGGCGACGTGACATTGAGTGACGTCAATGTTAGTTCAACTGTTTAAAGTATAAAGAGGCCCACAGCCTATTTACATAGACTCCACAAATGTGCTGTGCAGCGTTAGATTAACTGTTAAGCGTAACATTAATTCTTAGCTGCTAAAATTCAAAATGTTAAATGTGGCAAATATCATAACTTCTGCTTCTACTTCCCTACTTCATTGTATGAAACTTTTCGTTACTTTGCATATTCGTAGAGGCCTTCAGCTCTAGACTTGGCTTGATCCCTTGAGCTGTTGAGTCAAATATTTGTATTGTTTATTGTAGATATTTCCATTTTTAATGAACAAAATGGTTTTAATGTTTTTTTATGGTGAAATTTCTGCGCTTCTGTCTGACTCTTCAGTTGCAGCTTAAAGCGTTAAAATAGCAAATGTCTGCCTCACGTTCATATAAGGAAAAATGCGAGGCAATAAATTTTCGCAGTCACTGAGAGTGTTGGCTGCTTAATGAAAATAACAGCAGCAAAAGAAAAAACGAAGCAATAGGAAATAAAGATAGACAGTCAACCTGCCAGCAAGGTAAGGTCTGGTCAATGCAACTGCCATTGATGTCCAAGAACACACACACACACACACACAACCAGACGGAGCAGCAGTAGCCAGCAATAACCATCAAAGTCAGCGCCAAATGTTTACTCAGATCTCCCCTCTACCCAACCACCTGCATATGGCCATGTCCAATGTGGTGCTTGGAGCAACTGCAATTGAAAATGACTCTAAGCTTTGATTTGATGACCATGTGTTGAGACGCTGCATTTCACTTTGTGAGTGAAATTCACAATCTATGGATCAGCCTAAATGAGTGCATCCGTTGAAGTAATTTCAAGCGTAATTATATTCAATTTCAACTTGTTCTAGGCCACGGCAGCAAAACTAATTTAGACGAAAACAACAGAGAGACGCTTCAATTGCTTAACTAGAACAAAAGCGAGCTGTTCCTCCTATTAGCAAAGCAAATATAATTACTAAGGCTAACTGGGGCAACAAAAATGCCAAGGCAGACAGCCAGGAAGGCAGGCTGACGGGCGTATGAATGCATAAATGCCGAACAATGCAGCATGAATATATATGCCAGATGCAGAGATTCCATACCACACCACACCAGGACACGCATAGAGATTACATGCTTGAATGTGTTAAGTGGCAGGCAGGCAGGATGGCATAACGGACACCCAAGGACGTGCAAAACAATGTTCTATGTGGGATGTTCCTTCCAATCTGAAGTAAATGTGCTCCCCCCCCCCCCCCCCCTATTATGAAAAGCTGGCTACGCCTCTGCCACTTGCCAAGTGATTGAAATGCAATTTGTTGGCCTTACCAAAATTTCACACAAATCAAAAGGAAAGCTGCAATATTATTTTGACAAATGGTAGCTCTTTTTTCTTCTTTCTTATAGATAAATGTGAACATTTCATCAAAACTGACAGCTGCCGACATGTAAGTACAAGCCATGTTTCATCTTGATGGAAACCCAATGACATGAACTCATTTCCACTTCATTTAACCAAAAACTTTAATTAAACTAAAATAAAAATCAATATGCCTAACGCGTGCCAAGGCCCAACGGGAATGCTCTATTCGTACATTTTGACTCATCCACCGAGAACTGAGAATTGTGGGGACACAAAAAAAATGTCTAATGACACGCAAGTTAGAAGTTATGTATGGGTGTGGCTGACCCGTAGAGCTGTATGATCTATAAGCTCTGTTAATGATACTTTCCAAGTGAAAAGAAAAAGGCACGCAATTTTTTGCTAAAACTAGCGCACGCACATTATATTGCAATTTGTGCGCGACTTTCGCAAAAAACAAAAAGCAATTTGGCTTTTGGACTGGAGGCCACTTGTGTGCCGCCCCATAAGGACATTGCAACTAATGCTGCTGCTGCTACTGCTGTTCGTGAGAAAAGTCAATGTCAAGGTGTCTCTGCTGAGGCATTCAAGTAATTTTTCTATTAATACATTTTATTGTATTTATTTTGTTTCTGTTCGCATTGTTGATCGACTATTTGTGCATTTGATTGCATTATTTACTACCTTTGGCAGCTCATTAATTATTTATAGTGCCTGGCGCACATGATTCACCAGTTTAATTCAATTCCAGCAAAATTGTTTAAAAGCCCAAGAAATGTCCCCGGCCACATTTCACATTTCACTTTGGCAGTTTTTTAATTAAATTTTGTCAGCCTTACAGGCCAATGCTGTCAACGTTGGTGCTTCGTGTCCTTCTGTTCTAATATCTGGCAAGCTGCAGCAGCAACCATTTCCAAATGCCTGTCCATTCGGTTCTAATTGACAAAATTGATTAAAATGTTTCGTAACATTTTGCACCAAACTGACATTTATCTTAATTGTTTGAAGGAAAAATGGAATAAAGCCCCTAGACAGCCAGTGAGACATTTCCAAAAATAAAGAAGATGAAACTCTTAATTAGATAATGGCTGTCAGAGGCTGTAAAAACTGAAAATTGAATTTTGTAATGGAGAAATGTGTATGCAGAAATGTTGCAGACAAAAGGAAAAAGTAAATATTTGTAATCTCTGCAAATTCTTGATTATTTTTCATTTTAGAAAGATTGTTTGAAATGGAAAAAAGATGACACAAAATAACTCAAAAGAAGTCATTTGCTCAAAACTTAAGGCTTTTCAAACAGAAAAAATCTAAAACTTTGAGGTGAAAACATGAAAACATGAAAACATGAAAGATAACACAGGTGTAAAAGCTTTAGCACCAGTGAAGATAGTTAACTGTCCATTTGTATTTTTGGCCGCTGAATTCAAATCAATTGTCCCAGCACTTCAGGTTTACGAGGTATTTGCATAAACGTGTGTTGAACGAGTTTTTTTTTTACATTTGTAGGTCCTGTGGCCTCTTAAAGTAACTTTCTTAAACCAAATTTGTTTTATTAGGAGCTGAATTGAATGTCGTTACAGAAAAACCAAACGCAAAGTTTTGTTTTTGTTCATACAATACAATAGATACAAATTTTTGGATTTTAAAATGGAAAATCTGCAGATTTTTTGATAATCTCGAAATTTCTTTTTTCAAATTTAAGATTATTCTAAAAAATGTTCTGATATTAAAAAAGAATTCACAAAAATGACCGCGCTTTTAAAAGTTGTACATCAAATTTTCGATTTTTTTTTGTATAATATTTACCATTAAAATTTCTTGTAGTTAGAAAATAACAAAGTTGCTATTTGTGAAACAAAAGAGTGGACATTAAAAAGTTTTTTTACATTGATTTTGATTGATTTAAATACATTTTAGAGGTTAATATTATTTTAAAAATGTTATAAATAGTTGTAAATTTTTGTAGTTTTTGTTCTATAACTATTAAATGCGAGATGATATCGAAAAACTAAAGATGTGGTAAATTAGAAAACACAAAAGACTACCAACTGTTATAATCTAAGGTTTTTAACAGAAGCAATAAATTTTTCAGATTTATTTAAACTTGGCAAACAATCGATTTTATCAAAAAATATCCATATTAAAATCAATAAATTCAACGTTTTCTGTAACGTTATTCAATGCAGCTTACAATAAAACAAATTTGGTTTGAAAAGGTTACTTAATGTAGCCACAGGACCTACAAATGTTAACTAACCTCGCTCAACAAACGTTGATGCAAATATCTCGTAAACCTGACGTGCTGGGGAAAAAAGAACAATTGATTGGAATTCAGCGACCAGAAATATAAATGAAAAGTTAATTAACTTCTCTGGTGAAAAAGTTGGCATTTATTTGTAAACCTGTGTAATTGGAAAGTGAAATGGAAGCCAACCAGAAAAGTTTAGTTTTTATTTTTTTTTTATTGTAAAATTCGGTTGTCGTCTAAGCGCCTTCCCCCAAACATCTCAAAACTAATAGTCAAAATTAACAGAATGTTTTAACCAAAGAGTAGTCTGAAAATCATTTTACTTGTCCGATGTGGACCTACAATTTTCCATGTGGGTGCTGTGTGTGTGCAAAGTTTGTTCCGCAGATATCTCACAAACACACACACAGCACACTCATGTAAAGGGAGATTTTTGAAGCGTTTGTTTTTTGAATTAACAGAAAATTTGCAATAGTGAAAGAAATATATATTTGGAGCAATATATCAATGCAGTGTTGCCATTTTAGCTATTTAGTAGCTTTATCTATCAATTTTGAAAGTGGAAATGATATTAATTTTTTGCAAATGCTATCAGCTACAAATCTGGCAATTTTTAAATTATGTCAAGTTTTTTGTTTTAGTTATTTTGTAACTTTTAAGTCGTGGTGCAAAATAGTGCCTAATAATTTCGTTTAGAACTTTCCCTCAGTACAACAAAAGTAAGCAGTGATAAACTAAGGCATAATCGTTAGAAATAGTTCCAAAACAGGGCTTATTTTAGTACTAAGGCCCATGAAGGGATCTGTCACTACTGTGGTCCAATGAATATGTTAAACCTGGTGAGGGCTAAATTGCTCAACAGATTTCAGCTGATGACTTTAAATGCTATTTTAAACAGAGCTGCAAGCCAAATTATTGTTTTTAACTTCCTATTAGCTGGTTCGAACTGAAATTGGCCAATGCACATTGGTTTTTTTTATGCCTTTTTTTTGGCATGAACTCTAGTTGTTAAGATATTGACCCCAAATTTGGTTTGTACGCATATTTTGGACCCCAAAGACGACTTGCAAGGATTCACTCAATTTAAACCAATATTTTATATAGCTGCTATATAACCGATCTGGCAGATTTGCTCCAACCTTGAACCTCTAATGCTACTAAACTGAAATATGGTTTGTACTCGTGTTTTTTGCTTCTAGTACTTATAAAATCGGATTTGACTTGGACCATTACTTCATATAGCTCCAATATAGCCGATCTGGCCGATTTGAGCTTACTTTGTTGGTTTCTACGCAATTGAACTGAATTTAAGTTTAAACATGTATTTTAAGCTCCTTAAGCGACTTACTGAACTTTGTTCAACTCGGCACACTATATTATATAGCTGCCATATAACCGATCAGGCCGAGTTGTACCAATTTAGTTGGTTTTAAAGATATTGAACTGAAATTCGGTTCGAACACGTATTTTAAGCTTTTTAAGCGACTTATCGAAAATAATTCGATTCGGCATACTATTTCATATAGCTGCAATAAAACTGATCTGCCCGATTTGCTCCAACTTTGTGGTATTTTACGCTATTGAGCTGAAATTCGGTTTGTAATTTTATTTTTAGTTCTAAATACGACAGAACTTTTTTGTGTTTGACGCTACCAAGCTTTTATCTCTTTCTCATGTAATCTATTCAACTTAAGCACGAATTCAGCTGCAATTAAGCCGATTTTCTCGAAAAGTCGCACGTTGTAGCAAGAAGTGTTAGTTACTCATAAATCTGCACACACTGAGCAGCGTTGTGCCATGCTTAACTATTATTCCACAAAACACAGCTACACTGGTTAGGGTCAACCTAAAATTACACATTAACAACACGCGGCACAATTGGGCAACCGAAAACAAAAATGACAAACGCGGTATCAACTTGTAATCTTAAATATCTGGACTACAAATTTGCATTTTTAAAATTTTTATTTTGTTTCTAAGTTTTTAAGCAGACGCACTAAAAGTTGGAAAATATTTGCTGCCAATTTTACAAAAAGCACGTGGCACTCAAACCGCTGACTTCAACAGCCCGTCAACAAAACAATGTTGCCACAAAGTTTGAATATGTTTTGTTTTTTATCTAATAGGAGTATGTAAATAATAAAAACCAGTTAATATTTGAAATCTGAAAAAAAAATTTTTGGGGCTTATTCCAAAAAAGGGTAAAAAAAAAAACACTGTGCAATGGTTAGTGTTTGGAAATTTCAGTTTTGAGTTTTCTGGGAGAGGGTTTTGGTTCGATCTCTGGTTTGGTTCAAGTTTTACCCAAATAATATAGAAATGCATATTAAGTGACTAGTATTCAAAATAATATTCAGAATTTCTGTACCTATCAACTGAGAACGGTTTAGGTTCAGCATTTTTCCCTACTTTGGATTCGTTTAAGGTTCGGTTAACAGTTTAAGAAAGTCGGAATTTATGGGTTTAAATCGGTTTGGTTTATAACCAGGCCCTGTTTTTAAGCATAAGGATGGTTTAAAGAATTTCAAATATTGTTTATTTTTAATATTATTTCGAAAGTATGGACTATGCAGATATAGCAAATGTAGCTGCATTTGGTCTTGACAGGAAAATTTGTAGGTAAAATTTTAACGAGCCAATAATTCACAGAAGATGAATTTTCACGTTATTACAACCTTCCTTTCAGATAAGCTCAAAACTGAGACCAGCCAATTTTTGTTTAGAACTAATCTATTTTATGCTTTTTTGGGCGGCGATTCAAGTTCGGCTCGGACTCCCAAATAACTTGGGGATTCTACCTCCAGGACTGTTTGCAGACCGCAATTTAAGTAATTTTGTTGTTTTAACTCCTTGAAAAGAAGATTTTTTTTAGTTGTTTGTTAGTTTCTTTTTTTTATGTTTTCTTTTTATTTGAGTTCCAAAATCAAAAATTTTTTAAGTTTTGACTTTTACCTATTTTTTTTATTTTTAGCTATTTCTAGCCATTATTTTCTGCAAATTTCTGCAACACTGCATCTATGCCTGCCATTTACTTCTTAAAGATTATTTTACGTAAATGTTGCCCGCGATTTTGCCTGAGATAGTCCATCCGTAAGCTGCAATTTGGCCTACTTTTTCGGCTGGTATCTCAGCAATGGAAGCTGTAATGTTGTCTTTCAGGGCTGAAATGGTGGCTGAACGAGAGACTTCACGTAGCCCCATAAAAAATAGTCTGGTGCCGTCAAATCACATAATCTTGGCGGTCGATGGACTGGTCCAAAACGTGAGATTAATTGCTCACGAAACTCGCCTCTCAATTGATCCATGGTTTCGCGTGTTGTGTGACACATGTCAAACAAGTCCAGTTCTTCCATTTAAGGCAAAAAAAGGGTAATCATCGCACAGTACTTTGCTCCATTGACTATAACGTTCCAGTTTTCATTATTTTTGAAAAAGTACCGTCCAATGATGGCGCCGGCTCACAAACCGCACCACACAGCGCTTTTTTCAGGGGGAATTAGCATTGCTTTTCAGACCAAATTCAGCAATTCAGTTTGTTGACGTACCCATTGAGCCAAAAAAACATATTTCACAGAGCACGAATTTTGAAAATAAAATTCAATGATTTGCAAGCTCTATTCGTTTGTAAATCTATTCATAGTGAAATGGCTAACCTTACTGAACATTTTTGGCGTTGCCACATGTTATGTATCACGCGGCAGGTGTTAAAAAATGTACACTGGCAAACCAATAAGCATAAAAATCCCATTTTATAAACTTGGTACGCAAAATGCACATGTTTTGACGATTTTGGAACATCTGAGAACTCTTGGTTTGAAAATGAGAGGAAAATTACTATTTGCCTTTGCCGTGGGATTGAACCAAAACTTAGTCTGTATGTTGAATTCAATAAATATTTTAAGAGGCGATATTTGAATCAGTTTGTAAGACTATAAGCCTCGTACTCAGGACGACAGTAAATTCCTTTCGTCACAGTATTTCACATAAATAGAAACACTTTCTAACAGCTCATGTGCTAAAGCAAAGTAAAGGTGTTTCTAGTTATATGAAGTACTGTGATGAACGGAATTTTCTATCATTTTGAGTAAAGCCCTCTACGCTGTTGTGAAGTAACGAGAAATAAAGTAAAAATGCTATATATGAAAATTTAACATTACTTCTTGTTACTTCACAACTGCGTAGAGGGCTTTAGGGGCTTAATGAAGGAAAAAATGTTCGATTTCGGAAAAACTACTTCCAATGTCAAAAAAAGAGCAATAAACAAGTAAGAAAGTCTATAATATACTCGGTGCCACCAAAGTTTGTAAATACCTCATCAATTGCCGTTGCGGCCAGTGCTACCTATCATAATTGTTTGTTTTTCTTATAACTCGACTATCGTTCATCCGATATTAATCATTTCTTCAGCAAATCGATAAATAATACTGAATTCTAGAACCATCTATCTACGAAACTGTGGGAGATTTAACGCGGGGGCGGGAGGGGTCGTGGCCAAAATTGAAAATAAACTTGATCTGCCTGTAAGTACAAGAAGTATTTGTCCCATACATGTCAAACATCTATCTCTTACCATCTCTGAGATCTCTTCGTTCATACGGATAGACATGGCTATATCGACTGGGCTGTTGATGCTGATCAAGAATATAAATGTGACGAGCCTGAGCCCAGGTCCGGAACTAGTCTCCGGGAGTTTCAGTGCTAAGAGTATGTATCGTTTCATCGATATGTGATCGAGACATCGATGACCCCGATGACTTGTTCTTAACGTAAATCTCTAATTTTTCGTGTTGCAAAGCGCACACGTGCGAATCAATGAATTGTTCACTAAACTGATTGGGGAACTTCCTTTCTTTGGGATAAATTGCAGCTACTGGTTAGTTGCATACCTTCTGTTTCTCTCTCTCATCCGCGCTGTGTGCGCTGGCTTGTGTGATTGTGTTCTTTGCCGACCACTGCAGTTTTTACACTCCACTCCATTTGGTTCTTCGATGGTTTGCGATACAAACTTAGGATATAATTGGAGTTGATTTGAAATTAAATTTTCAAATATAAAATTGTGAAGTTAAAAGATGGCATTTTCTCAAATAACAAGATTTTTTGTTTGCGAAAACTAAGCATAGTTCGTTATTATGATAGCTTTATTGGAAGTCATTGGTCTTTGATCAAATTAACCAAAATTATTCAGGTTTCAGTGAGGATAAGTTAAGCAGACTAAAGGCTATTTAAATGAGTTCGTTAACACATTTCATATCGAAGAAGAACATTTCCATCTAGCCACTGAAATAAACAATTGTTTCCCATAACTTTGTTAATATACTTCTGCCACTCTCCACTTGACCGCCCCAGGTATTCATTTCATCATTGCCAACTTTGATCTCTTAGCATGTCCACCAAAAACTAGCTCAATTGCTCATTTTGATGTCTCGGCCCACCCGGAATACATAATTTCTTTCACAATCGTTTTCGTGGCCATTGCAAATATCGCTCATACGCCCTGTTTTAGTTTTATTTTTATACAAAGGCTGAGATTTTTGTGGTCGTTCCGCTTTGTTGGCACATTTTGCCTTTGGCTTGCCAAAGAAAGATGAGAAAAAAAATACCCAGAAATTTATGATTTAGTAGCAAATGGATAAACAGTGTCCTCCCCTCGAACGCTGTTGATTATTTATTTATCTCTTGCGCCACTGAGCGACTGCTGACACGACATCCACGCTCGTTGGCCACGCATTTGTCATTTGAATAATATTTAAGGCGTCAAAGTGAGTTTTGCGTTGCTTTAAATTTCATTTGTAGAACACGAAAATTTGATTTATGCACGAGCATAAGATACGTGTATTTGGTAACAGCTTCCGCCAGCACTGCAGTGCACTTGACAGGCTAAGGACATTTGGACAAGTGCCAAGCAACAATAAAGTGTCCTCGAAATGGGCATTATCGACACATTTTCAAGCTGTGCCATTGCTGTTGACTTTACAAATGGAATTTCTTCAACCGCACTCAACTCATTTAACTAATCAAAAGCAATTTTAATCAAAGGGAAAACCTTATGGCCCCAGGTCCAGGAATAGATAACAAAGTGAAAGCAATTAAAGCCACGTGCAAAGTTTGCCCAAGGTTAAGTAAAAGTTTTATCTAGTAGGCAAAGCTATGGAAACAGAAGAAGGATTGCTGCTTGATTTTTTCAGTATTTGACTTGGCAAATATCCTTTTACTTAGGCTGAGGAGAGAGCAAAGGAGAAGCTCTTGGTTAAGCAAACTTAATTAATAAGCGAAAGGCAAAAAGGGAAGCTGATTGCAAGCTGTGTCCTGTGTGTGTGTGTGTGTGCAATGAATCGAAACTCATTAAAAAGTTTCGCTGTGGTTTCATTGCACACACACTCACTGGGAAGCACAGAGCCTTCATCTTGTCTCCTATTAATATGTCAGGGCACCCACACGTTCTGCCGTCGACAAATAAATTTGAATAATTAAAAGACCCCGCACTAAGAAAACAGCAGAAAGCAGCAGATGTCCTTTTTTTGCCAGATATCCAGCTGTTGCCCTTCGGTATGTGCCATTTAAATAGGCTTTATTATTTAAAGAGTTGGAATTGAGAAAGGCTTTCCTTGGCTAGCCGAAGTTTATATACCCTGGCATGTTCTTAACGACAACGATGGATGGTCAAAGACAAAGACAAGAAATTCATTACTTGATTCTTTACTAAACCAAACTTTTAATAAAAACCATCTCCTAATACCATTTCTTAATGGTTTCCAAGATTTCATAATATATAAGAGATTCTCGGAAAAAGTTCACTTGTTCTTTTTTCCAAAGTCACTCTAATTGCATAGTTGTTCAATTCCTCGGTAACTATTTTCATTTTTTTCTACCTTTTTGTTAGCCAACTTAGTAAAATAGTTCAAAACAACTCTGTGCTTTGCGACAGCAGCATGTTGCTAAGCACGAAGAGAGTCGAAGCATGGAGAATGATTATAAGAGATCAAATTTGCGCTACCTCTCAATTTTGGTGGTGTAAAACGACAGTGCCCATAAAGATACTTTATAGTGCTAGTAGAAAATCACAGCTGACTAATTTCTGACAGAAGCGGTGTCGACTGAGCAAGTCTACATATTCTAGTCTATAGTCGAAGCAGAGAACAGCTGAAAAAAAGTCTAGGCATAGAGTCACTTAGAAGAGACACTAAGCAATAGTGAGCGAACAAGAGTCACATAACAAGATTCAGTAAACCAAAGTCACCGAACAAGAATCGCAAATCAAGAATCACTGAACAAAAGTGACCAAACAAGGGTCACTGAGTCACAAAAGTTTACTGAGTCAGTAAACAAGAGTTACTGAAGAAGACTCACTAACTAAGGGTCACAGAACAAAAGTGACTGAACAAAAGTGACTGAACAAGAGTGACTGAACAAGAGTCATTAAAAAAAACCGAACAAGGTCGACTGAAAAATGGTAACTAATCAAGGGTCACATAACAAGGGTAACAGAACAAGAGGGACTGAATAAGAGTCTTTGAACAATAGTCACTGTATACAGAATAGTGTCGGAACAAAAGTCACTGAACTAGAGTCACTAAATAAGAGCAACTGAGCAGGAGTAACTTATCAATAGTCACTGAACAAGAGTGACTGAAACAGAGTCACTAAACAAGATTCACTGAACAAGAGTGACTGAAAATAAAAAACTCACTGAACAAGAGGCTCTAACCAAAGGTCACTAAACAAGAGTGACTGAAAAAGAGTCTTTGAACAATAGTCACTGCAGACACAATGGTGTCTGAACGGGAGTAATCAAACAAGAGTCACTAAACAAGAGTCACTGAACAAGAGTCATCAAACAGAAGTCACTGAACATGAGTCACTGAACAAGAGTTAATGTACAAGACTCACTGAAAAACAGTCATCAAACAGAATCACTGAACAAGAGTCACTGAACCAAAGTCACTGAACTAGAGTCACTAAACAAGAGTCGCTGAATAAGAGTCAATGAACAAGAGTCACTGAACAAGAGTCACTGAACAAAAGTCACTAAACAAGAGTCACTGAACGAGAGTCACTGAACAAGAGTCAATGAACAAGAGTTACTAAACAAGAGTCACTGAACAAGAAACACTAAGCAAGAGTCAATGAACAAGAGTCACTAAACAAGAGTTACTAAACAAGAGTCACTGAACATGAGTCAATGTACAAGAGTCACTGAAAAACAGTCATCAAACAGAAGTCACTGAACCCGAGTCAATGAACTAGAGTCACTGAACAAGAGTCAATGAACAAGAGTCACTAAGCAAGAGTCACTGAACAAGAAACGCTGAACAAGAGTTAATGAACAGGAGGCACTAGGCAAGAGTCACTGAACAAGAGTCAATGAACAAGAGTCACTGAAAAACAGTCACCAAACAGAAGTCACTGAACAGGAGTCACTGAACAAGAGACACTAAACAAGACACACTGAACAAGAGTTACTGAACAGGAGTCTCTGAACAAGAGTCACTGAACAGGCGTCACTGAACGAAAAGAACAGTTAAAGAAGAACATGTTAATTTTTTCATTACAGTGAGCTCATGTACAACCCAACTCTAATGCATTACCGTGACCCGAATATTTCACAGTGATCTGCTCTACACTATAATACAGCCCAAAGGACTTCAGCAACTCTGAACAAGAATCAAGGGAGAGCTCAATTATGATTTCTTCTAAATACAATATAAATAAAGCAATCAATTGGCTACTCCCTATATTGCACTTCTAATATTCCCTCTTTAAGCGAAACGTTTCATTTAACTAACAGTCAAAATGAGTTCGTAATTCGGTTAGAAACTAACAAAAAGAGTATATGTTCAAAAAGAGAAAGCCAGACAAATAAAGTAAAGATAAACAGGTCCACCTTCCCATAGACCTTGGCGACAGCTTGACAAACTAATAACAAAAAGCAAGCCCACAAAGCAGAATGAAGTGGCCAAGGGTTTTATGAACATTTCCAAATGCCCAGAGATAGGAGTGACTCTAGCACAGATTGTGGCCCTCAGGCAGTCGGTTAGCTCATTAAAAACAGAAGAAGACAAAAAAATGAAATGTAACCCACCCAACCGCCCAAGGAGGCAGCCAACAAGTGCCAAAGTCAGAATTTTAATTTGCCAGTGAGACAGCAGACATTAAACAGGAGTGGGATGTGAGTTAGTTAGGTATGCCTAAGCTGGGCTCGTGTTTTTAAGGCGACAGCTGACAAACTTCGGGCCCAAATTGCAGACAATTTGACTGAATTAATTGAGTGTAGCCAGGATACCAGACAAAAGGCAGGCAAATTCAACATTTTCTTTAAATAATTTCCAATCAAAATGCAAATGATTTTGGTAGCTAATTGAAAAGCTTTCAGCAGTCAAGCAAAAAGGTCAAATGAGCCAAATGTTGGCATACAAAACCGCTCTTACGCACGCCTTTTGTTATTTTCACAATTTGGCGCCAATTGTGGCCAATTATTAATTTGGCTTGGCTTTCAATTAAGCAATTAGTGCGGCGAGAAACGTTCCGTAAAGAAAAATCGTAATGGGCCAAAAAGTAAATAGAAAATAAGGCCATTTATGGCACAATGTGGCGTATGTGTAATTTTTTTCACATTTTTACGATTGGCAGCAAGCGGCCAGCCTCCCAGTCTCCCTCCCCTGCCTTACAAACATTTTATGCTAATTTTCACCCACAGAGGCCGAAACCCGAACAGCATCAAGTGGAAAACTTTCACAGTCTTCTCGACACTGAGTCGATGCGAAATGTTTGTTTAGAATTTGGCGTGGCGTTATTTATGGCCCAATAACTTTTAACTTCACATGCGGCCGAGCCCAGAATGCAAATTGGCATTTCCAGCCATTTGTGGCACAAAAAAAAAGTCCCAGAGAAACAAATTTAATTGAAAAAAATGTTGAAGATGGTGGCGCCAGGTGAGAAGCCATGTAAATTTGACCACAAAGTGTTTAATTAATGTCCAAATAATTGACAGCCACAATCTGGCCCCACCAATTTCACACCCACCACATCCTAGATGTACCTACTGAAGGTTAAGGTCAACTGCCCACGCAGTTGGAAAAACAATTTCAAGCACGACTAAATTTTTCTTTTCTTTTTATGTTTTTTGGTTAGAAATTCATTTGCCACAACAACAAAGGCCAACAGCTACTACATAGCTATGCATACTATGTGCTGTTTGTCATCAAAAAAAAAAGATCATGAAATTTATATATGACGTCAGTATATATATTTGAATTATCAAATTTTATGGACTTGAAAATAAAATGACAATTCTTCAAAGTGTGGAAAGATTTGTGAGAGTAGCATAAAAATATTTCAATTTATTGAGGAAACAATGTTATGAATGTACAATTTTGTTTTTGTTTATCTCTTTATGATTCTTTTATATAATTTATTTTCAATTTCTTTCACCTTTTAAGACTCCTTGCTTGGGATCCCCACACGAATTGCGACAAATATAAGAAGAATTGCCAAAAAGTGAAAAAATTTATCAAAATCAGAAATTAAACCAAACCTTCAAGTTTTTTGTACATTGTTTAAAACAGGAACACACCACACCACAAAGAAGGCTAGTTGACCAAACAGCTGTTTCATTGGTATCTCTACCAAATCATCAGCGTTCTTTGTCTGGTACACAATCAGAAAACAACTCCCTCATCATGCCTGCAATGGCATAACCGCTTGGGAACTCCAATGCGACTCAACAGCAAGAACAAGCACACTGAGCCAGAGCTGCGCTGTCTGTGGCCTTTGTACGAGTGTGTGCCCCCAAATGATCTTACAATGTTAGTGAGAGAGATTTCCTCTCCATTGCTAACACAGTGACCAATAAGAACAAATTAGAAAGCAGAAGTAAAGAAACAAAAAATTTGTTTAGCCAAAATAATGAAATTAGAATATACAGAAAAATGAGATGCAGTACGAATTTTTTGAGTCGCTCGAACTCGACCATGGACCTGAAACCAAACCGAATCTTCTCTGTTTAGAAAAAGGTTCGGCTCAAGTTTATTCATATTCATTACTACAATCGTCGTTGAGCCAAACTAACAAAACAACCGAACTGATTGAAATGAAGACGGATCAAAGTGCCAACAATAGGATTGAATAAAACTCAAGGGCGAACATGTTGAAAAGTTTGATGCATAAAGTGCAAAGTCAATTTATTCGGATGTTGATTAATGTATGATCGTTTAGCAATCGAACGAAGCCGTTTTCTGATACAGACTTTAAAAATATTCTAACGAATTTAGATGACATGAAACAAGAACACTTAGTTCACTAAGTTAGAGAACCGGTCCGCAAACTGAACTTAATACTTCACGACGTGTTCGAACCTCTGAACCCAATTTTCCGTAGATTTTTAGAGGTTTACAGCCCTGGCTTAGAGCGATGCGCAGGTAATTCTTTCCATTTCGTTTTGGAAAAAATATAAAAGTAAAAAAAGTGCAGACAAAAAGTAAAAGTACTAACCCTGCAGTTCAACTCAGTACTGAATTTGTCAGTACTGATTCAGAACTGAGAAGTAGGAATTGCTCCAATTCATGACTGATTTCAGTACAGTTTTCAGTACTACCCATGAAACTAACCCATGAGTTCAGTACTGAAAGCATGCCTAAAAGAAGAGAAGGTCATATGACGTAGTAGGCCCTCTCTGTGTTAAATTAATGGCTGAAGTGCATGTAAAGGAGGCAGCCATGATTTCAGTAGCAGTCCTTTCAAATCAGGACTGATTCAGTACTGAGCGGACTTAACTAAAAGATAAGAAACCATTTCATTCAGTTGAATGTAAAGTTTGTCGTTATGTACATACTTTCATGTAACAAATGTTTATTTTCAATAATGACTGCTTAATCGAGATTGTAATTTGATCTAAATAGCGCATTATCATTTAGAGTTTGATAGTGCAGGCAACAACACTTACGCTCAACACTTACTTGTGTGGTTCGTACTGATAGCAACACTTTTGATAATTTAAAAAGATCAGGAAATATTGTTGAATTTGTTTCCTACCACAGACGGGTTCCTGACGCCCCAAGGAACTGGACTTGGGGTAGCAGGACCGGGAACGAAAATATCTGAGGCAATGGAAGAATTTGCAAGTATATATCAAGCCGAAGTAAGTGCCATCTGCCGTTATGCACAACTTAATATGGTAAAGAATTACCATAATAGAGAAAAAGCTATCCTTTCAGATAGCCAAGCAGCGCTTAGCTCGTCTTAGAGACAAAGAACAAATTGGACCAACTAGGCAGCAGGAACAACCTGACAAAACGATGTATACGGGGACATAACTGAAGAGAATTCGCTTAGAACAGTCTCATGTTTAAACACCAGGGGGATGAGACAAGCTAAAGTATTAATAGTGAACCATAACCTCAAAAGGTTCCAAAAGCTAATACAACAAGGAATGTATGCCCCCAGGATTCAGACAGGGCTCTACACGGGCCACTGCAGATTGCGGAGCCATATGTACAAGTTGGGAATATCAAACACCTAACTATGCAGATATTGTGAAGAGAAGGAGGAGTCCTCTGAGCATATACTGGCACACTGCGATGCTCTAGCGAGGCGCAGACTCAGCCGATTTGGGAAACACATTTTACACCCAAACCACATCAGTAACCTACAACCCACGAAAATTCTGACCTTTATACAGGAAATAGGGGAGTTGTAAGCTCATTAAGGGGGCACAATAGACCAGGATTGGTTGCGGTACGCTATTATCTCAACAATAAATAAAAAAAACCAAAAAGAAAGTCGGTCAAGCCCGATTATAACATACTCTGCACCCTTAATGTCGCAGCTCGCATTTGGTCACGAGTCAAACGGCCAGTTAACACACAACGCACAACGCAGTGCGCTCTCTAAGGGCCGTTTTCTCATGTTCATGTTTTTGCTCAAATCGAAATCCATCTAGATTTTGCATCTAGATGGTTTTTGTGCAATTGGTTGTCTCATGTAGGTTGATTATAAATTCGGGCATTTACGCCACGGTCACACCGGGAGGGCTGGAATGGTCAAATACTAGGTTGGTAGCACCTCTGCACTCGGCTAAATTATGTTTTTTTTTAGTGCGCGCCAATTTTAAAAAATTAAAGCAAGAATTTTACAGAGGAGGAGAAGGTTTTTCTTTTGGAACGACTTGTTACTATGATGGAAGATTAAGCAGTAGGTCGAAAGCCATGTTCACACAGGCAAATAATTTGGACAAATTTTCATGAAAATTGGGCTAAATATGCCAAATTGTGGAACTTTCCGGCCATATTTGATCAAATTATTTGCGTATGGAACCACAGTTTAAGTTTTTAATACTGTAAAATCTTTAATCATGGCTTTTTAATCAAAATTTAGCCAAATTAATTGGATGTGTAAACTTAGCTTAAGCAATGAACTAGGGGAATTAGAATGTGCATCTGTAATTTCAGCAATGTCTGCAGGTGTTCTTATATATTAAAGGCACATCCAATATTTTCCATTTTTGGTTTACTTAATAACAATTCAGACTTTACTGTTTTTAGCAGCAGTTGTTTTTTGTTTTCAAATATTTTCCAGTGTGACCACATGCGCGGATACACAAAAATACTAAATTTGCATAAGAATGTACATGGATTTGAAATCAATGAGGTTGAAGTAGATTGCTACGAAATTCATCTAGATGGTTAACATTGAACATGAGCAAAGCAAATGCAGCAAATCCACCTAGATTTGCAAAAACACCAACATGAGAAAACGGCCCTAAGTCTCTCTCTCTCTCCCTCTCTCTCTCTCACTAAGATTGCTTCTGCTGAACGCAATGCTTAGGTTATGGGTGGGGTGGGTGGTAGGTGTTAACTGACCGTTTTTTGCTCATAACTTGAGTATCGTTCATCCGATCTTTATCATTCCTTCAGCAAATCGATAATCGATGTTTACAAGGTATCTCTAGAAGGAACGAACGATCTATCTCCAAAACTGTAGGAGATATGAGGTTTTTTCCAAATTGCGGGGGCGTGAGGGGGCGTGGCAAAAATTGAAAATAATCTTGATCTGCCTGCAAGTATAAGAAATATATGTCCCATACATGTCAAACCTCTATCTCTTACCATCTCTGAGATCTCTTCGTTCATACGGACGGACGGACAGACAGACAGACGGACAGACGGACGGACATGGCTATATCGACTCGGCTGTTGATGCTGATCAAGAATATATATACTTTATAGGGTCGGAAACGATTCCTTCTCCCTGTTACATACTTTTGCACAAACTTCATATACTCTGTGTACCTTCGGAACAGAGTATAAAAATTACTGCCACTTTGGACTTACTTTATTTTGGACTTCATCACCTGATAACACAGTTCAACAAATATTGGGCTCTCGCGGGCCGGGGAATGAAGCAGATACCGTTCGACGTAATAGAAAAATTTTGAAAATTGACTTGAACTTAGCTTGAAAACCTCCGTCGAACGGTATCTTTTTCATAGCCCAGCCCGAGAGAGCATAATATTTGTTGAACTGTGTAATTCAATCAAATTAATGTTGTCCATTTTTAGTGTACAGATTTGATAACAATTTAATACAGTTTTATTTTCTGCTCTGCAGATAAAGAAACATTTTATCCCGGATCAAGAAATATTTCACATAGGTAAGCATCATTCTCGAATCGACTAGGTTGTCTAAATTCTAAGTCGTGAGACTAAAGTTAGGTCAATGCTGAGTTGTTGTTTTCGATTTCAATTTTACATTGAATCCAGATGGAATAAAAATCACCAAAGTCTAACAGTTTGCTCTGCATTCTGGTTGTTGCCACTTTTACTGGTGCTAAAACTGTAACCATTTTGCTAATCTTGTTCCACACGTAAGGTTTCAGGATAAAATTAGAACTAGCTGCTGCCAAATTTAAACTTTTAACTTGCCAGTATTCGAACAAATTGACAAGAGTAATATCACATATGTATAATGAAAGATGAGGTAGGTAAAGATTTTGGTTAGCTGCATTCTCTCTTTCTCGATCGCTCTCTTTCCATTGTGGCCATTAGCAACATTGTACAGTGAATCAAAATCACTTGCAGGAACACCCATATTAGGGGTGATTTCCTAATTTAGTACTCAAATAATATAATTTCGAAAATATATCGAATCAATTGTTATTCTTTGAAAAAACTTTTCCACTTTATGGTGTACACCTTTTCTAACAGTCCGTTGAGATGAAGATTCATGGAAATTCTTTGTGCTTATATCTCAATTATTAGGGCCGTTTTCTCGTCTCCTAGATAGCTGCTATGTGCCAGATAAACTTAAAATTTACTCTATCATTTGTTAGTTTTTGTTACAGATAGTCCTATATAGAAGATGTCAAATCGGCCCTTAATGTTTTTTTGTAAAAAGAATATTTTTACCTGACTGCTGCATACAAAAGCAACTGCTGGCTGATGAGTTGTCGTACTAGATGTGATCAATATATTTCAAAATATGACTAGATCTCAAAATCCTGTTTCTCCTAGTATGGACAATATACATATCACTCCCGATTACTAGTTTAAGCCATAAATCTAAAGTAAACCAATGACAGGTTGGTCAAATATTTGAAAACGAAACACTCACTGCTCTTTTTTATCTCTTCATAGTTATCAAAGCGTATTTGCTGTGGGCTTACCTGTAAAAAAAGGAAAAGAAAGAAACATTAAATATAAAGTTTTCAACATTTTTAAAATGACATAAAATGGGCAATCCTTTTAAATATAGAAACTAAAAGCCAACTCACACAAGCCTTAGCTGTAATCTTTAAAGACTTTAGTACGACATTGCCAATATCGACATTTCTTCTTTACCCCGGTTCCATCTAATGTCAACTTCTTGTTGCTTTTTTTGTTTTCTTTTATCCCAACACCCAATCATTTGCGTTTGCTTTGCACTTCAGGAGCTGCCATCCGCTTCTTTAGACATATTTCTTACGCATTTGGGTGCGTTTAATGTGTGTCAAGTGCGACGTTAATGTTGGTCGTCAAGGATTAAGTGGCCATTACTGGGACGGCTTATGGTGGTTTGTTTTATCTGCTTAACGAACAAATTGATGTATGAATCATTCGATTTGATCAGTGAGGCATAAATGTGTACCCTACTCTACTTTTGGCCGTGCTCATTTATTATAAATACATTACACAATTTGCTTTTTGGTTGCAAATTGGTTCACATTTCGCAATTACACCTGGCGCAGCTGACGGTGAGTCAGCCAGGCGCGCAGGCTCATAAAACCGCAACCACTCTCACCCACCAATCCACCAATCCCAAACTCTGGAAATGGGTAACGCACGCAAATGTGCAAAGTTTGTTGGTGCTGCCTAGCGAAGCGCTCAATTGCGGAAGTTGCAACGACAGCTGCTGCTGCTGCTGCTGCTGCTGCTCTCCCAACTATTTCTCAACTCCACTCCATGACCGACCCTTTCCCAGGCCTCGAAATGGGCGCTGACAGCTGTCCGGTGCCTGTTGTCTGTTGTCTGGGCTTGGCCATAACCAAAAGCCAAAACAAATGAAGCAGCACAACTAACCCATAAAATATAACGAAAACATTTCTATCGTTTCGATCTTTTGGATCATTTTATGCCAATTTTCCCATTCGTACCAATTGGAAAAGGGTAGCAGTTTTGGTCTTTGTCTCGTTAACTGCCACAGCTCACGTTTTGGGGGCAACAAAAAATGGAAAATTATCTGTGGAACAGCATCAAAAGTGCCGAGAGGCTAATCAGTGACAGGCATTCGCAGAGCTTCCAAAATACTCGTACAATTGAATTCATTTTGCTATGCAATCTTTCACAGTTTTATGTGCAGTTTTTGCTAAGACATAATCTTTTCTGGTACTTTTTTTGTCCCCCCCTCCCCCTTCAACTGTCAGCTACTGTAGATTGTTGTGGCTTTGCTGTCAAGTGCAATTATGGGCCGCCATTCACTATGACCTTTGACATTGCCGCTGAAGCAGAGATACAAAGAGAAGACTGCACTTGAAGTTTTGCAGTTTTTAGTGCTTGGATACAATGGGGAATCAGCGGAGCAGCAGCAAAGCCAATGCAGGGTCTTCCACTTGAAGAAATTATAAATTTATTTTTAATTAACAGAAAAGAATGCTTAAAGTTTAGGTTTGTGTTAAGAATTCAGGAGTGGATTGTCATATAATATGAAACAAAGAGGGGACACCTGTCATGAGGCAAAGGGAATATAGGCTAGGATCGCAATTGCGTGACCAAGAAAGCTGAAAAAGATAACACTATTTTATAGCAGAAGTGCAATGTTAACTTCGTTGAGCTGGTTTTCTGGACTCCAATTTGCATATTTACAAAATTTTTTTCAAGAAAGGTAATTTTAGGAAACTTTGAAGTAAGAAAAGTCTCAAAATAAATTCTGTTATAAGATTTAGAATGGATCGTGAAGTGCATTGCACAGCTTTGGAAAGACAGATTATTGTCAAACTGAAAAAAGAATGGAAAACAAAAGCTAAAATCGCAAAATAAATGAAAAACTCGAAAAAAATTGGCTTTCTGCTGGTGATTTCAAACATAAGGAATAGAAACGAGGCAGAAAGTCACACACATCCCAAAACTTCGACAATCTTTTAATTCGTCCGTCAAGAAAAGAAACATTCCTTGCACCTTATAATAAGAAATGGGCTAATCAAGAGTGATTTGAAAGAACATAGAAAAAAGAAAGTTTCTCTTCTTAGCAAAATAAATATCCAGAAACTACTCTGTTTTGTGAAGAGAAACTTAATCAGCAAAAACTAACAAAACGTTTTGTGGAAGCAAAAATTTGTTTCTATCTGATGGAAAATCCCATGAAAGAATACAAAAAATTACTACCTACAATCTAAAGGAAAGTCAAGCATATTTCTCCGCTTCGGGTGTTGGTCCGATATTTTCCATATAATCTAAAATGTGTGCCTCAGACAACATTATTATTCTTAACAGCGTAATTCTGTCATATGCCGATTTGAAACAGGATATCTACCCCAAACACTCTTCAAAAGTAAAACAAATCAAGTAAGAAAGTTCGTCAAGGCTGACTGTAATATTCTCTATACCTGCAGTATCAGAGTTGCTGCTGCGCTGCGGCAGTGAACTTTCTTTGGTTTATAACTTGACCATTAGATGGCGCCACTACTTGATTTTCAAAACTGACCAATAGATGGCGCCACTACTGGAACCATTTCAAAACTGACAAATATATGGCGCCACTACTGGAACCATATCAATACTGACCTTTGATTGGAACTGACTTTTGGTCATAACTTTAGTATCGATCATACGATCTTTATAATTTCTTCAGCAAATCGATAAAGAATACTAATTAATAGCTATCTCTAGAAGATACGAGCCATCTATGTTCAAAACTGTGGGAGATATGATGTTTTTTCCAAATTGCGGGGGCGGGAGGGGGAGTGGCAAACATTGAAAATAAACTTGATCCGCCTGCAAGTATAAAAAGTATATGTCCCATATATGTCGAACCTTTATCTCCTACCATCTCTGAGGTCTGTGCGTTTATACAGACGGACAGGGCTATATCGACTTGGCTGTTGATTCTGATCAAGAATATATACACTTTATAGGGTCGGAAATGATTCCTTCTCCCTCACAGAAAAGAAAACGTCAGGATATTTGCAATCTTTATAATCATGGAGTAAGCCCGGCATGAGCTTGAAAATTCAATCTCGACTTACAGGATATCCTACACAATTCAAGCTTTCAGGGATTGGCCCAAGCCTTTCGAACTTGTATCATTCCAAATGTGCTTACTTCAATCCCCTTCGATATCCCATGTTCATAAATAAGAGAGCGAAAGCGACAAAATTTAAGTAGCATTTTTGACATGCGGCACCAAACGATGGCGATGGTCGTGAGCGATGAGATGCCTTTCAATTCGTGTTCAGTGCGCATGGTCGTCGGTTCGAATTCCAGTTGAGTCCAAAAAATTGATATATTTCTTTGTTTTTCAGAAGTTTTAAATAAACCAAAACTGGTGTGGGTCCTGAAGTGTGTACAAGGATGTCCTATGGAATATGGCGGAGACAAGGAAGAAGAGCGGTATCTTTCCTGGGATCAAAAAATATCTCGAACATGCTTAAAAAGATTCTATATTGGGATTAAATTGTTCACGAACTTGCCTTATTCATGCTTTTTTAAGATTGCCCCGGGATAAATGTATTCCTTTCTATACCCTTGTAGAGGGTTTATTAAAATTGTCCAGATGTTTGTAATTGTCACGGAAGAAAGCATATCCGACCATATAAAGTATACATATTCTTGATCAGCATGACGAGCTGAGTTGATATAGCCATGTCCGTCCGCCTGTTTCTTTGCTATCTCCTTCGTCAGTTTTAAAGTTATCTTAATCAAACTTTGCACGAAGTCTTTTCGCTGCACATTTGTCGGAACCAGCCGGATCGGATGACTATAGCATATAGCTGCCATAGGAACCATCGGTCGAAAAGAAGTTTTAGTAAGAAAAACTTTTTTGTCTTCAGCGCAAACGCCCCTAAACCTCGTATTTATAAGTTTTCTTTGCATTCACATAATTCCAGCAAGTTTGATGAAAATCGTACAACTATATAGTATAGCTGCCATACAAAAGTTAGGTCTGAAAAAAAGTCTTAGTAGGAAAAACTTTTTTGTTTTCTATTATATCGTTCACAAACTTGTTATTGGTCAATATTACATGCTACCACACAATTCTGCCAATTTTGAATCAAATCGGATAACTATAGCATATAGCTGCCATAGGAACCATCGGTCGAAAAAGTAGTTCTAGTGAGAAAAACTTTTTTGTTTTCAATAGTAGCGTCTTTATACCTTCCAGTTGTGAATATTATCAGTTTCCACATAATTTTGGGAAGTTTGTCAAAATCGGATGAATATATCGTATAGCTGCCATATAACAAACTGGCAAGCAAATGGTCAAAGTGGTGACGCCATCGATTGCTGAGTTTGGGAAATAGAAATAGAAAATAGAAATTTCGACAAAAATCATTTAAAACCATAATTTATATAAATAATACATGCTGCAGGGGTATATAAACTTCGGTAGAGCCGAAGTTAGCTCTTAGGATTTAAAATGTCGGATCAACTCAATATTTTTTAGATCGCCTCAAGAAAATCCGGGGACTGGATTGATTTGATCCCGTATAGATTGATTTTTTTTTTTGAGTGCTGTTTCATACTTTTGCACAAACAATGGGACTGTTTTAGTGACCTTTGGATTAGTAAGGCCTGTTCTGAGAAGCGCGGAAAATTTAGCTTGCTAAATTGCACATAATAAATTTAGCATTCTCATAAATTATTAGTGAGCCCATATATAAGCCAAAGAGACCAGATACAGAAACGGCCACACTGGTGGTCAGCTGTTTTGTTTTGATTACAAACAAAAATTGAAAGTGGTTTTGTTTTGCCAAAAATAGTCTGATCTGTTTGAGATGTCGGGCATAATCCCGGACTACTACTTGAAGGATTATTTGGAAGTCTGCCGTTCGGGCAACAGTAATCGTTTGGAGAAGTTTGTACAAGAGATTGGGTCATCGGCCTACAGTGTGGGTCAGCTGAAGCAGTTTGTGGAGTACATAGTGCTTCATGCGACCCTGACGAATGCGCAGATATGATTGATGATTGATTCAAAGTTGGTTGAATATGCATTTCTTTGTAGGAATGCTCCTATCGTCTGCAGGACGGCGGCTCGGAGTATCTGTAAATCATGGATTTGGGGTGTGCCATCATTTTGGCTCTCAAGTGAAACGCAATGCTAAAGATTGGAAAATATATTTTTAATTTTTCATTCAAAATTATAGTTTTATTTGCCGTAAATTCAAAATCCTCCTCCTGGCGTTCACGTTTGACAGCCACGCCCACACCGCTGGAGCTGGCAATGCTGCCCACAGCAGTCGCATCGCTATCCAACTCTATTTTTAGCTGGTCCGCGGTGGTGGTAAACTTTATTACCGGGTTGGGATGTCACCACCTGTTTGTTTGGCATCCACCGAGTGCGGACGCTTGCGTCCGTTGGCATTGGAGACGATTTTAGGGGTTTTGGACTCCAGTGCGGATTTCGTAACTTTCTTGGGCTGATTTGTGGCCCTTAGCTTATAGTTTCCTCACGATTGAATCTCTCGGTGCGTTTTCTTTTGGGTTCATGTTTCCCGTGTATTGTCGATTTTGACGTCAAAATAATGAGCTCCTCATATTTTCGTAAGGGCATCAGTTGTTCATTCAATCCACTCACGACCCACACCGCTATCGATGCGTCAACTATCGATAGGCCAATTGTCTATTTATTTAGCGCGTCTCAGAATACAGAAACTAAAATCCGCAGCGGAAAGTTTCCGCCACTGTTTTTTTTATATGGAGTGCGTCATAAAAATTTATTTTCCGCGCTTCTCAATTTTTTTCCTTTAATCTTAGAACTTTTTAGCAGGCTCTATGCCTCTGCCTCAACTCATTGAAGTTGGGCAAAAGATCGCTGATGATTGAACTGTTGGAAGTTTATGAAATAGCTATACGATCAACCAGCCTCTTTTGTGGTCTTGTGCGTGTCTTGTTTTAGAAATGTTATGATGAAAATCATAACTTATTGACCTAGAGCCTGCTAAAATGTTTTAAGATTTTGCACAAACTCAATAGATTCTGTGTACTGGAGCCCTGCACGAGTCACAGTGTGTAACTTTGGTACAGAGTATAAACAGCGCTTTGCTATTATTTTTTCCTTAACTGTATCTTAGAGCAGCTAAATTAGAGTTTTGAAGCAGTCCAACAACAACAAAGCCATTGCAATGGGAGCAAAGGCGTGCTCACCGCTTTCTTAGAAAAAGCTTTAAAAGTTATTAAACAAGTCAATAAAGTCGAAGCGTTTTAATTGATTGGTTTATGAGCACGAGTTAGTGTTTCTTTTCGGTTTGGTTCGTTATATTTCAAATTAAATTCTATTTTCAGAGCCAGCTTTTTAAAGTCAAGAAAATCTCAAAAATATCAAAGAAAAGCCATTAAATTAAACACAAATATAATTTGCAAATATAATAGCAGAGTTCAGTTTAGAAGACACCCATGCTAAAGGTCCAATTAGTGGCTAATAATGGTCCTTTGTCTTAATAAAAAGCATTGACTGCACCAACAAACAAACTTAGGTAGGAAACAACCCTCATTTCCTTCCACACACACAGGGAGAAACTCAACCATAATAATCGCAACGACAATAAAAGCCGCATTGCTCTCATCTGCTACCATAGACTTTGGAACGATATAAAGCCATAAAAACATTTAACCGATAATTTGCAATGAATATGAAAATGGGGGCTCATACCCCAACCACATCGAATAAGGATTATGGGTATTTGGCAGAGCAAATTTGACCAAAGGGCACAAAAAACAAAAGCAAAAAAGTATTATTGGTTTTATTACACTTTTAAGTAAATGGAAATACTTAAAAAAAAAAAATTATTATTGCGGTGAAAGCAACAAATCGATGGAAAGAGCAGGATAAACTTAACGTTCAATATTTATGGTTGTATTTATTAAGTGGAATATCGAGTGCGGCGGCTTGTTTGTTTGTTTGCATAATGCCAATGTACCTGCAAAATGCATTTGGCCACCAAAGCAGCAGAAAGATACCGCTAGCCAAACTGTTTGCCATGCCGTGTCATGTCCAGGCGTTGATGGAGAGGCAATAGATGTAAAGTGCTGGCCATAAAATCCCATCCGTGCGGCGGTGAGGCGTGTTAATTATGCCATGTAAACCAGGCGAATCTAAACACATAGCGCATCCAAATGGCTCAATGCCAAAATGATGGCCAAAAATCTATGAAAATTGTGCAAATGTTTATCAAGAAATTAACGAGCGAATTGAACTTTAAGCAAAAGGTTAAGCAAACACACTCACGCATGGGGCCAAGCGGAAGCGAATTCTGCGTCTGCCTGTCTAAGTGTCTGTGTGTGTGGAAAACTCTTAAAGACATAAAATTCAAAAGCAGCCCATAACAATGACACACAAGAGCTGCGGCAAAGGACTCTTGAGTTTTTATTTGCATTTTATGACTCATTTTTCACGCCTTCTTTCTGCCCGCAGCAGACGGGCCTGCTCCCGTCAGTTGCGGACTGATAAAAGACCGACCCAGGCCAAATTGCAGGCCGCATAATCCTTTTTGGGGGTTGTCCTTTTGTCGTTGAGCCAATAATTTATATAGCAAAATGCTTTGGAAACTCTCTGAGTTTCTGGGCAAAAATGTCAGATAATTGAAATTGATATATGAAGCGGCCAGACATGCTGTGGGTGTCCTTTTTGGGCGTCTTTCGCTGTTTTCTTTAAAACAAAACAAGGTCTGCCCTGCCGCCTGAGATAAACAAAAACAGAGAGGGGGCCAATCGCCGACTGGAAATTCATAATTTTCCCATATACAAAATCGAAAATGGGTAAACAGAACACAAAAGACTGAAAAATCGCACAGCACGTGGAGGCATGTGTGCCCAAGTGATGTGTCTGCTGTTTTATGTTTTTTAATATTTTTCGTTCCATATTTTTGATGGTATTTATATTTTCTTTACTTTTGTGCATGAAGAACAAAAAAAATGGAACACATGCGTTTCACCTTAACCTTAATTCATATTTTTTTTTCTTTGTTGCTATATTCAATTGTTTTTGTAAATAGTAATTAATTTTAGAACTCAAAAATAAACAATTTTTCATAAATAATAGGAAAATTCATGTTTTTTATTGTTTAAGGAAACGGGCTAGACTTGCGGGTGGCAAATTATTCAATTTAATTTAATGCATTATTTACTACGTAATTAATATTTGTTTTCAATATTTGTGGGGGTTTTTGTTGAAAAGTAAATATGTGAAAAAAAACAATATAAAGATTTTTACATTTTAAATGAGAACGGACTGAAGCAGACTTTTCCAATGTAGGCTTGAAATGTAATTTGACTGATAACAACTCTTGCACTTGGAAAAAATAATGGAGTGCTAAGTCTTGGAATGATTGAACTTAGAACGTTTTGTAGTTAGATTTTTGTATGATTGTTTTCTGTTTTTTTTTTTTTAAATTATAGCTTTTTCTATTTAAGCAATTTTATGGCATACACAAAAACACAGCTCAAACATATCTAAAAAATGTTTGCAATTTTCAGAAAATAATGCATATTTGATCTGAATTCTTAATTCATCAACAAATCACACATTTGCATATAGAAAGTAGATAAAGCTATCACTTCTCTCAAGCAAACGTAAATTAAATTGACAAAATGTTATTTTTTTTATAATAGCACTAAACTTAATGAAAAATGTGTGTTCTTAATCCAAAAATTTGTATACCAATTCAAACCTGGAAGTGTAGAACTTATAGGTTTGTTTCCCAGTCAAACACATTCTCAAACATTCTTGAATTTGAATGTTTTCTTGTTCTACTAACGATTGTTCATCACGGTTACACGCGAACAAATACAAAGTACTGCTGATTCCATTTGCAATTGTAAATCAAAGTTACACATTCACAGGTCAAAAAGCTTGCTCCTTTGGTAGTCCCGCCACGTTAAAACCATCCTAATCAGAAATGTCATTGTTCAAACGCTCTAAACACAATCAGCTTCTCTTATTGCTGACACTTGGCCATGTTTTAACCAAGGCTGCAAGTCGGTTCGGAACCGAACCCCTTAGAACTGTTTGGGTTTGGGTTTTTACCGTCCGACGAACCGGACCATGAAACGAATCCCTTATATTTTTGACTCCTCGAACCTGAACCCGAAACGGTCTACTAAGTAGTTTTTGTGCGCGAACGTTTACCAACACTTAAATATTTTTGCTCCACCTAAAAACTTCTGAATGGAACGTAGTTCAAAATATGTGTGATTGGCTGCAACCAATCTATAAAACTTCTTTACAGCTGCAGGATTCACAATTAGTACCAAGTGATTTTTATTACGCTTCTCCTTTTATGAGCTCATTTTAAAAATTGGATGCAGTGTTTTAAGACCCGAGACTTCAAACTTTGTTAACGTCTGAACAACATTTGACATTACAGACATGCTGAAGCTGCCAAAAGAAATTCTTAATGCGAGTTTTCAACATTCAACTTTAAAGGACTCTACGTCTGATTGTGAATAAGAGAAGTTTATGAAAACAATAAACAAATATCAAATATTAAATCTGTAAATGATACATACATCGACAAATGTTTTAAAATTTTGGAAAGGTCAAAAAAACGAGAGCTTAAAAATATTGCCTTAAGCTTGCTACGGAGATACCCGCGAAATACCCACGAAATTAAAAACACCATGTAAAAACAATAAAGAAAGTCGGTCAAGCCCGACTATAACATACTCTGTATCACTTCAGGCGGCCGCTCGCATTTGATATCCGCTATCGTGCAATATTTTTGTTATACGCTAATTTTCTCTCTCTCTCTCTTAGATTGGCATTTTTTTGCTCATAACTTAAGTATCGTTCATACGATCTTTATCATTCCTTCAACAAATCGATAAATAATATTGATAACGAGACCTCCCTTCACAAATCTTTAAATGTCTGCTCTACATTAAATATAAAACCCTATGTAACCAAAGTTCTGTCTAAAGGACTACCCCCCTGGCACTTTAAAGAAGAAACAATAGATACGCACCTTAGATCCTTTATTAAATCTAATACAGGAAAAGACATATTCTTAAGAGAATTCAACGAAACAAAACACAAATGAAGTAACCATACATTTATATACACCGACGGATCTTTAAACAAAGAAGTAACAGGATATGCAATAACCACTGAGAAAGAAGTTCTTAAGCTCGCGATTTTGCCCAGCTATTCATCTGTGTATGCTGCAGAGATAATAGCTTTACTAGAAGCAGTACAAATAGCAGTTAAAAAACAGGGAAATTATCAGCTGTCGTTGCTATTCACAACATAAACAATTCGTCCTTTTATCCAGCAACCATAAGAACTCTTTTAATTAAGTACCTCCGAAAAATTAAAATCCTTTGGATACCCAGTCATGTTGGAATATTAGTCTTGAATGTGCTGACGAAACAGCGAAAAGAGCAACAACATCACCTCTAATCACATCCTCAAACATTAATAAAACAGACATTAATAGATACATAAAACACGCCTTTTCAAATATTAACATAAACCTAATACAGCACACTTCACTCTGGTACCAGTCCTTAAATCTGAACAAAAACAATATCGACCACTACACCTCAAGCAGACAGAAATCAGTCGCCTACCGAGAAAAGAACTTATCAGCCTACGACTTGGACATACAAGACTCACCCACGAGCATCGGTTCTTACAAAACAATATTAACAACTGGCAGCTCTGCAACACAAATGAACCTCTCACAATAGAGCACGTCCTAAACGAGTGCATTTCACTGCAAAGAAAGAAGTTCCCCAACAGAAACCTAACCTCCCTCCTTAAAGATCCATCTCCAAAAAACCTTCTAGATATAATAAAATTCCTTAAATCATCTAATATTATTGATTTGCTCTAATTAGTATTTCTTTCAATTCAATATATGTTCCATAATCTGTTACTTTAAGCTTAAGTCCTTCTTTATATCCACCTGTATATTCAATTAACCTGTAAAAAAAATCATAAGAATCAGCTGAAAGCCACAGTAGCTATGGCTGTCTCCCCTTTGTAGCTTTAGTTTAAACTATAAGCATAAAGTATATAAATAAATAAATAAATATTGAAAACTACATATTTCTAGAAGGCATCTATTTGCGAAACTGTGGAGGATATGAGGTTTTTTCAAAATTGCGGGAGCGGCAGGCGGCGTGGCAAAAATTGCAAATAAACTGGATCTGCCTGCAAGTATAAGAAGTTTATGTCCCATATATGTCAATCCTCTATCTCTAACCATCTCTGAGATCTGTGCGATTATACGGATAGACGGACATGGCAATATCGACTCGACTGTTGATGCTGATCAAGAATATATATACTTTATAGGGTCGGAAATGATTCCTTCTTCCTGTTACATACTTTTGCACAACAGTAATATACTCTGTGTACCTTTGGTTTGCTGTTTCGTGAGTTGGTCACGCGCAAAATAGTCACATCGATATCACGTGTCACGCGAAAGTCTATCGATAAGTGATTATTTCGAAGGTGCGAAATATATGTAAACTAAAATCAAATGAATTAATATGAGTGTGAAAACCGTTTAAAAAAAATAAAAAATAAAGAAAAGCGTTTCAGCAAGTTAAGGTGCTGTCCTTGGCGAGTAGGTAAGTAAAGTAATTATGGAGTTTAATTATGTTTTTCATATATATGTTTTAGTATTGCTGCAGATTAGTCGTCAACCAAAAGTCCTATTGACTTGAAACTTGGCGTACATACCCTCCTAGATAACAGCTACCATCCCTGATACAAAAATTCAAAAATCTTCTGGGGCATTCTTCCCAGGCTTATTCGCCTGTGCCCTTTGTTTGGAGCAATCGAAGAATACCGCAAACAAACTGACCATGGTCATAAAACTAATGTTATGAAAGGATAAAGTCGTTGGCATATACATATATTTTGAAGAAAGGCTTACATGTTTCAATCTATAAAGTAAATAATTTGAAAATCCATTAAACAGATAAAGTTTAAGTTCCCAATTGTCTCTTGCATTTGTGATTGATGCAAGGTTTCTTGATTTTAAAGTACTTGAAAACTTGGATCAAGTGTAATCGATGGCATTTAATCTCTATAAAGAATGCTCCAAGAGTTTTAAATTAAATCGAAACCTGTAATATGTCGTCTTTTCAAATATGCAACATTCAGTCAGCAATAAACGTTTGCCAAATAAACAATTATAAACAATTTACAAATGCAATTAAATATTTTTGCCATATTTGTTGTGGTGGAGTCAATGCTTGCAGCCGTTGTGGCAGTTGGCGGAAGCAACAAATAAAAATGTTGAAGTTTTTCAATGTGAGCATTCAGCGAGCAAGTTAGTCAACTGTCACAATGCACATCGTGTTGTTGTTGTTGTTGTTTAACAGGGTGAGAGGGCGAGAGGAAATTGTAAACAAAATTTCCATTTTGTGTATGTGTGTGTGCGTGTTTCATGTTCAATTATTTACCATTTGTTTAGTTTTTGTTTTTTGTTTTGGTTTCTTGCTGTTTATTATTTTTGTTCAATGTGTGGAAATTGTTTGCGTGCCACGAGATGATGCTCTTTTGGTTCTGATCACAGTTAAATACGAGGGATGCCATAATTTCGTATTGAAATAAAACTAGACATTCTTTTTCATAGTCGGGATCAAAAAAAAAAAGAGTCATTAATTCCATGATTTTATGAAAGTATGAGAGCTCATAGACATTAACTAGCCAGGTGCAGAAATTTAATAGACTTTGCTTGTAAAAGTTTATGTTTTAATATATCAATTCTCTGCTCAATTTCATGTTTGTGGCCAAGTGCATTGAGCTTTGACTTTAAATCTTTTGTATGCAGATTAGTTCGCTGCATTCTCACCTCGCTCAAAAGCCTCAAGTAATGTCTGTAATTTCTTTGCCATGTCAATTAAATTCAGTCAATTTTCAGCAAACGTCAAACAATTTGCATTTGACAATACTGGCAAAAGTTTTGTGGGTAGCTTAGGAGAGTTTCTCCTCTACACGTGCCTGCAGCCTCCTACAGCCAGAGCTCCACCTTCACTGTTATTTGCATTTTTTTTTTTTGCATAAACAAAAAAACAAAGTTTTGCACTTTTGTTATGCTTTTACAGTTTTGGTTTTGCAGTTTTCGCTTTGTTTATGTTTTTGGCTTCCCCGTTTGTTTGTAGCTGGTTTCAGTTTTCGCCCAATACGTTGGATACCGTTACCGTTACTATATGCTTGGCTTGGCTAACCCAAATAACCCGATAAACAGGCAACTGCAGTTGGCTGTTTCTTTTTGCCTCGTCAGCTTCCCATCCCGGCTGCTGCTGAATCATTTGACAAACGAGGTTCAAAGCTATCAGAGTTATGACTCACTTGGCAGCGTCTTCGATTTGGGGCATAATTTATGACAGGTCCTGGAAATGGACACACTTGTCAAGGCCTTAATGAAGCTGCCCCTTCTCTGTTGTGGCGGCTGCTGCTTAGAATTAATTGAATTTCACGCTTTGATTTCGCGCCACACGGCAGGCTGCATAAATCTTTCAAAAGGTGTATAAATTATTTGCTCACGCACGGCTTGGGCTTCTGTTTCGCACTCGTTTCCCGCCTGGCAACCCGTCGTATGCTTAACTTTTGTTTTTTCCGTGATTTCCTTTGCTTCTTCTACACAGAGTTGGCTCTATCAAATATTTATTTATTTGCGTACAAATACATACAAACAACTTACGACTTGCCAAACAAAACAAAAAAGTTCATCCCTTTTCGCTCATCAATTATTTGAATGGTTTCACTCTTGATTCTTTCACTCAATTCTCATGTGGCAGATTGTTTAAACTTGTATTACTTCAACTCAACCAGACTATTTGTTTTATTTTTAGTTTAATTTATGACGATTTTCATTCGATTTGTTTAAATATTAAACAAACGTTTATTTATAAGATAAGAAAAAAATTTTAAAAAATTTTCGTAACAGATTCTGAAAACAGTAAGACAAACGGAGATTCATAAAATTACACACTTTTACCCAGATTTGGAATTTCTAATCTTTGTTATACAGTAATTTTATAATACTGTTTAAGTCGGGAGTACTATTTCTTATTTTTAACCCGTCTGAAAGGTGTAATTTTAATTATTTAATTTAGTTTGACAAAGTTTTGTCAACATTGCAGGGGACGATTAAAAAAGACTTGCATCTAACAAAGAAAAGTGAGCAGAGAAAAGATGGTAATATCTTTTATATTTAAGACACAAATTTCGGACATTTTCATAGTGAGAATAATTTGTTAGGCAAGGCTGTAGATATATCGGAGAGAAATTTCTGGTAAGATGCAAAGGAATAGCAAGATTTATTTGGCTCAACAAAACACACGAGTCAATATCACCTGATTATCGATTAAGAGTCGTCGATGCTCGTAAGGTGGAAGATGGTTGGTGGGATCACAATTGAGACCACGGAGTGCAAAAATTAAAAACTGTTTTTGAACCGATTCAAGTTGGTCCTGATATTATTGGTAATGCGGTGACCAAACACATGACCCATATTCAAGTATTGGTCTAACAAATGAGACGAATAAATGTTTAGTGAGATACGGATCGTTAAATTCCTTGGACCATCTTTTGTTAAGCCCAAGAACAGCCATAGCTTTATTAGAGATGCCAGAAATATGATTATTAAAGCTTAACTTGGGGACAAAGCGTATGCCCAAATCATCAACCTCGTAAATGTGTTCAAGATCGATTAAAAGTAATACATTTACACTTTTCAGCGTTTAGTGGGAGGCAATAAACCGAATGAAGAAAATTATATACGGGTGTGCCCCAGAAATCTCTAGAGATTTTCGTATAAGCTGTTTGACTGTATGCAGAGAATTTAAGTTCAATTGAAGAAGGAGATTAGACATGGAGTTCTTATAAGACAAGCAGAGTTTGCAAGTGAAGCAAGACATAAGAGATGTCGTTAATGGAAAGATTAAAAAGTAAAGATCCAAAATGACTACCCTGAGGAACCCCAGAGAGTAAGCTGATGGATTCAGAAAGCAACGAATTAAAACGTACACATTGGGAATGGTCTGTCAAATAAGCCTTTATCGAGTTAAGAAGGTTCAGAGAAATCGAATCAGATACAATTTGTGATGGAAGAGATCATGATTGACAGAGTCAAAAGCCTTGCTAGCCTTGTAACATAATATAAAATAATTCGGTATTTAAAATATTAAAGCTGCCTTTACAGTTTTCATATCTCTAACGTGTCAAACTTCTCTAAAAAGAATCTCTTATCAAATAGAACCTGTCAAATCAAATAAGGCTAAATTTTTCTAAATACTTAGAGTTATTTGCTTTGCGATTACTTTATCGTCAGAGAGTCTTTTTAGAGATATATGACAAGTGTAAAGGCAGCTTAAGGGCTTTCACGTCAACTTGGTTATCAAGTAAGCTGTTTCAAAATTAAATCTATAACAACAAAATTGTATACCGAAAAAAAAGCTGCCATCACCAGCCCAGACCCAGGTCATGAGATTAACTAGTTATTTATAATTAACTAGTTATTAATATAAACACTCAATTTTGGTGGTGCTAAACGACAGTGCCCAACAAGATACTTTGTAGTGCCAGAAGGAAATCAAAATGGTTATGTATCCAGAGTTCGAAAGTGAGAGCAAACAGCTGAATAATTTCTGACAGAAGCGGTGTCGACTGAGCAATTTTGCAGTAAAGATATTCTAGACCAGGGTTCCCCAAGCAGACAGCGCGAAAATGTGAGTGTGTCTCTCTCTAACACACAATGATGCATGAGTTCGGCAAGCATTCGGTGTGAATTAGCGAGTATGTTCGTGCCCCTGGGGCTATCGTTGAGGAACTCTGTTCTAGACTATGATATAATTTCTTCTATACGATAATTTCTGTCATTTATGAAGGCGCAATTTTGCATAAAATATAAATAAGTCAAAATAATTGTGTATATAGCTTTCTGCTGATAGTTCAGGGCGATGGCAATGCGGGTATGTCTAAATATTCGAAAAAGTCCACGTGACTTTGAAAGTGCCGCCTGTTATTTAAATCAAACATAGCAGCTGTTTTTCAATAAGATGACGATTTGTCAATAAAAACGAGAGAATTTTAAGAATTGAAAATTTTAAGAAATGATGCCAGTGGAAATGGGATATATGCTTAATATTTTTCCACCATTTATAAGCCTTTACAAAATATCTTTCCCAACGATTGAATTTCTGTCCTTTTCCTTTTACTAATACAGTCTTAAGGTCTTCATGGACCCACATATGTATACACAGAGAGTCTGCAGGTCCATCGCGTGTGTTTTTTGGTGGTTTTTCACTAATGCTGGCTAGTCGTTCCCAAGCATCCTGTCTTGGAGACCCAAGACTACTGAAAAGGAATATTCTTGAAACAGCTATACAAATGCTAAACCTTCTTTGACGTATTGTGTGCCTTGTATAATAGTTTAGTGCAAATATAACTTAAAAACAATCGCATCGTAAATAAATAAACTACTAAGAGATGTCAAAACAAAGTTTTTGATGAAAAAGGGATGACACCAAAACACAAGAGGTTCACCAGCAGCCAAAGCACTGAAATTCGAAGTTTAACGCTAAAATTTATCCGGATCTATGTGGCAGAGTCAGTGAATCTACCAATGAAGTTGTCCATCTAAAGATTTTAGAGGTTGCCAGATGAGGTCAGTTAGAAAGATTTTTATTGAAACACCTACTAAAGCTGTATTTTCACTTGTCTGATATCTTATATGAGTTTATCATACGAGTTGCTTAGATAGTTTAATAAACATATGACATATATCTCTCTGATTCCGTGACAATAGTGTAATAGCAAAACAAATATCAATCATACAACTTTTAGCAGGCTCCAGGTCAGTAAGCTATGATTTATGTTCATAACTTTTCCAAAACAAGACACACACACACCACAAAGGAGGCTGGTTATATAGCTATCTATAAATCACCACTATTGAATCATCAGCAGTCTTTGCCTACTGCCAGTGAGTGACAGAATTGTTACAATTGCTTGGGAATCCCAAAGGAAATTGCTTAAAAGTCCCCCAAAACTAAGTGACGGCTTTATAGTCTAGTTGTTGTACTCAGAACCGAAACTGCTCCGGTACAATATTTAGGTTCTTTTCGGTATACGGTTCCGGTTCTAGTTGCAGCTTGATTCCCTGGTTCCTCATATGAGTTTTTAGACAGCGAACTCACAGTTAACTGAGGTATTTTTCAGCCATATCATATGAGAAATCAGAAAAGTGAAAACACATTTTAAAAGTCTTTAACCTAGCTAATAATATGTAGAGGCTACTCAAGCCAACTTAACATTAACAAATTAAATGATAAAATGATTTTACAATTTTAAATCTCTGTCGAAAAATCATGCGTATTTTCGGCTTAACAAGCAAATTTTCGGTAAATATCCACAAGAGGTTCACCAAGAATCAAAAGTCCTAAAAATTCAAATATATTGGCCTACATTCCTCAATAATCCCCAATGTCAACATATCCCATACTATAGTTCCAATTCAGTCGGATCTTGGACAACTTAAGGCCATGAAGCTCTTAATGAAATGTTTTAACCATTCTGGACTTAAATCTCTCACAAAGATTCGACCACTCTTATGCAAACACATGAGCACATGTGCATAAAGTATTGAATTAATCAAAAGTACAAAACTTTTATAGCAATTGAATGCCAGTTTTAAGTATTTAAGTATAAGATCTTCACTCTCAACAAGCTAGCTTTAGAACTGGGTTTGCCAACAAGAGTCAGGCGTGTTGACTTTTCAAAAATCATATCTTAGAATGTCAAATTAATGTAATTTAAGGACCTCTACTTGAATATTTAACTTGAAATTCTTAAATTTTGTAGTATTCCAATTCTTACCTTGGCCTGAAATGTGATGCCATGAAAGAAGGCCTGTTCGGCATGCAGCGGTACACGCAGATCCTGATCATCCTGTACCAAATCGTATGGTGTCGATGGCATTCTCAGATAGTTCAATAGCACCGATTCGGACCACTTGTAGTATCATGAGATGCTTTTCATTTTCCTGTTGCTACGTTTGTGCAGTTGTTGGCGCAAATGCCATAAAATGCCACTTGGCCGACGCTTGGGCTGATGGTGGTTATGATTGGGATGAGTCTGCTGATGCTGATGTTGGTGCTCTTGCTGTGGTGGTTGCTGATGTTGTTGGCTCATGCAAATTGTTGTTGTAGAGCGTCGGCTAGCGCTCTGTGATTGATTTGCTATATTTTGTATTTTCTGTATTCCGTTCGGCTCCCTTCTCTAACCAGAGCGCTGGCTTAATCTCAATTTATGAGCTTGCGGTTGGCAAATTGAATTGCGTCAGTTGCTGGATGCTGGCAGAGATTCGCGAGATTGGCGATTCTCTTTTGCGCTTTATTATGAAATCTGCTCATTCACTGGCAATTTGCGGTGCGGTGTATCTGCAAAAATAAGAATAATAAGAACGTGGAAAATTAGAAAGGCAATAATATTGTGTAATCAAAACGTCACCTAATCGCTGCGACTTTGGTCTATGAACCCACCGATTAAAGTGAGTCATTTAAGCTTTGAGTTTGAGTCAGCTTTGAGTATTTCAAGTTCATAGGAAATCAGTTTGAATCACAGGTGCGATGACACCTTTCTCGAACTAACCCCACACGTTTCTAGGTTTGTCAACACAAAATTTGCGTGCTGAATATGTAATTTAGTTATATCTGTATTTTGAATTGAAATCAATTGCTAAAAACCATCTTCGCTTTGTTCCCAGAGCCTGTCTCCTGGCAGTGGTGGCGGCGTCGACATTGCACACAAAGCCAGGCCAGAGGGTCACGGACGTTTACGCGTGTAAATGACAACAAAAAAAGCCACGAACAGTCACAACAAAAACAACAAAACTGCCTACAGTTTTTATTTCGTTTGTTTATCTCCTTCTTTTCTCTGTATCTCGAATTGCCTGCCGTCTCCAATGAAAAAATGCTGCGCCAACTTTTAAAAGCCACCTAAAACGACATACCCCGGGACCCAAGTCAAGTCTCTTGCCACTGTCTCACATTAACTTATCAATTTGGGTGTCGATTGAGTTCAAATTGCAAACAGCTGATGCCAACTTTAAATGGAGGCCAATGGGTTGAGGTTGTCATCGAAAGTAGCAGTTGACACTTTTTGGGGCGCAACATAAATCAGCTTTGGCTTATGACTAACACAAAGGGATAGAAAGAGAAAGATGGAGACAAAAAGGTCAGGTCAAGGCGCATTCAAAGCAGGATTAATAACTTTGACAGATTAGGAAGGTGGGAGAGGTTGGGCCTTAGATTCGAAATGGAAGCGACACACCATTTAAATAATGAGTGCAGTTTTTTTTTTGTTCATGTATGGTAATGGTAAGCACTCTTTTGATGGTGTGCGTAACGCTACATATGGAATGGTCTGAGTGAACATGTACGAACACCTTAACTCACAAGTGTAAGTGGTAAAAGAAAATCCAGCATCATACCCTATGTTAAGCTTGCTGATAACAGAGTGAGATTGAATCGAACAAATTATAATACACAGAGAAAAAATTATATTTTTTCATACCAATTTTACTCCGTTATGAAAATATATAAAATTGATATGTTAAAAATTTCAAATTGATATTTTTTAATATATCATTATTACATTTTAAATATCATTCTGAAACTATTCAAAATCAATTTAAGTAAATGATATTATTTTGGATCAGAATGATATTATTTTCTTGCCAAATGATATGAAAAAATTGATATTTTTAAAAAGTTCATTTTAATAAGGGTCATATCCACATAAAATTTATATTTTTTTCTCTGTGTACAAGCTAAAGGTTTAGATTTGGCTCTCTAAACAGATTTAACACCCAGAAACAACTGATATCAGAACATTGTATATCCTTTGCTTTGTCATTGGGGCTTACTGAACTTTGTACTTAATTCAGATTAATTTTTCAAATCACATGTGAACATTTACACAGAATGGTCCATCGAAACCGAAAAAATTTTTTTAGAAAACAATATTTCTTTTAATATTACATTTGAAACAAGTAAGAAAGTCGGTCAAGCCCGACTGTAATATACTCTGTACCAGGAGTTGGAAGTGAAAGCAGCCCTGCTGAACAATAGATGGCGCCACTACTTGCATTGAACAATGAGAGACTTTCAAAACTGACCAATAGATGATGCCACTACTGCAAGGGCAGGGGAAGTAACTTTCTTTTGGTCATAACTTGAGTATCGTTCAACCGATCTTTATGGTTTCCGCGGCAAATCGACAAATAATATTGATTACTAAATATCTCTAGAACATACGAAATATCAATCTACAAAACTGTGGGAGATATGTCGATTTTTCCCAATTGCGAGGGCAGGAGGGGGCGCTGCAAAAATTGAAAATAAACTTGATCTGCCCGCAAGAATAGGATGTTTTTTTCCCACACATGTCAAACCTCGATCTCTTACCATCTCTGATAATATATTATAATGTATTTACAGCTTTTCTTACACAGAGAGAAAAAATCAAGTGTTTAGGACTTGAACTCACTATTTCAAACTTGGTAGTCAACTGAGTCTGAAATTACTGATAGCAAGTACGCCAAACTTATATCAAGTACGTTTTTTCAAGTGACACTTGAATATTGTATTTTCAGACTTAAAAAATGAGTACGAAACATACTTAAAATGAAAAAATTTGAACTCAAGCCTCGTACGTTTCAAACTTAGAAAATGAGTTCAAATCATTTTGAAAATACTTGCATACTTGATCCGAGTAATATTACAACTTGAACTGGGTATTAATAAACAGAAAAATTTAGTCTCCCTTTCGTAATGGTGGGAAGGAGAAGATATAAAGGGTGGATTAGAGAGGTGGTGATATCTCTCAACTAAGACACTAAATGCTAGACTAATGGGGAAGACTAAATGTTTGAGTTTATAAATACTAGATTCAAGTTGCTTTTGAGAATTTTTTTTATATTTTATTATTTTACCTTCTGTGGGACTCGAACTCACGATTTTGGGGAACTTCAACACACTAAAGGACAGCATCTTAGCACATTCGACTATCAACATCATTCGAACAATAGCGGGAGATTGCAGTTCAGAAGCCTTAACCCCTTAAGGCCCATACGTACATCCGAAGTAACGAGAAGTTTCATAAAAGAAGCAGAAGTTACGATTTCGCCACTTGAACTTCTAGCAAGCTAAGAATTTGAGTGTTATGCTTAACAGTCAATTTTACGGTTAACAGCAAAGTTGTGGAGACTATGTAAATTGGCTGTGCGCCTTATACCGAATTTACACTGCGGTCGTACGACTTTTTTTTGGGGCTACGACCCTGTAGGTGTTTACATTGAGCGAACATTCGCAAATAGTCGCAAAGGTCAATCAGCTGTTTTTTGTTTCGGTTTGTTAAACTTGGAACATTTGGAAAATAACACTCTATACGGGATTACGGCGATGCAGATGATTGTGAATATAATTGAAAACTTGGCTAGTGAGGATTACATGCTTTTGGAAAATCTGCTAAATCGCCATTTAAAGGGAATGGGAACAATTGCAAACGTCATTTAATCAGAGCCATAATGCTTGAATTCCACAGCACCGTTGAGAAGGACATCTATTTGCTGCCACCGTAACTGGCGAATCCGCATCCCACACCATGATGCAATCCTTCTGCTGGACGAAGCACCCTATGAACAATCCCAACAATTGAAAATATACTTCATCTGCCTAAAAGCATACGAAGTATATGTCCCATACATGTCAAACCTCTGTCTCTTACCATATTTGAGATCTCTTCGTTCAAACGAACGGACAGACGGACAGACAGAAGTATATATATACTTTATAGGGTCGAAAATTATTCCATCTCCCTGTTTTGTGGCCAGTCTCTAGCTCTACACTTTCCATTAGAGTTTATATGTTCATTTTTACTTAATTCAAGTTTGATTTAAACTGACGTTAAGCGTTTAAACTAAATTTTAGTACGACTTTTTCACTCTGTGTGGGTAACGTCAACTTTATTACTGACTTAATGTTGTGAGCAGCCCAATGAAGAGTCGCCATCAATTGAAAGATCATAAAGAAATACGAACTCCAACATTGAACCCTTTAACATTGTTAAGTTAAAGATTATTGTGCTAATTAACGACAAGGTTTAGTAATTTAATTAAATTTTTGGGTTTCTGGGGAATCTTAAATTTTAAAATTTCCTTTGTGGATAGTTTTGCGTTTGAAACAACCTCTTAAATTTCCAATTGATTCTAGCACCTCATGGAGTGGTTGTAAATCAGCCTTCATATAATTTAAAATAGCTGAGTAAAGCTGAGTTGACTGATTTTCCAATTAATTGTTCTGCATTGCTCACTTGAAAGAATAATTAATTCATAGCTATGCAAATCTCATTTAAATTGTTAGCCTAGTTCCATGACCTTAACTTTGAACCCAACTCTTTTTGGAAAACAAAACAAAACAAGGCCTGCGTCAGCATATTTGGGAATGTCAAGTTTTTCGCCGTATTTCCTCTTCATTTTCCATGTGAACTTTTGCCTCATGGCTTTTGTTTTAGGACAGACAATTCGCATAAAGTTCAATGTGCCGCCTACCTTCGCCCACATTCATATATCATCATGGTACTTCTTTGGTAGGAAAAAAAAGGTAGTTTAGTTCGACGCCATTTTGTGGCATACACAGCACATACGTACGAGTACAATAAGGTTCAAGTACCTCGAAAGCAGGCTGTCTATGCGTTTAGGCAAGACAGAGACAGCCAAAGAGTGTGCAACAGCGGCAGTTAACACCCACCTCCTACTCCTTCTGCAGCTTTGTTGCCTCCGCAGAAGAACTTTCTTCATCATGATCATCATCGTCGTCATCGTCACTTACTCTTTGGTGCTATGCCACGCACGTCTCACTGGGCTCTTCTATCAGTTCTTGTCTAAAGTTTCGCCTGGTTGTTCTTCCAACTTCGTTTTGTTCAGTCGCCCGCACTATCAACACACTGCAGTTCAGCAGCAGCAGCAACAAAAACAACAACAGAAAAACTCGTATCGCCTGCAAGTGAATGACTTGGCGAAGCCGACGTGCTTCCAAGAAGCATACACAACAACGCTACAACAAACAAGACACGAACCGGTTTTCTGGTTTGGTCAAAGTCTTGGTAACTTACACGCTCACTTCCTTTCCGGTTCTTGCATACGAAAAAAAAAAAAAAAACCAAACTGCAGTCAGCTGCAATTTCAAGTTTTATTTTCTGATATTTTTTTTTTTTTTCTTCTTCTCGCTGTTGCTTTTGTAATTACGTAGCAGAAATCAAGCAAAATCGGTTTGCAACCTTTGTCATGCTTGAAACTGAAAATATTTGCTGCGCAGTCGCAGCCGTTGCACTTGCCGCAGGCGGCGCATATTATGCAAGTTGCATAAAATCGAAAACGAGTCTTGCTCTTGGGTTGATTTGGTGTATGGAAAATTTGAAAATTTGAAAATTTGAAAATTGTTTGCGGGAAACTTGAAAGGAAAATTGCTTAGTTGTTATGTTTTTTGTATATCCAATTGCCAATTAAACACATAAACAACAATTATCCAAAAAGATGGCCAAGCCAGCTGCGTTGTCTCCTTGCCAAGGCATCATCGATCTTGTTTTCGTTTTCAAACGGCGTCTCTCGGTTCCTGCTTTATCCCGATCTACCGCCTTTGTCTCTCTTTTTTTTTTGCCATATATATTTATGAGGCAGACGGGCCAGACACAGACACTGGCTTTTTTTGTTTTTGTTTTTGCCTGTATCTATAAGATACATTTTTGTGCCAGCGTATGTGTTACGCGCCTATAAATAGCAGCGGGCGGCCACTCGACGCCACTCTGCGTCTCTACAGAGCAAAACGCACCTCCACACAGACAAGCGTACATAAATCTATTGAAAAACAACGATTGCCAAATAAAAGTTTTAGTTTTTGTACATGAAAAATTTCTGAAATATTTTCCAGCTAGCGAGGGTAGTGCGAAAAGTAAGCGAAGGAAATTCTGGGGAATACCATTAGAATCACTCTTGATTTTCTCGCATTTAAGGTTATTGCTAGAGCATATCCTTTTGGTGCGTATTCGGGCAATGATCAATTGAAACTATTCCATTTGATTTTATTTTTTATTTCAATTTATGTTGTTGTGGTTAGTGACCTATGTTTTGTATACTGGGGGTTATTGCTGGCTCGAGGTCAATTTATTATGGCACTGAAGTGAGATAAAGGTTAGGCTAAAGAGCGATGGCTAAAGTATAATAGGCACAGAAAGGACCACTGTGATACCAATTATTTTCTACTTAAGCAGAGGCCGTTTCTCCCTACTAAACCATTCTGAGAACCATATAAACTTCAATAGAGACGGGACCTCTATCTCGGCTACTTCCGGGGGGTTAAGCAGAAATGTTTTAAAAAAGTTCTTAGCCATCTTGGTTTGGTTTCATTTACTTTCTCACTCCTTCAGTTTCTACATTCCGAAAAACAAGACTGACAGAATTCTAGGTTGATCGGAATAGAATTTATACCATTATGTACTTAAAATTTCAAGTATGTTTGGTTCTTGAATGTCCTTAAATTAAGTACGAAACATTCTGAGTCGAAAACTACTGTTAATCATATTAAAATGAGAGCAAACGTTCTTGAATCAAGAACTTTTTGTACTTACAGTTAGCCAAAAAGAATAAAAAGAAGTGAGTTCTTAGTTCAAGTACAAAATATCTTGTATTAAGGACAAAAATGAGTTTTCAAAAAGTGTGCAAAATCCGTTCTTAAAATTCCCTCCTGATTCTAACACTTTGGTTATGGAGTAAGGGTAGATTTCTGGAGTATTACTATAACTAGGTCTTTGGTTAATTCATTTCCTTTGGATTTTCCAGCCTTTTTGAACTTTGGGAACTGTTTTCAGTTTGAAATAAGAATTTTGTACTTGAATCAAGCATTATTGTACTTACCGTACTATTGACAACGTTTGTACTTGATTCAAGTACAAAGTTCTTGGTTTTTTTTTTCTGAGTGTACAGAAGTCGTTGTGAGCGAGCCTAGGCGTGATGCGGCAATGACCCGCAGTGACTATTTATGCAGAAGAACTATGGTCTCAAGTTGAAAGTGAGCCTAGTGGCCCTAGTGTAGCTAACAGCGCAATCCCTATGATTTTTCCATCGTTCCTACCAGAGAACGGCTTCTTTCTACCCTTGGTCCCTTGGCAATCATTCAATCAATTCTCGAAAAGTGGATGTTTCCTTCTTCCACTGACGAATGTTGTTTAGTCTCACTAACGTAAACAAAGAACAAAGAATCGTAAATCAAATTTCGCCATCTACATGCTCTCGTGGTAGTCCCCCTACGATATAGCTAGTTTACGGGATTCATACATATATTACTGCATTTTAACATCCTATCAGCCATGTTCTCAATTCCACTTTCACAACAATTTTGTAATATAAAACCGGTTTTAGTACTTGATTTGGACTCTAAATCACAAAAATTTTGTGGAAGTGGAATTTAGAATATGGTTTTATAACAAAGAATGGAACACTTGCCGCTTGCCTTGGCCATGCTGAACTCATGGGCGTAGTCGGCTATCAATAAGGGGATCCATACACCTCTCCCACTAAGCTAAAAGCCTCTCCCTCCATGGGAACGCCATTGACACAGCTGCTGTTACTATTATTGGCACTTTTGAATTCCATAACATATCGATAGAACATCTAGCCTTTTATGAGAAAATACATAGCTATATGTTGTGACAGTGGCTAGATCATCCAGTGGCGGATAATCTAGCGAATGGACATTTATCTCTTATGAGAAAATGCACATAAATAATGAGGTCATTTGGATCATCCAGCGGATGAACTTTAGAATGTGCCAGTGGAACAATGGTATTACATTAATTAAAAATTACATGTTCGCTGCTGATTTTAATGAAATCAAACCAATCAAACTTTCTTGGCGCTCTGTCTGTAATCATGTTCGTCTTCGTTCCAATCAATGTCGGGTGATTGTTCGTTCGTTGATTAAAATGAACGAGAATCGCCTCGTATGAGTTTTTGCATGGGGTGAGATAGCTCTGCTAATAGAGTTAAGAAAAAGAGGAAGAGAGAGAGAGAGAGAGAGAGCCAGCCAAATGGAGAGAACAGAAAAATGTGCTTGTATTGGTGATCACGAAAGCTGTTTTACTGGCAAACATGTTCAATCAGCCAAATCTCGCACAACCGCACGATACGTTTGCCGGTATAAAGCTGATTTTTTAACGCTTAGTTTTGTTCGCCACTTTAATGAACACATGCATTTTCCATCAGCCTATTCACATTCAACCGCTCGATGCGTTTGCCTGTATGACACTGAGTTTTGCTGATTGATTAAGGGGTGATTTCTCTTCTTCCAAATAGCTGCTATGTGTCAGATAAGCTGACAATTTACTCTGCTATTTGTAATTTTATGAGACATATAGCTCTATCTAGAAGATGAGAAATCGGCCCTAAATGTGAGTAGAAATTTTGGTGTTCAGTGCAATCAAGTACAAGTACATAGTGAATGTTGCAGTTCTCTGTTCCGTTCATAGTTGCAGGGTTTTTCGTGTGAATAGTTTTTAAGAAGCCAAGGACATTCCTATCGTGCTCTTCTCCAGGAGCAGCTAGATGGTAGTGTAAAAATAGCGAAAGATGCTAGACTCTGTGTAAATAGAGTACAATATTCTACATAAAATTTTAGATAGTCCTGGTAAACAGTTGCTGATGAACTGGACTGGGCAATAAACTGTTGTACACGAAGATATCTGCTCAATGAGTTTCACGAATTAGAAACTCCATCAAATTCAAAAAATTCAGTTGATAAAGCTGGGTTTCGTAAGTACCCTAAACCGTCTGCAAAAATTCGCAACAAAAATGTGAATTTTTTTACCAAAGCAAAAGCTGCAAGCGAACCATTAAGAACCAATTTGGTCAAGGTTCTGATAATGGTTGATCCAAACCGGTAAACAAAACTCGCTTTAAGTTTAAGTTAAGCATTTGTAAATGTTAAATTTCCAATCCAATTCCAAATTCCAATTTTGAGAATGTAGAAAAGAATGAAAAAAAGAAACAAATATGTTCAAACTTGAACATGAAATTCAACTCGACCCACACTTAGTGTAAATCTCGTATTTAGTTAACTCAGCCTATGTCATAAACATGTCACTTTCTGACAAGGATCAGTACAGCGGAGACACCACTTGAAGAGGTCACACGGTGAGTAGCACTTGACATGCATTGTGTGAAACACCACCCATGTGAATAACGCAGATCATTTATATACACACTTGTTTAGTTAAGTTAAAAGTTAAGGGATGAGAAGGGATTAAGGGATCTCAAGAGTGAGTTAGCACCAATTCAAACTTATAACCTTGCTCATTAAAGGTGTCACTTTTATAACTCCACTCCCAAAACTTTAATTCAAAAAGCTTTTAATCACATTTCGATGATAGATTGACAAAAAAAAACTGTACGACTCTGCAGTTCGTACGAAATTTGCTTCAGAAATATGCCGAATTTTAGAGAATTTTATCCGCCCATTCCCTTTGTGTAGTTCTCGATACCACTTTGGCAAAAAATTTTGTGATTTGAAACTTTTTTTGCACCAGATTTTGTCTCAAAATACCAAAACATTTGCAGAGCTTGTGCATCAAGTATAACCTTATACTTTAGTGACCACCCTCGTAGGTCTTTGTTTGTTTGTTAATGAAACTGTTTTATGTTTGTAATCCATTCAAGACGTATTTCTGCAGCTTTGGTCTAACCTTGAAAGTTTTTCATCTAAACATGACTTTTATCCCCGCTTCTGCCTCATCCCTCAGGAAATTAATGATCGATGTGATGAGAAACGAAACGAACCAAATCGGTTTGGCTGTTGGTCAGTTATCAGCAATTTTGTCATTGCCCTCATATTCTTCTGATTCTCTACGGTTGCCGCTGCGTCGGCTGCTGTTGTCTTCTGTGTATGTATCTTGCAGATGCATTTGCAAAGGGAGACCCAAACACAGATACAATTTTGAAATTCAATTTTCAGTGAAATAATAAACACGACTGTCTGTATCTCTCTGTCTCTGTCGCTGTGACTTTGATGTATGTAGCTTTTCTTTTGGCACACATTCAACAGATCTGCATGTAGAACGCGTCGCGTAATCAGTTTTTTAGCTGCGTTGTGCAAAGCAAAAGAAATAGTGCGAGACTTTCAATTTCGATGTGTGGGCTTACCTTCTTCTGGCTGCTGCCAGAGTATCTCAGTTTTCGTAGTGGCTATCTAGTTTCACAGTTATCAAGTCACACACACGCACACACACAGACAACACCTACGGCTTACTAGTTGTTGTTTTTTTTTGTTTCGTTGGTTTAAAAATTAACTGCCAATTCTTGGAAACTCAAGCCAGGCAGACGCTTTGTGCCTAAACTCTTGGCTGAATGTTAATAAACACAAAGTTCTTGTGAGAGTTTACCAAATGGCGCCGACTTGTTGCTATGTTTGCCTTTGGCTTGACGTTCTGCTGGGGCTTTTGGTTTGAATATTAATTATATTTTATTGCCAAATTTTCCACACTTCACTTCCGTTGCTGTGCAAAAATTCTCAAAATTTTGTAAGAATTTTAACGGAAAAAATTTCAAAATGCCACCGACGCGACGCGCGAGGCTTTTTGTATCGAACCGCAACCGGTATGCAGTTATATTTCGTTTTTCACGCTTGGCACTCGACGCTTAAGATTGCGTATACGCCTGCCGCCTGACCACAATGAACGCCGAACAACAACTGAAGCAGCTCTGAAAACGGACGCTGGTACTGGTACCGCGACATATACAGGGTGCCTTCTGTTGTGAACGCCAAAACCAGTTTCGGATTTCTCTTTGCGAACGCTCTCTTAGAATCGTTTCGGTTCGGCATGCTTGCTCTCTCTGTGACAACGAAAAGCGAAAGCCGTTGACCAATCAGAATTGAGAAACTACACGTGCTTTCTGCTTGGTTTGGGTACAAAGGGGTGCAGCAGGGGGGTTTTTTTTCTCTGTTTTGGTTTGGTCCAAGCGTTGCTCTCTTTACACTCTTGCAGGCATTTGTTTGGGCAAATATTATGCGGATTAAATATTGTAACAATTTTACTTATATTAAAAAATTAATTTACAGTTTGTTGAACTTTAATAAAGAAGAGAGCAAAGTTCACATTTGAATGCACCATTTTGGAAGTCTTAGTACTTCGTTCAAAGATCCTTGTTTTAAAAAAAAAAAACCGTTTTACTTTAGGTCAAATCGAAATATCTGTGTGTTTTTCCTATTTTTCAGGAAAGCAATTATTAACTTTTAATGAAAAGGTGAAGTGTTTGATAGTTAAGTGGATCCTTCAAGTTTTTGCTGGCTCGAGGTCTCGTTTTGTTTGTACATAACTTTAACACAGGAACACACCACACCACAAAGGTGGCTAGTTGACCATTTGGGGACACACACACGTACAAAGCTTTGGCTAGTTGTGCCTGTTTTTGTTGTCGAGTCTCATTGGAGTTCCCAACCGATTATGGCATTGCAGGCATGAGGAGCGAGTTGTTTTCTGATTGTGGACCAGGCAAAGAACGCTGATGATTTGGTAGAGATACCAATGAAACAGCTGTTCGGTCAACTAGCCTCCTTGGTGGTGTGGTATGTTCCTGTTTTAAAGCAATGTACAAACATAACGAGACCTCGAGCCAGCAAAAACTTGAAGGTTTGATTATCATAAAGGTCGTTAAAACATACACATGTAAAGTGGAAACTTTTTACAGATTGGAAGCTTTACAAGATCAAGTTGTTATTTTAATATTTTGCCTAACTGACCAATACTTATTTAGACTTCGCAATACTTATGTTGTTTTGATTTACAGATGTATCTTTTAACAGCACATCTGATTGTTCTGAAATTTTAAAACAATATAGAATGGAAACCGAAGAAGCGATTGGTATTAATATCTCAATTTTGACATAACACGAGTTATGTTATTATAGCTAGAATTAAATTACTTCTGAGAGTATTTGTGCTTGTATTTTGATGTACATTGCATTTAATTACGTATCGCTGATTTAGATCATGTATTCAATCCTTCGAACCCATTATAACGCCCTAAGTTAGGTTTCCAGATATGTTAAACAGCCATTAATCATGGAATAAAACTATATAAATTCTAACTGTACACTCTGTGAACTCGTCCAAAATTGTAAGGAACCAGCTTTAAGTTGGAAAATATCAAACTAAATATTTCCAAGACACACACCAAGTTTTCAGTTCATAGCTTAAATACCTTCTGAGATATGTAAATTATCTATCACTCATATCATTAACCTATAGACCATCTCTTCAGATCACAGCATACATTTTTTCTGAGATGTGGACTTGAACCACTTTGGCCACTTTAGCAGGCTAGGCCGGGAAAATGTTTAACTTCATAATACCAAAACAAGAGATTAAGAGACGCTCGGCTTGGCCCCTTGCGGCTGTAAAGCCAAGTACTTATTATACTCTGTACCGAAGGTACATAGAGTATATTAAGTTTGTGCAAAAGTATGTAACAGGGAGAAGGAATCGTTTCCGACCCTATAAAGTATATATATTCTTGATCAGCATTAACAGCCGAGTCGATATAGCCATGTCCGTCTGTCCGTCTGTCTGTCTGTCTGTCTGTCTGTCTGTCTGTCTGTCCGTCCGTCCGTATGAACGAAGAGATCTCAGAGATGGTAAGAGATAGAGGTTTGACATGTATGGGACATATATTTATTATACTTGCAGGCAGATCAAGTTTATTTTCAATTTTTGCCACGCCCCCTCCAGCCCCCGAAATTTGGAAAAAACGTCATATCTCCTACAGTTTTGAAGATAGATCGTTCGTACCTTCTAGAGATACCTTGAAAACAAAATTATTTATCGATTTGCTGAAGAAATGATAAAGATCGGATGAACGATACTCAAGTTATGCGCAAAAAACGGCCAGTAAACACAGACCACCCCCCACCCACCATCACAGCATTCTATTGAACGGCAAGCTTAGTGAGAGAGAGAGAGAGAGAGAGAGTGAAACTTAGAGATGAGCGCGTATAACTCGTGAGCAAATGTGAGCTGCGACTTTAAGGGTACAGAGTATGTTACAGTCGGGCTTGACCGACTTTCTTTCTTGTTCTTAGTTTATAATACTAACGAACTGATAAAATTTCAAGTTCATAGCTTAAATAATCTATGAGAACTGGTTTCGAACCTGTTCAAAAGTGTAATTACCAATCTACTGAGTTAATTTCAAGCAGAAAGCTCTGAACCACTGTTGAACCGTTTTAACCGCTTTAGAGCCAGTTCACAGACTTGAGATCGACATCAACATACTGAGAAAATTTCGTGAAGATCGGTTCAGCGGCTCAGACGCCTGTGAGGGACACACCAGAGAACGGCTTCATTCGATTGCAACACGCTTATACATTAATCAACACCTGAAAAAACTGGCTTTGCGCTCTATGCTTCAAACTTGCAGACACAACATGTTCGCCGCTGAGTTTTATTCAATCCTATTATATTATAGTTTAGTTTTTAGAGGGATCCAAAAAACACGAATCGAACTGGTTCTTAGAGGTTCGGCTTAGGATCAGTTTACAGCCTTGCTTTCAAACCATTTATGCACTATTTAATTTGATTTCAGCTTCGAACATAATTGTGAACATTATGAAAACTTTTTTATACAAATTATAATGAAGGAAAAAAAAATTTTTATTTTCCAAGAAAGCGCAACTAACTAAATAGTTTGCTTGGGACTTTAAAGCCTACTTTTAATTTGTCATTCACTTTTCACATTTTCGCTCTAAAAAATGTTTCCTTTCTTTCTCATCCAATTAAAGTAAATCTCACCAAGAAATGTAATCAAACCAAATAACAAACCCAAACCTAGGCACAGCCAAGCCCAAAACAAATCCGCCACCTTGAACTCATAAAATTTGATATGTTCAAATGGATCCTCCAGGCTTATCAATCCCAGCGAAACCATCTTGCGTAGAGTTTGCTGCTTCCAGTAGCCCACCAGACCCGTAGTATGCACACGATGTATCAGTTGATTCAATGGACGCTCAAATATCGAATTGGCCTGCATGGGCAAAGAGAATAATAAACGATTGCCAAAAATCAGGCCAGGAGGAGCACAGACAGCTGACTGTGCGAACAACGCCTGACGCTTGGCCACGATATGCCATTCGATTGAGGTAATGGAGTAGGCCTGCTTGTTGCTCAGATTGGCGCGTCTTTGTGTGAACTCCTTGGTCTGCAGATATTCAATTTTGGAACGTATGGCATCTACGGGACGTCCGCACTGCATTGAGTCCAGATAGAAACTTTCGGCCTGATCAAAATAAATGTTCAGCTGGGAATCGCGAAGTTGCTGAAAGTCGGAGATCTCACGCTCGGTGGGTCGTTTGGTAAGCAAAGTGTTTAGGTGAGCCCCGAATAGAGAGTTCAGAACCAGGCCAATTAGAAAGATCTGGGCAAGCGTCATCTTTGAGCTGAACATATTGTGGGCCCTAAGCTTAAACGATTGACCCAGCATCCCCGAGATCATGCGCTCATTTAAGCAAAGGTAGGTCCAATCCAGTTGCCGGCGGAGCAGCAGACAACCAAATCCAGCGTCGAGGAGGGAAAACATGATATAGCAAGCGATGAGCACTCCGATTAGCCGTGCACTGTAAATCATGATGTAAACCTCGGCGGTGGTCACCTCCTGCGGACAGGGTACCATGACAAACCATTGGGCTATATCATAGGGATAGGAGTAGACACCTCGTTTAGTGGGTTTCTCATAGCCGCAGATGCTAATGGGTACACCAAGTGTACCATTTAGTGTCATATTCCGTAAAACCATCATGGACACTTGCTCGCCAGGCAACACCGGACGTTGCCACTCCAGTGAAAAGTTAAACAAATGGGCAAACTCCTGCAGCAATTGTGCCACATAGCCAGTCAAATGAAGCTGCCCCGTTTTTTGGTCTACATAGACCAGCGAGCGTGGTGCCAGCTGATCGGGTAGCGTCTGTATGGACTTGCCCTGAAAATTGTTAATGCTGCTAAAGATGGGCTCCCTGTCGAAGTCTACATCCAGCCATTTCGCTTTAGCATAAGGCTGCAGGCGATAAATTTGTCCAGTTTCCAGTAGAACAGCCACCTGCAGAAATTGCATCTTCTCTGCTCTATCAGCTATCTGCTTTAGTAGATTAAGGTGTTCCTTCACTTCACTCTCTATTAGGAACAGCAAACGCACTTGTCTCATATTCTCCAGATTTCTATCCAATGCCTGCCACAATTCCAGGTTCATGTCATAATTTTCACTTTGCCAAACTAGAGCCAACATTTCATTGTTAAAACTGCCACTCAAATAGAAATCCACTTGCTCATCCAAGCTTAAAATGGGCCAAGGAACTGCTGCCAGCTCGAAACCTTCCTGCCTGGCTCTGCTGTTGCTACTGCTGTGTTTGAACAGCAATAGTGTGTCATAGGGTTGATCCTGATGGACACTTTCCAGTGTGCGGTTTAGTTGGAGCAAAAGTGGAACCACCAGCTGCCACATGTTGACTTTGATTAGTTGAAAGTTCATCAGTTCTCGACTAGCTGACTGGCCACAGGGCTTATCATTTAGATTTAGGTTAATTAGTGAACTTTATAAATGATTTGTTAAGGCTTGATGTGTCTGACTAATGGTCGCATTACAATGAAGTCTTGCCACTTTAATGCTCACATATTTTATGACTCAATTGTAATTGAAGTGGCAAAATAGAATATACAGAAAATTAAAGATGTTTTCACATTAATACACTTGCGTAGGATTGCTTCAACTGGATATAAAGGATGTAGATGTCAGATTTTTTAAACATTTGCGCAACCATATTAGCTTTGAGCAACTTATCATGGCAACTGAGAAACAACTGGGCTGAAAGTGTCAATAGGACTTTTGGGATTTCTTTGGCGATTTCTAAAGCTCCCATCTCTAGTTTGCTAAATTTAACAGCACATCTTGGTAAGCAGATCTTGATCTAAGTCTATGTACCATTATTTTATGTGAGACGATTTGGGACAGGAATATTTTACTTCCAGATATTACTACTTAGATGTTTTCCACTGCGAGGATTAAGTATGAATCCGGTCCTGAACCGAACCCCAAAGAGTCGGCTCGGTTCGGGGTTTTTTGGGTCCTTTGAACCGGACCATAAACAGAATCATTTTGAACACATACTGAACCTCCCAAACCTAATCTCGAACCGGGGTTAAATGCTGAAACGTTACTAGAAATAAAAACTTTGACTTTGAAACTTGAACTTTGGGTATCAATCAATTTGTTTACTAATTCTAGCATTTTGATACGCCGCCTTGGACAAAACCCTAATTTCATTTTTGTTGAAAAGTTAAACTTTTTTAGATAAATCGACAGTTTAAATACACAAATTAAGGTAGCCAAAATATAGCTTTGATATGTTGACGAATATAAATGTTACAGCCGCCAAGGCTCAGTTAATTTTTCGCAATCTCTCTCAACCTCTTCAAAAGTCTTCAAAAAATTTATTGCTTCATTTTACAGACTAATATGTATCCTTTAAGGAAAAATTTATTAGCCGACCTATCGAGACCCAACTAGAGAAAAAGTGACTTATATGAAAACAGTCAAGGTTTGTTTGTGTACGTCTTAGGCCGTTCGCACACGGCTCGTATGCAACGTGATGTTCGAGAGGTATACGAATCAATTTCGCAAGGGAAGAACCGCTCACGACTCGTCCGCTCTGTGTAATCGTCGTAACATGCATGCTGCATAACGAATATCTTCATTTTTAAATTTTTATCAAAAATGTATGAAAAAATGGCAGCTATATCTAAATGATGTCCGATCGTGGTAGAAATCTGGAAACAACTAAAAAAAAATAAGTTTGATAAAAATTTTGAACCTTACACCAATTTTTGTGGATTCAGGTACAATAAAGGTAAAACTAGGTATGAAAATTTTTAGTAATATAGGAAATGTACCTAAACCTTGACCGGTTAAATTATAGTTTTGAAAAAACAGCTGAGCATTACCTTATATAGATTCTGACCAAAACTCAGCACCCTAGCTTTATTGATATGGCTTACAGGTGCTTGAAAGGAAACATATTTTACAAAATGTTGACTTTGGCGCTCTATAGCTCAATTTTAATAAACGTTTAACTATATAAGAAATTGAACAACTTGCAATTAAAACAAAAAAGAAATGAATTCAAACAATTCTGGACCACTGTGCGACGGTTTATGTCTAAGATTTTGTTGAATTTACAATAATTCTGTTTGCTCTAGGTGTACATTGGGGCGAACGCCGATAAGGTACCATGAGTAAACTTAGCAGAAACCATCATAAATGATTGCTTTTAGGGTGTACAATGTACATAATAAGTTTAAAAATAAAAAATGTTAATTGTAGTTTTATATAATCAGGCACTTTTTCGTCAAATTTTATTTCTTCAAATAAAGTTAACGTCAACTACTTAAAATTTCAAAATACTACCAAGGGCAACAGTTCGTATGATTGATAAACTTTGAGTTTTTTACGCAGACACTAACACCAATTTTTTTATAATTTTTATTTTTTTATTTAACTATAATTATAATTATTTTACTAAATTCCATTTCAAATCACTGTTAAATGTTTTACCATTGTTGCTGATCTTAAAGTCTTAATATTATTTTAGCCAGCTGAACTAGACATCAAACCAAAAACGACTTCAATTGTGTTCATTTCAGTCCAATTACTTGCATCTAGCAAGCATTTTAGGGTTGAAGCGCTTATCTTCTAAAAAATGTAGCTTATAACTTTAAGCTTTTAAAAGGAAACTGAACCAATACCAATTAAATCAATCAAATATTTCTAAGTTTATTTGCATAAGTCAGCAAAATAACAATTTGAATCTCTATAGAATTATTTTAAGCCCTTTTGCCTTTTATTTACTTTATGAAGAGATTTGTGTCAATTTTTCATTTGCTGAATTTGAATGGGAATTATGAACAAATATTACTATTACTCTCATACAACCCGGCAGCCATACCAAGTCCCTTTCTTTATGAATATTTAAAGTTGGATAAATTGTGTGGTAAAAATGTTAATTGCCAGCTGATGAAATATGCACTATTTTAATGCTTGGGTAATACCATTTTCAAATTGCTTTTTTTTTTGGGAGCGTAGAGGGAGGTGTGCGGTGGCGCTTAAGCTGCTCAACTAAGTTTTCAACAACTTTGCTCTACTTCCGGACTTCAAACTCCTACCACTTCGTCCACTTTTTAGAACTGTACACGGATGCTTGATGATTTCTACGTTTGCACTTCTATTTTGTATGCCATTTAGTGCTGTTGCTGCTGCTGTTGGTCCTTTCAATTAAACAAGTTAAGTTAACGAAATGGGAAATGGAAATGCGAGAGTTCTTGTGTCGTGGCGCATTAATTTACACGCGAGTGCATATTTGATTTTATTTTATTCATATTCCTGCCAGACGTTGGTTCTGCGTGAAAAATGTATTTGCATAAAGCAGTTGGCGCTGCTTGGCGTTGACGTGCATAAAATTGCAAAGAATTGTTGCCAGCATAATTTAATGCCAAGGGGGAAGCGTCTGAGCTGCTGATGCTGCTGCTGCTGCTGTGTGAAACGTGGCGTATGCGTAATGTAACATTAATTGCATTTATTTGCTTTGTTTATTGATTTCCTTTTTTTCCCTGCTTAAATTGTAATTCCCTACAATTTTTAGACAGTTTCCTTTATCAAAGTCAAAGCTAAATGGGAACAGCCGCCACGCCCACATAAATTAACGCCGATTTAACGAAGCGTTAAGACAAGAGACGGAGTCAAAAAGCAGCAGCAGCAGCTGCTGGTGCTGCCTGTGACAATAAATTTATTGGTTTTATGGCTTATTAAATACGAGGGTTGCCTTTGATATTTAAAGATCTGGTTACTTAAGGTGTGAGCAGGTGCATATTGAATTTAAATTAAAATGTTGAGGTATTTTTAGCAGGTGGAAACCCATCATTAAGTTTAAGGCACGTTTCGCGGACAGACTCATAAGCTTGTCGAACCTAAGGTTTTGGATTGAATCTTGGTTCAAACCTTCTTAGGTGGTTAAAAAAGTCGAGTAAGCCGAGTTCTTTATTGTTATGCTTCATAACGAATTTCTCCATGGCTTCCAAAAGAGTCTGAAGTCAGAAATTTGAAGAAAGTCTCAACTTTCTGTAACTTAAGTTGCGACGGTTGTATTGAAATTTCACTAATTGACGTTTACTTTATTTTCCATCTTGAACTCGTGATATATCGAATTGAAATATCAATTTTTTACCGTTTCTTAACTAATTAATTCACAAAGAATTAAGTAAGTTCTTACAAAAGTAACTTAAGTGTTTTTATTGAACCGAAACCTTCACTAAAAAGTTGAGGGTTCGAGAAGTCAAAAGACAAGAAGGTTCAGTCATGGATTGGTTCGAAGGACACAAATGCCGAACCAAACCGGTTCTACGGGGCTCGGCTTAGGACCGGTTTGCAGCCTTGTTAAAATCATCCAGTAAACATTTCAAGCAGATCTGGAAATATTGTTTTGTATAGGCCAGCAAAGCCGAGTCGCATATAGCAAGCGGAAGCGATCAAGCATGTATTTAATATGGTTTATCTTAGCTTAAGAAAGTCATAGAATTGTTTGTGACAATTTATTTTAAAGCTAAGAAACAGTATTAAATGTACAAAAAAGTTTTTTTGAGAGCTGAAACTAACTTCATTTTGAAGCTTCATCATTAGGCTATCTTTTTCAAAATGTGTTGTCTCGCTCAAGTGTAAACAACATAGTTTTTGTGCCAACGAAACGCAATTTGCTGAAAAGTTAACTTTTCTGCTTTGAATTGAAGAAAAATGCAGCTGAAGGGCATCGAATGCTGCAAGAAGCTAATGGAGAACATTCTTCATTTCGCCATTCGCCAAAATCGACACCAAAGCTAAATGTTTACGGTGGCAAGGTATCTGTATTTGCTGTGACCTATAGGGCGTGGTGAGCTTCTACAACTCCATCGAACTCCATTGATGCATTACAAGTAAAGGCAAGACAAAGTAATTTTTCAACATGAAAATAACTTTGCCACATATTGCACAGCCGGTCAAAACATACCTTGAAACGCTGAAATGGGAACATTGCCCCTTCCAACTATACTCAGAAAATTATTTTTCTGTTTATAAGAAATATCAGTCAAGGGTTACGGTACGTACCGAAACTTGTGTTTCGGTAAAAGGTTCTGTTTTGGTTCTAATAATATTTCGGTATTCGGTTCCGTACCTGTACCTGCTTTCTTATTTCGGTATACCGGTACGTACCGGTATGAACCGGTAAAATATGAAGAAAGAGCGGTCATTGGTTATGCATTCATTCGATTTCTTAGCGAAGACTTAATAAAAGTTATACGCTTACTTGCCCTTCACTTTGTAGATTTCTTTATTTTTATAAACGAGAGGTTTTTCGGGTTTCACTATTTAAACACGGTTTTCTATTTACAATGTCTCTATACGCGTATTTCTCTTCACGTTTTGTCGATATGGATTTTTCTTTCTGTCTCTCTGTCTGTCTGCTTGTCATTTTAATCACAGCTTCTGTCTTCGTCCATCTTCTACTATCTACTGCGTTCTACTTTCGGTTTCGTCATCGTCCATTCTCTATACAGTCCTTAACCCTCAATACCTTAGCCCTTAAATATCGATACATTTATACATCTTGGCGGTCACTATCAAATAATTCCAAAGACTTCAATTTGGAAAACGTTTTAAGCTCAGTAAAATTGATCACGATTGATGCCATTAATCAGTTTTGTGAAAATACTGAACTATTTGTAGTGTCCTGCTTCTAAAGTATTTGTGCTGCTTTCCTCATTAAGTTTTAAGTTGCACAGAAATGGATAACAAAATTACTTTTTAGTTTCGAAGTTAGCATTAGCATGACATTATAATGTGGGCCTAAGAATAAAGGATGCAATATTTTTCAAGAGACTGGTCTCGTGTTTTTCTATTTAACAATACAAAAGTTTTGAAAGACCAGACTGCTTTTTGTTGGAAATTGCTTAAAAGTCTGCTCTAAACTAAGTGTCAGATTTTAAGTCTAGTCGTTGCACTCAAAACCGAAACTGTACCGGTACAATGTTTAGGTTCTTTTCGGTCTTTTAGGTTCCAAAAATATCGGCACTCATACACCGGTACACAATCAATTTCAAATATCGGTTCCAGTTCCGGTTCTGGTTCTGAGTTTTACTCGGTTTTTTTCCGATTTCTATATTTAACATATTTTTTCTAAATTTTATCAAAGTTGCCCTAAAAAAGAATTTTTAGAAAAGAATGTCTGAAAAATAGAGAATATATCTAAATTTTTTAAAATTTAGAAAAAATCATTTTCTAAATGTACTATTTGTTTTCTTCGATGACGCATGCCCTTGATGAGCACATTCGCTTTTTTCAAGAACTCCGAAACTGGATCGACTCGTGGATTGCATCAAAAGATTCATCGCTTTTTCGAGATGGTATCCGAAAATTCCAGGAAACATGGGAAAAAGTAGTGGCTAGCGATGGACAATACTTTGAAAAATCGATTTGTAACAAGTTTTTCACAATAAAACCCAGCAAAGCAAAAAAAAAAATCCTTTAAAACTTTTTTGTACAGGTAATACTATACAATATTATCGTAGAGAGTCAAAACAAAAATACGACTCACTAGATTTTTGTCTAAGCGTTTGCATTTCAAATATAAATTGTAAAACTTTATATGTAATAATAAGTGTGAGTTGGCTGGCTCTAGGTCCGAAAAAGTTGCGTTTGTTCACAACTGTAAACAACTTATGCATTGTACCACCAAAAAGAGCTGGTTGCCGATAAACCAAACCTGAGAAATCCAGTTTTTAAAAAAACCCTTTTTTTTCATTTTTTCGTTTTTTGACGATTTTTAAAATTGTTTGTAAAATTAACGAAAATTTTATTTGTAAAACCGAAAATCACGTTTTGGTGGGAGTGTCGAGATCTAATTTCGGATTTTTTTTTTATTAAAATCAAAACTGGTGAGTTTTATAACCGTTCGGTTTCAAAAAGAATGACCCACAAGCAACTTAAATTTGAAATACAATCGTTTTCACGAAAATCTCTAGTGATTTCTGGAGCACCCCCGTATAATACCTTCACAAAACGCCTCAAAAAAGGTTTGAATCTTTTGGCATTTTAAGCAACTTTAAGCTTAAATTATCCAAAATCTAGACATGATGGATCGAAAATCATCTAGAGTCATCATCAACCCTCCAATAAACTGGAACTTGTTAACTAGTTTTGTTATTCAATTTAAATTTGTCGAAAACAAAAACCAAATTTAAACGCGATTATCTCGAGACAACTTTTTTGAACTGTTTGTGGAAAAAGTATATAGTTAACATTGACTAGTCAATATCAATAGTGGAATGTGCAAATAACATTCAACTTATATACAAACAAAATTCACCAACAAAAGTGTGAAACAAAACATCTAGACATACATAAGCGCAACATAAGCAAGGGCATAATATACATAACGCAAGCACACACATGCACCACACACCGTCGCAATGCCAAGACGAACACATATACATGCAAACGGCAAAGAAGTTTTTCAATTAACTAAAACTATATTGTGTCGTTCCTACCAAATGCTTCACAAATCATAGTCTGAGCTCAACAGGTGCTGCCCTAACCCTATTGCAGCGAATAAAAACATTCATCCCTACATGAAGACGTCATATTAGAGTTCAAGGAGTTTCTTTAGCATGGCATAAGTAGCTACTCAAGCACCCTTGGTCCAGACCCAATCCATTCTTGTCGAAAAGAGACCGGTGATTGGCGGATCTACACTCGCACAGCGCACATGTCCGATCCACAGCATCGACGATATAGCTAAAGGCGCACAGCATCGACATACAGCTAGAATCTTCACGTAAATACATCAATTGGATGTTCGAGCTTACGAAAGAAACGTCGCTCAAACATTTCAACAACATATAGATTCCAGGTTCCTGCGAAACAACCAGGCGTTTGCCAGTCGAGCAACCACGTCAAGCAGCCTTTTGAGCCTTCGAACACTGGAACCACACACAGCGTATCATAGAGATACAGGCTAGCATTCGGCGATAGCCCAGTCTACTCCACGCATCGTTAAGCGAGGCTTCAAAAAAATTGTAGAAAAAGTGCCAAAGTGTGTCTATTTTCAAGATGTAATAAATAATTAGGCTGGGAATACCAAAAGCAACCCTCTTAAGCTCCGAGCGCAATAAATTTGATTGTCAAATGAGTTTTACTTGGATTATAATTTATGTATAACAAGTATAGCGAGCTTTTAGGCGAACAAGTCATAATTGATTTGAGTTTAAAGCTCACACACTCACCCACACACAAGTGCCACTTGGCACAAAAGTTGAGAGTGTACAAACTTTCCTTGCAAAAGTGAAAAGGACCCAGACCATGATTGAACAGATTTTGAATAGACACTTAAGTGGGTTCTTCAAGTGAATTTCTCTCACTTCAAAGCTTTAGAGTGTTAAACATTTTTAATTAAAATTTTGTGTGTGACCAACCAACTAATTAAAAAACCACAAACATTTATGCAACGTTTCGAATTGCAAATTCTCTATGCGAATTGGCAGCCAATTTCTGCACAACTTTATGCCCAGTTGGCCCCACTAATGGCACATTCATTTGTCATCGTTCCGTGCCGTTTGCCCGTTGCCATGGCACATCCTATTCGAGTTTTGCGCTTGTTTTGTCATCGCCTTTTGTGGTCTCTGTCTGCTTTTAGACTGATTGCGGCAAACGAAGCTTTTGCATACACATATTTCCCCATGAATACCGACTGAGTTATGCGCGGCTGTACGCAGATATGTGAGTGACTTGTCACAACCCCAAGTAGAAAAGGACCCAACATATTTCCGGTGACTTGCGGGAAATGTTAAATTATGAAACTAAGCTGTCAACCTAAATATTTTGTTTTTCATCTTGAAATTTTAAGTATATTTCTTGAATAAACATTAAATTCATACAATTTGTTTCTGTTGCCTCCAATTAATCCAAGTCTCAGCCAAAAATACAATCAATCCCAATGTCCAACCCAAGCACAGACATAGCCAAGCCCAGTATAAATCCGCCACCTTAAACTCACGAAATGCCGCATGTTCATTTGTATCTGCCTGGCTAATCATTCCCAGCTTAATCATTTCGCGTAGAGTTTGCTGCTTCCAGTAGTCCACCAGACCCGTGGTGTGAACCTGATGAATGAATTGATTCAATGGACGCTCAAATATTGAATTGGCCTGCATGGGTACCGACCAATGATGAAAACTACCAATCATTAGATCAGAATTAGTACACAAAGCAGGCTTAGCCAAGAACTCCTGGCGCTTAGTAATGATGGGCCACTCTATGCTGGTTATGGAAAAAGAGACGCTAAGATTTAATTTTTTTTGCTGATATTCCATGATCGGTAGGAACGTAATTTTGGAACGTATTGCTTTTACCGGACTCGTGTCGTAATACATATCCAGAAAGAACCGTGCGTCTTCATCAAAATATATGTTCACATCAGAATTGCGGAGTTGTTCAAAATTGGAGATCTGTCGCTCGTTGGGTCGCCTGGTAAGTAAAGTCTTCAGCTGGGCCACGTACAGTGTGCTCAGCACCAGACCAAGTAGACAGAGCAAAGATTGTGTAACTCTAGGGCTGAGCATGTGGTGGGCATTCAGCTTAAACGACTGGCCCATCAACCCGGATAACATGCGCTCATTAAAGCATAGATTTGTCCAATCCAGTTTCCTCTGGAGCAGCAGACATCCAAAGCCAGTGTCTAGTAGTGAAAATAGTAAGTAGCAAACGAACAGCACTCCAAATAGACTCGCTCCAAACACCATAGCATAGACCTTGGCGGTGGTTACCTCCCGGGCACAGGGCACTACCAAAAACCATTTGCCCAAATCAAAGGGATATGAGAACACCACCTGATTACTGGTTGTCTGATAGCCGCAAAGGGTAATGGGTAGGGAAATAGTTCCATTTAGTGTCAGATTTGTTAGGAGTAAGAAGGACAATTGCTTGCCGGGCTTCACCCAATGTTGCCACTGTAGCGAAATGTTGTAAAAGTTTGCGAATTCCTGCATGAATTTGGCCATATGGCCTGTCATTTGAAGCGCCCCCGTCTCTGGATTCTGAAAAACCAAGGAGGTAGGTGGTATCTGATCGGGTAGCGTCTGTATGGATTTGCCCTGAAAGTTGTAAGTGTCACTGAATATGGAATCCCTGTTCAAATCTAAGTCCAGCCACTTCTCTTTGGCATACGGCTTTAAGCGATAGATTTTTTCTGTTTCTATTATAGCAGCCACTTGCAGAAATTGCAGCTCCACTGCACTGGCAGCTAAGTGCTCTAGCAGATTTACACGTTCCTTCACTTTACTCTCCAGTATAAACAGCAAGCGCACATGCCTCATATTCTCCAGATTTCTATCCAATGCCTGCCACAATTCCAGGTTCATGTCATAATTTTCACTTTGCCAAACTAGAGCCAACATTTCATTGTTAAAACTGCCACTCAAATAGAAATCCACTTGCTCATCCAAGCTTAAAATGGGCCAAGGAACTGCTGCCAAACCGAGGCCTTCCTGCCAGGCTCTGCTGTTGCTGTTGCTGGTGCTGCTGCTGCTGTGTTTGAACAGCAATAGAGTCTCAAAGGGTCGTTCCTGATAGATACTTTCCAGTGTATTGTTTAGTTGAAGCAAAAGTGGAACCACCAGCTGCCACATGTTGACGTTGAATGGTTACAAGTTCACAAGTTCTGGGCAGGCTAAAAGTGCTTATCACACTAATCTGAGCTGCGTAGTTGATTTGAAAAATGATTCAGTTGAACGGTTTGCAGTAAGTGCCTAATGGATTAATAGTCGTCAATAAGTTTTTACAACTTAATGAGCAGTTAAAACATGTTGAATCATATCAATCATATTTGATTTAAAAACCAAGAAGGCTAAACTAACTTCGCCTGTGACGAAGTTTTTACACTCTTGCAAATTTTAATTTCTACCAAAGCACATTGGGCCAGCGAGCCGATTTTTCGACGAAAATTCAAATTTTTTATAGAAAGTAAACCTATTTTAATAATAAAATTTGAGTAGTATATACTTTGACTAAAATAAATCAAAAGATTTTAATTGTTTTGATGCATCCCTGGAATTTTGGCAGCCCTTCAAAATCAGCTGTTTGATTGCATGCGTGCGAAACTAAAAAGTGCGGGAAAGTTTTTGTTTACTTGCGAGCGTCCCAAAATTATTGTGGTTTAAACAATTTTCACTAAAATTATGGAAAAGAAAGGCCAAGGTATGTAGAATATTTGTATTAAAAAAGATTTTGTTCATGTTTGTTAATGTTTTTTCTGTGTGCGTTTATTTGTGTTGTCCAAAAGTAGAAAAAAGCTAACCTGCTAACCCGTCTGTTGTGGATTATAACTAATTTTGTGCCAAGTTGTACCAAAAAGTAATTATGTGTCATTATAGTGCAAAGTGTATATAAACTAATTTTAAAAATCTTTTTTGCTCCATTTTGCTCCGATGTGTATAAATCCATAATATTGTAGCTGTGGTTGAGTTCGCCTATGAGCAACTTCTTGATATCTACATACAAAACAATCGTAGCGCATCTGCCGTTTCGAGTTGGATTTATGATGAACTGACTTCATGGAAAATGCTAAAATGGACTCACCAAAATTTAAGCCAAGACATGAAGCATTAAAATATGGGATAAGTCCTCTACATGGTTGGATTCGATTTTTTGAATTCGTTCTTAAAATTGCATATAGACTGAAACTTAAAAAATGGCAAGTGAGAGATGAAAATAGAAAAAAAGAAATGGTGAAACAAAAAAAGACGATTCAGAAGCAGATGTGGAATGCTATGGCTCTACATGTGGATAAACCTAAGCAGAATGGCAATGGAAATACCAACGACGGCAATACAGCAAGGAGGGCGTTTGCACAACCTAAGCTACTAGCTGAAATCTTACGTCTTGATGAATTTCTCATTGCATATTTTAACAATATTTTAATTGCTATTTCTTGCCACCTACCAATTGATCCAACACAATTTAAAAAATATTGTCAGAAAACCATAACACTATATATAATATGTCCTTGTATCCATGGTTTCCAATGTCGGTAACAGTCCATAAAGTGTTAATGCACGGCTACCAAATAATAGAAGCATCAATCCTTCCATTAGGTGTTCTTGGCGAGAACGCCTCAGAGGCTCGCAACAAATATTATAAGAGTGACAGGAGGTTACATGCTCAAAAGAGTACAAGGCAGAACAACATGGCAGACGTTTTCCACAGAGCAATGGATTCCTCAGATCCTCTTGTGTCGAGCATCTATCTAACAAAAAGATTGGGTCAGTAAAATAAACTACCCCTACCAGCAGACGTAATTGAACTTTTGGAATCACCAAACTTGCTATATTTTTGTAACATGAACAATAATAACAATGTTCCCGTTTTTGATGCTAACAATAGGGATAGTGATTCAGATTCTGACTGAAAATCCGTTTTCAATAGAAATTGATGTAGAAGACGACTTTTAGGAACATTTTTATAGTCATTTTGAATGCATTGTTATTTTTTACTTATTAATATTAAGGTTAAGTGTTAAAAAAATGAATTAAAAACATTTGTTGAATTTAACGAGTGCTAGCATTATTAATTACCGTACAAGTATCAATAAGAGAAAACCTATCTCATATGAGCGGCTAGGGAAGGCGTGGTCAGATCGGTCTGAAACTTAGATATATTATATTTTTATATGCATCGACACTATCATATGTACCAAATTTCAAGAACCTAGCTTTAAAACTTTAATTTTCGTCGAAAAATCGGCTCGCTGGCCCAATGTGCAAAGGCCTATTTTCCGACCGATAGTCATCCAAATTTTGACAAAATATGTTTAAAATCACTTCAAATTAACAATCACCTAGTTTAAGGACGATTTACAGTACTGTCGGTCGGATATATGACGAACCGCTTGTATGGAAATACCATTTAACATTTTAGAGCATTATGCGGAATTGCTTGTATGCTAAGCGTTTATAAGCAAATATCGCTCGTATGAAAACATTTTTCATCAAATTTGGTGAAATCCCCACAAGAAAAGGGATAGAGAAAGCATACATTTACACTTGGAGACAGCATTGTTGTCCTGGTTTAACCAAATCCGTTCTTAAAATGGTCGCTAAGGCACAGGAGTTCGCCATAAAGCTAACTGAAGACTATGTAACAGATCGGAGCCGGGTTCAGCTTTTTTGCAAGCGAAATTCTGTTAACTTCTCCAAGATTCACGGAAAAGCCAGTGAAAATAATACAAGTGCGGCCGCATTAATCTCAAATCATTTGCCGCATATTCTGGACAAATTTACTCCAGACTGCAAATTTAATGTTGTTGAAACCGGATTGATCTACAAGACACTACCAAACGGAAGCTACAAAAGCCAAACATAAGAATCAATTTCTCAATGTCCGGTTAGTCAAACTTACCGGCAGGTTAGCCGAATTTGCGTGTCCCATGCTGTCTTTGGCGAAAGCCGAGCGGCAAAGTAAACCGCTGCCTCATGATGGGGTCAAATTTTAACCTGCCGGCAAGTTGCGATAGAATTATCGATAATTTTATCGATCGACAAACAGCTGTGTCCAAAATTTGCATTGTTTACTTTGTCAATTGCCAAAAAAAAAATGTTTATAAATAAACAATTTTCTTACATCCACGAAATGGAAATGGAAGATTCAGGCGGTAAGACAAAAAGACACAGGCGCGGCAATGTGGAACTTTCTGTTCAGCAGAATAGCAGCCGCCGCATTCATGGCAAATGTTTTGACCGCCACGCCGGCATATCCGAAATGGCACCAATGGTAAAGCAGGCAAACTCACTGCCCGCCGTCTGCAAAATCGAAGGACCCACCTGGCCAATGGCACCACCAATTGCCACATGCGATGTGGTATATCGATAGTGATCCAACCGCTGATACGTGTGCACCATAATGAAAATATTATCCACACGCACGGCCAGCACCAGGAACGGTATTACCACAATGGCCAAGACGGAGCAATGAATAAATAATGCGAGCGAGTACAGGGAGAGTATTTATAATTTTACTGATCTGGATGATGCTAAATTTGTTCAACGATTCAGCTTAACAAACTCAGCATGTCAAATAATTCTTGCTAGGATTACAGCAAATATCTTCGCTAAGTAACAGGTAAAACCTTAACTTCAGTTGTGATTCAATTTATTATGATTTCGATTGTTAACAGGAATCGTGAATTGTTGTCAGAGAGCAAACTTATGGTGGCGCTGGGCTCTTATGCAAGTGGCTTCTTCGTTATCATTGTGGGCTACTTCTGTTGCGTCAGACTTCCTTCGGCAACCCGTGCAGTTAATCAAGAATCCGACGCTATTGCATTACTGGCCATCACAAGTCAATTAAATATTTTTAATATTTAAATCATCATAATCATAAACTAAAACGTACCATCATTATCAATTACATTTGCCAATCCTGTGCCTGAGCTTGGGATCATGCCACGGATTTTTTGACTCCAGCGGTGCTGGGAATGCCGCCACAGTTGGAGAAGTCTCCCGCTTCTTAATTGCGAATTATTTTCGCGATCGTTTTTTTTAAATTCTCGTACTTATCCCGTAAGTCTTTCCAAGGGTAGTGAACTCCGGCATGGCGGCAAACTGATCTCAAAGCCCAGGCCTTTTGCTTCCAGGTCTCCGCATCACTCTTTTTGTTCTCCAAAATGTATTTGTTTGACTTAAAAAGTGTACAAGCAAATGTTCCTCAGCCGCAGAAAAGTTTTTCGCTCTTGGTCTTTTCAGTGTTTCACATTGATTCATCATCGCCAGCAATTTTATTTAACTATTCTGCCAAATAATTACCAGCGACAACAATAGCATTAAAAAAAAGCCAAAACAAACACAGCTGTTTCGTTGACAGTGTCAGGTCACACTTTTGCAGCGATAGCAATTAATCGTTATCGGGTGAACACCAAAAGACTTAACCCCTGGTATTTTCGGCAGGCAAATTTGACCGGCCGGTAAACCTAACCGCAACTTTTGAGAAATTGGGCCTTAGAGATACTGATATGACTGCTGAGACAGATGCAGAGCGCGTAAACTTCGGATGGTCCAATCTGGACACCGAATACATTCAATGCGACAATGATGATACCTGTTTCGGAATTATATCCGGACGAGGATATTATTGCAGACGTACTGTAAGAGAAAAAAAAACCCAATTGAAGATGAGAAAAACTTCGCTCAACCTGTTTTCAGTGTAAAACATCTATCAACCAAAAAGGCCTACTTTTCTTATAATAATATAAACGATTCAGAGACTTTTGAAGACATTGAAGACCTGATCTTAGAAAATGCTGGAAAATACCAGAACCAACAAAACATAACATATTTTTATACCCTTCTAGAAGGTCTATTAAAATTGTCCAGATGTTTGTAACGCAAAGAAGGAAGCATCTCTGACCACACAAATTATATATTATATATTCTTGATCAGCATGACGAGCTGAGTTCATATTTCCATGTCCGTTCTTTCTATCTCCTCCGTCATTTTTGAAGCCAACTTAAACAAACTTTGCACAAAGTCTTTTAGTACAAAGAAGCTGCACATTTGTCGGAGCCGGCCAGATCGGATGTTTATATCATATAGCTGCCATAGGAAACATCGGTCGAAAAAGTAGTTTTAGTGAGAAAAACTTTTTTGTCTTCAACGCAAACGTGCCCAAACCTCGTATTTCTATGTTTTCTACGCTTTCACACAATTTCACCAAGTTTTATGAAAATCGGACGATTATATCGTATAGCTGCCATACAAAAGTTTGGTCTGAAATAAAGTCTTAGTAGGAAAAACTTTTTTGTTTTCAATGCTATCGCTACCAAACTTGTTATTGATCAATATTATATGCTACCACACAATTTTGCCAAGTTTGATTCAAATCGGATGGCTATTGCATATAGCTGCCACAGGAACTATTGTTCGAAAAAGTAGTTTAAGCTAGAAAAACTTCTTTGTCTTCAACGCAAACGTCCCCAAACATTGTATTTTGAAGTTTTCTATGCTTTTACATGATTCCAAAAAGTTTAATGAAAATCGGTCAGCTATATAGTATAGCTGCTACACAAAATACAGTTCTGACAAAAAGTTTATTTTCAAAGCTATCGCTCCCAAACTTGTTACTAATCAATAATAAATGCTACCACACAATTCTGCCAAGATTGATCCAAATCGAATGACTATAGCGTATAGCTGCCATTGGAACGATCGGTCGAAAAGTAGTTCTAGTGAGGAAAACTTTTTTGTTTTCAATGGTAGCGTCTTTATACACAATTTTGGACAGTTTGGTCAAAATCGGATGAATATATCGTATAGCTGCCATATAACAAACTGACAGGCAAATGGCCAAAGTAGTGGCGCCATCTATCGCTGAGTTTAGGAATATAACTCATCTAAGAATTTTCGACGAAAATAATTTAAAACCTTAATTTATATCAATTATATAAGCTGCAAGGGTATATAATCTTTGGTCGAGCCGAAGTTAGGTAGGTAGGTAGTTCATACATAGACCTTACGGTCCTTAGTGAGGCCGAGTGGTTTTTCTGGGTACCATTAGAAATCCAAGCGGATCTTTGACGATTTGGCAAATGCTTTCCTTCCTTGCCGACTCTTCATGAGGGGTGAGACTTGGGGAGTGCAGATGTCTTAATCTTGTCTTTGCGATCGCTGGACAGCTGCAGATGAGGTGTTCCAGAGTTTCGACGACTCCAGGTTCCTTACATTTCCTGCAGTTGTCCGCTGTCGTGATGCCTAGCTTTTTCGCGTGAGCAGCTGCTAGGCAGTGACCAGTTAGTATGCCTATAAGCAGTCTACAGTCTCTTCTTTGGAGCTGTAGCATAAAGCTGAGATAGATATATTTAGTGTTGCTTCTTGGATTAGTGCGGTTCCGGCTTTTGCAAGACTGTCAGCCATTTGCCCCGGTGGCTGGGACCGGAACAATCCAATAGATTTGCACCCTTCTAGAGATGCTGAGGGAATATATTGCCTCCCTGCTTGCCAGAACATTTTTGGAGTTAATAACGTGTCTCTGCATTGATTTGATTGCCGCTTGGCTGTCAACGTATATGTTTATTTGGTTGTTTGGTGCGTATTGTCCTTATTGCGAAGACTTCCGCCTGGAATATGGTGCAGTGGTCTGGCAGTTTATAGGAGAGCCTCAATTCCGGCTCATCGCAGTATACGGCAGCTCCGACTCCTGAGGCCATCTTTGAGCCGTCTGTGCCTTAGGTGAGCCGAAGTTACCTTTCCTCTATTTTTTGATTTTAAGTAGCGTTTTTCATTTTTGGAAGTAAAATTTCAAAAAATTCTTTATTATATTCCCTTAACAAGGTATTAGAGAATCTATCGGAGTATAAATAGAACTATCTTTAGTACATTTATTTAGATTACATCAAAATCTTATTTTTCTTCTGTTGCCTCCAGTTAATCCAAGTTTCACCCAAAAATACAATCAATCCCAATAATAAACCCAAGCACAGACATAGCCAAGCCCCGAACAAATCCGCCACCTTAAACTCACGAAATGCCGCATGTTCAAATGGATCTGCCTTATCAATCATTCCCAGGGCAAGCATCTCGCGTAAAGTTTGCTGCTTCCAGTAGTCCATCAAGCCCGTGGTGTGAACCTGATGAATGAATTCATTCAATGGACGCTCAAATATCGAATTGGCCTGCATGGGTACGGATAAAATAAGAAAGTCTCCCATGACTAGACCAGAATAAGTACAGACAGCTGGCTTAGCCAAGTACTCTTGACGCTTAACCATAATGGGCCACTCGATGGTGGACATGGAACAGGAAATACTGAGATTGAATTTTCTTTCTTCATATTCCATGGTCGGTAGGTACGTAGATTTAGAGCGTAATTCAGTCAGCGGATGCGAGTCGTCAAATGTATCCGTATAGAAACGAACGGCTTCATCGAAATAAATTTGTACATCAGAATCGCGGAGTTGTTCGAAATTAGATATCTGTCGCTCGGTGGGTCGCCTGGTAAGTAAAGTCTTCAGGTGGGCCAAGTACAGTGTGCTCAGCACCAGACCAAGTAGACAGAGCAGGGCCTGTGTAACTCTCGGGCTGAGCATGTGGTGGGCATTCAGCTTAAACGAGTGACCCAACATGCCGGAGATCATGCGCTCATTGAAACAAAGGTAGGTCCAATCCAGTCTCCTCTGGAGAAAAAGATAGCTGAAGACAGTGTCGAGTAGGGAGAATATGACATAGCAAACGAAGAGCACTCCAAATAGATTTGCACTGCACACCATGGAATAGACCTTGGCGGTGGATACCTCTCGGGCACAGGGCACTACAAAAAACCATTTGGCCACATCAACGGGGTACGAGAAAACGCCTTGCTTATTAGTTGTTTCATAGGTACTGAGGCTAATGGGAAGGGAAAGAGTTCCATTTAATGTCATATTTCGGAGAAGTACGAAGGACAATCGCTTGCCGGGCTCAACTTGATGTAGAAACTTTAGCGAGATGTTGTACAAGCCAGAGAATTCCTGTATTAATTTACCCACATAGCCTGTCAAACGAAGCTCCTGCGTCTCTGCATCCTTATAGACCAGTGAACGAAGTGACTGCTGATCGGGTAGCGTCCGTATGGGCTTGCCGTGATAGTTGTGAATGGCGCTGAAGATGGGTTCCCGGCTCAGGTCTATGTCCAGCCATTTGTTTGTAGCAAAAGGCTGCAGCCGAAAGATTTTTCCACTTTCAATTATAGCAGCCACCTGCATAAAGCGCAACTGCTCCGCTGTTTCAGCCATCTGCTTGAGTAGATTAGCGCATTCCTTCACATCACTCTCCAACACGAACAGCAAACGCACTTGTCTCATATTCTCCAGATTTCTATCCAATGTCTGCCACAATTCCTGGTTCATGTCATAGTTTTGATTAAACCAAATTAGAGCCAACATTTCATGGTTAAAACTGCCACTTAAATAGAAATCCACTTTTTCATCCAAAACTAAAACAGGCCAAGGAACTGCTGCCAAATCGAGGACTTCCTGCCAAGTTCTGCTGTTGCTGCTGCTGCTGTGTTTGAACAGTAATAGTGTCTCAAAGGGTCGCTCCTGATGGATACTTTCCAGTGTGTTGTTTAGTTGAAGCAAAAGAGGAACCACCAGCTGCCACATGTTGACGTTGAATGGTTAAAAGTTCACAAGTTCTGGGCAGGCTAAAAGTGCTTATCACACTGATCTGAGCTGCGTAGTTGATTTGAAAAATGATTTAGTTGAACGGTTTGCATTGAGTGGCTAATGGATTAATAGTCATTTCCGACGTTAACATTAAGTTTTACAACTTAATGAGCAGTTAAAACATGCTTAAGAACTTTATTCAGTGGTTGGAAAGCTTCATCAAAATAATTACTATCATATTTGACTTAAAAACCGTGAAGACTAAGCTTGCTTCGTGTATGCCGAAGTCCTTATACTCTTGCAAATGCTGGCATTGAAATATGATTAAAACTAAAACCGATTTTCCTACCGATACTCATCCGATTTTGACCAAATTTCGCTAATATGTATGTTTGAAAGCATATCAAATTAACAATCATACTTTATACTCTGTACCAAAGGTACACAGTGTATATGAAGTTTGTGCAAAAGTATGTAACAGGGAGAAGGAATCATTTCCGACCCTCTAAAGTATATATATTCTTGATCAGCACAAACAGTCGAATCGATATAGCCATGTCCGTCTGTCTGCCCGTTCGTATGAACGAAGTGTTCTCAATCTGGTAAGAGATAGAGGTTTGCCATGTAATGGACATATATTTTTTATACTTGCAAGCAGTTCAAGTATATTTTCAATTTTCGCCACGCCACCTCCCGCCCCCGGAATTTGGAAATATCGTCATAACTCCCACAATTTTGTAGATAGATGGTTTATCATTTGCTGTATTTATCAATTTGCTAAAGAAATGATGAGGATCGGATAAACAATTATGATGGGTAGCGCTGGCCGCAACGGTTATGGGCAGCACTTCACACACTTTATGGCTTTTTTGCTATTTTGTGTGGCTTCGAACTTAAATTGATTAGATATATAAGGGGGGCACAGAGTATATTATAGTCGGGCTTGACCGACTTTCTTTCTTTTTTCATATATCTGGTACTTATATAAACTTCTTTGCTAGATTTAGGTCAAACCCAATTACAAGTTTTTTTTTATAATTAAAAAAAGAAAAATTTGAAATATTTTCCAAATGTGATTTTATTTAAAAATATATGAGCTTACGGCCGCGTGAAAACAAATACAAATGCACAAATTTGTATCTCAAGCAATAACAACAAAATTAAAAGAGAAACCCGATTTTTGTTTATGTGTGTGTGTGCCGCCGTGAATAGCGAAATACGTTCAGCCACTGCGAACGAGGCGAGCGCTAACTACGCATAAGCAACATTATTGTTGCTTTTTAGTTTGCCAGAGACATAGGAAAGAGAGAGGAGAGTCACTTATGATGTTGTTGTTGCAGTTCTGCACGCTCCAACAACAAAACCTTAGCTCGGAAAGAAATATGAGTGCGAATTTGTTGTTGCTTTATGCAGGCTTATGGCGCGGGTCCTTTGCACAAAACAACAAAGAGCGCGTGGCTTGCGGAATAGGCTGGGGTACCTCTGATTTAGATATTGGTTGATTTACTTTTGATACGATACTTTTGCGCTCTGACCTGTAGCGACCATTCGTTAGATATACTTAGATTGCTTAAATAAATCAATTAAAACATTGTAAGCTTAAGGGGGTATTCTCCATATCGAGGCAGTTTTTTGACCTTTTTAAAAAAAAATCTTATTTGAAAATGAACGGTGTTTTCCAATTCTGCTTTTTTCTTGTGTTACAAACAGATTAAAGTAAACAAAAAAATTTTTCTGTTTCAAAAAGTTCTCGGCCGTCAAAGTGGGGGGCCCGGCGGCCACGATTTCTCGTCTCCAGGTTGTCTGAAATGAAAAGGAAAAACGGGGTAATAATCAGTATATTTTTTTGACAAAATGACGGCCATTGAAAAATGAAAATTCGATTTTGCGCATTTTGTTTCATCAAAATCGGTTTAGTAGAACTGGAGAAAAGTGGCTTGGCAGTCCGAAAAAGTTGTTTTGAAAGTAACCAAAAATATTACAGATATTAGTCAGCGATGCCAGCTGCATACCACGGACCTTCCTCATCTTCAAAAAAACTGTTTTCAGCAGCAGCTCTTTCTGCTCTTCGTGCCATTGTGCCTTCTTTAGATGCGGCCCCAGCTCTAGTTTCTAAACGGTTTAGTCGGTTATCGTTTCGCGATAATGCGTAATTGTACGCTTGGTTGCCATTGTGCCTGAGCATTGTGTAGGATAGCCTTCGATAATTATCGATTAATGATCGATATCGATCTGAGGCGTCAACATGTTACCATTGAAATTCATGAACCAGCCGTTATTTCTCAGCTTTATTTATTCGAAATTTATTTACTCAAAAATGACTCGTTTAAGCGAAGACATTGTTCGACAAAAAAGGCGATATCTTCTAAAGTATTTCGAATTTCAAAAAATTCTTCAAATATCCAAGCTACAATAAAATCGAAAAAAAAATTTCCACATGAAGAATCCCCCCTTAAATGGGGAAAAAAATTGATTGATTTACGATAAGATAGATTTATATGCGGATTTTGGGGCTTTGGAGGAATTGGGAACGGGACATACCTTTAGATTGGACGGGAGAGGCGGTAACTATTATCTAACAAGCGCTGGATAAGCTTTTGCTCCTCCGCCCATATACCATAGACATATCGCTGTCCAACAATTTCAACGACCCACTCCACCCGCCTTAATTCGGGCGCGCTAGCACATTGAGCTATGCACGCTTCACAGCTGGAGGGCTACTTAAACTTTTCTGTGTGTTGGTTTAGCTGACATAAAGTTGAACTGAAAAAACAAACAAAAATAAGTTGAGATCAATAAGAGAGCCAACTCTCACTCTCTTCAGAAAACCGATTTTGGTGTTTGTGTAAAGCAAATATTATTCGATTAAGTACAACTTTACTCATTCCAAGAACATTTGGAACATTTGTTGTGAAAAATTTTGACAATGTCTTGTTCTTATATTAAGTTGCTGGCCACCTTTTTCCTAGGCAAGTTTTTCCCTCTGTATAGGAATGGGAACTCCAGTGGCTCGCAGAAAGCAGAAAGCCTACAACTAAGAACTCTGTTGATGTATGTAGCTTTCGTGTGTTTTCTATGCGAGCTCACAAAAAATCAGATACTTTTACGTACCGCTTACTATTGTTACAATTATGGTTTTTATTTAATATTCTAAGCCTCCAAAGCTTGCCAACCTCAAAATCTCTGGAACGGCATTTAGCAGCCCAATGCGGATTATGTCATTCACTTATTGTATTGTCACATGCTCTCTCTTGATCTTGAGTCTCGTTTTACCTTTTCGGAAGTAAAATATAAAAAAATGCCACTCTACAAGATATGAAAGAATCTCTCGGAATATTAATAGAACGATATTTAGTACATTTATTTAGATTACATCAAAATCTTATTTTTCTTCTGTTGCCTCCAGTTAATGCAAGTTTCTCCCAAAAATACAATCAATCCCAATATCAAACCCAAGCACAGACAAAGCCAAGCCCCGAACAAATCCGCCACCTTAAACTCACGAAATGCCGCATGTTCAAATGGATCTGCCTTATCAATCATTCCCAGGGCAAGCATCTCGCGAAGAGTTTGCTGCTTCCAGTAATCCATCAAGCCCGTGGTGTGAACCTGATGAATGAATTCATTCAATGGACGCTCAAATATCGAATTGGTTTGCATTGGTACGGACGAAAGAAGATAATAACCAATCATTAGATCAGAACTAAAACAGACAGCAGGCTTAGCCAAAAACTCCTGGCGCTTCATTATGACGGACCACTCGACGCTGGTGGTGGAAAAAGAGACGCTAAGATTTAATTTTTTTTGCTGATATTCCATGGTCCGTAGGTACGTAATTTTGGAACGTATTGCACCCACCGGATGCGAGTCGTCATAGGTATTCAGATAGAAACGAACGGCTTCATCAAAATATATGTTCACATCAGATTTGCGGAGTTGTTCAAAATTGGAGATCTGTCGCTCGGTGGGTCGCCTGGTAAGTAAAGTTTTCAGGTGGGCCACATACAGTGTGCTCAGCACCAGACCAAGTAGACAGAGCAGGGCCTGTGTAACTCTAGGGCTGAGCATATGGTGGGCATTCAGCTTAAACGAGTGACCCAACATGCCGGAGATCATGCGCTCATTGAAACAAAGGTAGGTCCAATCCAGTTTCCTCTGGAGAAAAAGATAACTGAAGACAGTGTCGAGTAGGGAGAATATGACATAGCAAACGAAAAGCACTCCAAATAGATTTGCACTGCACACCATGGAATAGACCTTGGCGGTGGATACCACTCGGGCACAGGGCACAACAAAAAACCATTTGGAAACATCAACGGGATATGAGAAAACGCCCCGTTTATTGGGTGTTTCATAGGGACAGAGGCTAATGGGTAGTGAAAGAGTTCCATTTAATGTCATATTTCGGAGGAGTACGAAGGATTTTTGCTTGCCAGGTTCAACTTGATGTTGCCACTTTAGCGAGATGTTGTACAAGCCAGAGAATTCCTGTATCAATTTAGCCACATAGCCTGTCAAACGAAGTTCCTGCGTCTTTGCATCCTTATAGACCAGTGAACGAAGTGCCAGCTGATCGGGTAGCGTCCGTATGGGCTTGCCGTGATAGTTGTGAATGGCGCTGAAGATGGGTTCCCGGTTCAGGTCTATGTCCAGCCATTTGTTTGCAGCAAAAGGCTGCAGCCGAAAGATTTTTCCACTTTCTATAATAACAGCCACCTGCATAAAGCGCAACTGCTCAGCTGTTTCAGCCATCTGCTTGAGTAGATTAACGCGTTCCTTCACTTCACTCTGCAACACGAACAGCAAACGCACTTGTCTCATATTCTCCAGATTTCTGTCCAATGTCTGCCACAATTCCTGGTTCATGTCATAGTTTTGATTAAACCAAATCAGAGCCAACATTTCATGGTTAAAACTGCCACTTAAATAGAAATCCACTTGCTCATCCAAACTTAAAACGGGCCAAGGAACTGCTGCCAAATCTAGGACTTCCTGCCAAGTTCTGCTGTTGCTGCTGCTGCTGTGTTTGAACAGTAATAGTGTCTCAAATGGTCGCTCCTGATGGATACTTTCCAGTGTGCTGTTTAGTTGGAGCAAAAGGGGAACCACCAGCTGCCACATGTTGACGTTGAATGGTTACAAGTTCACAAGTTCTGGGCAGGCTAAATGTGCTTATCACACTAATCTCAGCTGCGGAGTTGATTTGAAAAATGATTCAGTTGAACGGTTTGCAGTGAGTTGCTAATGGATTGATTGTCATATCCAACGATAACATAAAGTTTTACAACTTAAATGAGCAGCTAAAACGTGTAAAGGAAGTTTGATTACTGAATGGAAAGCCTCATTAAAATAATTACTATCATATTTGATTTTAGTATGCTATTTTGAACAAACAAAATGTATTTATATCAAAGTGTAATTAGTAGTATGAGCTAGTTATTTATAGTTAGTTAGGTATTCAATTCAAATCTTTTACTGTTACTCTGGTCCTTACTTACACAAACATTTAAAAAAAACACTTAGATTCCCTTAAATTTTGATATGAAGGCCTTCTGTAAGCAACGCCTCATACCCAGTTTTTCAAATAAAGCTTAGGTTTGCGGTGTGTGGTTACTTTTGTACTTTTTGTCTTAAGACAAAAATCTACAAAATTCAGCAAATGCAGAAAGGATCATTGGGAACACTAAATGAAAAATTCGTTTCAATTTTACAATGGGTAATTTACCGCCAGTAGTGGTCAAACCTTAATTCCTGTACATCTTTTAAAACGCTTTGTTGATTTTTACTAAAATCGATTTTTATGATGGTATAATGGACTCTTTCAGGTCCAAAAGAGTTGGCGAGTTGCCTCAAACTGATGTATATAATTGATATGATCTGTTTCCAGCTGGTAATGACTATAATCATACGATGCTGGAATCACTCGAATGCTTTGTTGAAGTACACCCAAAAAAATATGTTTCAATTTCAGTTGTATAAGCGTTGTCTCAAATTGAAACTGCAACTAGCTAAATTTTTTTTTGTATCATTATAATACGGGAGGGTATCAAATTCATATTTTGGGTATTAATTAGATATTTAGAATATTAATTTGATACACAAAAGTATTAATTTGAAACTACAAAATTTTCAATGTCAACAAATGTTATATTGAAAATTCGAAAAGTCATGATCTTATGAAACGAAGCAGCCGAATGTCGAAGCTGGCGATGCTGGACGTGCTCCGACATTCACTTACTTTTGCAATTTTAACAAATTAGTGCGAATCAAATTTTAAGTGCTCCAAAACTTGCCACTCTCTGTTATCGATTCTGTTTCATTCCCAATTCGTTGTGCAACACTTCAAGTGACAGAAGCAGCTGTATAGACACACTTATCGGTAATCGCCAAAGCTAAATCTCCATTTGTTGTTGTTGAAAATGCTTTAAGACAAGAGGAGAATTCACAAAAAAGAATATGAATCAAAGTGATTCATAGGGAGGCAGTTCTTGTATTAGCGACATTTCTCATTTTACTTTTCATTTTACGGAATCATACGTCGCCGGTTTTCAATAGCCGAAATTTTGCGATTTACGAGTTTCGAAGCAGAAACTTTTGCGCTTTAGAGACCAAATCGTAAAATTTTTGTCGAAAACGATAATGGAAGCATGGCTGTTAGTCTTTTGATTTGAGTGGAAATTCATCAGTTCTACATGTGTCCAGCATGAGGTGCATCATTACAGTGACTTCTGATTAAACAACATCCGCGTGGGAACAGCGTTTCCCATACTGAGTGTGCGGACACATGAAAATATTATTTCATTAATGTATATATAATACATTTTGTAAGAGTTCAAAATACAAGTTAAATGTTTTTACAATGTTATGTTTTAATTTTAAAGGCAGTTTGTAAAGAACTGAAATGATTCCACAAACTTGATAAAGTTGTCTTTACATTTGTCATACATCTCTAAAGAGACTCTCTGATGAAATACTTGGAAAATGTAGGCTTTTTTAATGTTGTTTGACAGTTTCAATTTGATAAGAGTTTCTCTTTAGAGAATTTTGACAATTGACTATTTAGAGATATATGACAAGTGTAAAGGCAGCTGAAGAAAAAATATTTAATTTTTAAAAGCTACTATCAAAATAATACTACAAGTTTAACAATTGAATTATCAAATTGCTAAGACGTGGTATCAAAAAAGTGTCAACCTGATACAAGTTAGTATCAATTTGATATCCTCGAAATATCATTTTAATACATTCGAAAATATTCAGGCATGTTCTCAATTCCACTTCCATTGCAAGTTTTCGAAAGTGGAACTGATTTGTGTATTCGCAACACCAAAATGAACAAGTTGATCGTTTTGTAAGTAATGCTTGTTGGTCCGTGGAATGAAAAGTAATTGCCAAATTACGAGGTCGTACAGTTGCTAGATGTACTTAAAGTGATTATACCCGTTACTCGTAGAGTAAAAGGGTCTACTAAAGTCGTGCAAATGTATGTAACAGGCAGAAGGAATCATTTCCGACCATATAAAGTATATATATTCTTGATCAGCATCAACAGCCGAGTCGATATAGCCATGTCCGTCTGTCCGTCTGTCCGTCTGTCCGTCTGTCCGTCTGTCTGTATGAACACCTAGATCTCAGAGACTAGAAGAGCTAGAGCAACCAAATTTAAAATGTAGACTCCTATTGTCTGCACGCAGATCAAGTTTATTTTCAATTTTTGCCACGCCCCCTCACGCCCCCGCAATTTGGAAAAAACGTCATATCTCCTACAGTTTTTATGATAGATGGTTCGTACTTTCTAGAGATATCTAGTACTTAAAATTATTTATCGATTTGCTGAAGGAATGATAAAGATCGGATGAACGATACTCAAGTTATGAGCAAAAAACGATCAGTTAACACCCACCACCCACCCCACTCATAACCTAAGCATTGCGTTCAGCAGCAATCTTAGTGAGAGAGAGGGAGAGAGAGAGAGAGAGACGAGTTAAAAAATGTTGCATACTTTTCGGCTGACCCACCTCAGGCATACAGTAAGGCTATTAAACATTTGTTTCCATGAGTAACGGGTATATCGAAGTCGGTTAGAGCCGACTTTAACTTACGCTCTCGTTTTTCCCTAATTCTGTGATCAATTTAGAAATTGTAAGTACCTGCGAAATACCCGCGAAATCGAAAACTCAATATAAAAAAAGATTACGCTCGGATTTCGCAGGTTGCTGTTTCGCGAGTTGGTCTGGAGTTCATACGCGAAATCACAGCGCTGCCAATCGACGTCAACGAGTCACGCGATAGTCACCCTATAGCCACGCGATGAGTGATTATTTCGCAGCTTTGAAATATATGCAAAGCATATTTTTCGTTGCTGCGAAACACAAGTATGTGACGGTGTGTCTGGAGCGGTGTTTAAAAAGGAGTAATAAATGGCCAACTTTTCATTGGAGGAGAAGGTGGCCCTAATTGTAATAAAACAGAAGATTGTACTGAGGCAAAAATTAACTGGGAAAGTAAAAGTGCTGCCCTTGAAAAGGATGGATGTAATTCACAATTGATTGTTATACTCTGTACCGAAGGTACATAGAGTATATTAAGTTTGTGCAAAAGTATGTAACAGGGAGAAGGAATCGTTTCCGACCCTATAAAGTATATATATTCTTGATCAGCATCAACAGCCGAGTCGATATAGCCATGTCCGTCTGTCTGTCCGTCTGTCCGTCCGTATGAACGAAGAGATCTCAGAGATGGTAAGAGATAGAGGTTTGACATGTATGGGGCATATATTTCTTATACTTGCAGGCAGATCAAGTTTATTTTCAATTTTTGCCACGCCCCCTCCCGCCCCCGCAATTTGGAAAAAACGTCATATCTCCTACAGTTTTGAAGATAGATCATTTGTACCTTCTAGAGATACCTTGTAAACAAAATTATTTATCGATTTGCTGAAGGAATGATAAAGATCGGATGAACAATACTTAAGTTACGAGCAAAAAACGGCCAGTAAACACTGAACACCACCCCACCCACCACCGCAGCATTCTATTGAATGGCAATCTTAGTAAGAGAGAGAGAGAGAGAGAGAGAGAGAGAGAGAGAGAGAGAGAGAGAGAGAGAGAGAGTGAAACTTAGAGATGAGCGCGTATAACTCGTGAGCAAATGCGAGCTGCGACGTTAAGGGTACAGAGTATGTTATAGTCGGGCTTGACCGACTTTCTTTCTTGTTATACCCTTGCAAAGGGTATTATAATTTTGCCCAGAAGTTTGCAACGCATAGAAATATTCATTTCCGACCCCATAAACTATATATATTCTTGATCAGGGGGACGAGCTGAGTTCATTGAGCTTTGTCCGTCCGTCTGTCTGTCCGTCTGTCTGTCCGTCTGTCTGTCTGTCTGTCTGTCCGTCTGTCTGTCCGTCTGTTTCTACGCAAACTAGTCTCTCAGTTTTAAAGCTATCGAGCTGAAATTTTGCACAGAGACTTCTTTTTACTGCACGCTGCTAATATGTCGGAACCGACTGGATCGGATCACTATATCTTATAGCTGCCATAGGAACCATAGGTCGGAAAATGGGTTTTAGTGAGAAAAACTTTTTTGTTTTCAATGTTAACGTGATTAAACTCGGTCATTAATAATATTATATGCTTTCAAACAGATTTGCAAATTTTTTGACAAAATCGGATGACTATATCTTATAGCTGCCATAGGACCGATCGGTCGGAAAATGGGTCTTAGTGAAAAAAAACTTTTTTGTTTTTAAGTAAATCGTTCTTAAGGTCGGTGATTATTAATATTAAACGCTTTCAAACTAATTTGAAAAAGTTGATCGACATCGGGTGACTATATCTTATGGTTGCCATAGGACCGATCGGTCGAACATGAGTCTTGGTAAAAAATTTTTTGTTTAGTTTTGTTAGCGTCCTTAAACTCGCTGATGACTTATTTTATATGCTTTCAAATAGATTCGCAAAATTGGGCCGAATTCGGATGACTATATCTGAAGGCTGCCATAGGGCCGATCGGTCGGAAATTGAGTCTTAGTGAGAAAAACTTTTTTCAGACGTTTATCTGTCGGAAAATAGGTTTTAGTTACAACATTTTTTGATTTTTATGTAAGCGTTCTTAAACTGTGACATTTGCATTTGCAAGGGTATAAAAACTTCGGCACAGACGAAGTTAGCTTGGCCTTCTCGTTTTTTATTGGAGACCGTCGCAACGCGGCTTGAGCTTCGTTAAAGGACACTTTACGCTGCCGGCTTGCTAAGCACGCTAAGAGTGGAAGCGACGGTGGCGTACCCATCGCAACTCAAAAACTCAGCGATGTGGAGTGGGGGTCAGCTCCACTTCTGTCTTTCTTGTCAGACTTGTCGGAACATTGGCCCAATTCTAAGTGATTCATTTGTGGACAACGGCGATTCCGAATGTTGAACGGATGAGCTGCACAACATTGCAATGTTCAGACTTCAGACTTCTTTGTCGCCGCAAGTCGTAGACCACATCTCCTAATCTATGCCGTTGCATTATAAGTACATGATAACGAGATGCCTTGGTCTAAACAGTCGATTCTGCCCCTTCCCGAGTCGTGTCCATAAAGGACCATTTGCAAAAAAAAAGGTCACGATGGACCTAAAAACCATTTTAAAGTCGGCTCTAACCGACTTCGATATACCCGTTACTCATGCATAGAAATGTTTAATAGCCATCCTGTGTGCCACATTATTTCGCCGATAGCAAGTGCGAAATAAGACGCTCATCTCAAGTTGTTTTGTTTACAAATTTAAAGCGAATAGTTATGGTGGCCTTCAATGATGCAATAGCTGATACAAATGCTTTCTGCTTTCGATTTGTAAGAAGCTGTAGTGAAGGCACTTAGGATTTCTACAGAGTTTGGTTAATCCTTTTTATACCCGTTACTCGTAGAGTAAAAGGGTATACTAAAGTCGTGCAAATGTATGTAACAGGCAGAAGGAATCATTTCCGACCCTATAAAGTATATATATTCTTGATCAGTATCAACAGCCGAGTCGATATAGCCATGTCCGTCTGTCCGTCTGTCCGTCCGTCCGTCTGTCCGTCTGTCTGTATGAACACCTAGATCTCAGAGACTAGAAGAGCTAGAGCAACCAATTTTCGCACACATTTCGCGAGTATCTCTGTCCCAAACTTAAGTCTTTGATTGATTTATAAGAAATTTTTTTGTTTAATGTGTTCAGAACTTGGCCTTGCCCAGCCAAACCGAAAAGTGAAACCTAAAAGTCAGTCTCTCTCATCTTCGACTGTTCCATTTTCAATCGATCTGCTCGGAATTGTGGATTCTCTCTTAAGTATCTAGTGCCAATCTCGTTTGGACCAGTGTTTGGCAAAAAGTAAAAAGAGAGAAAAGTCATTCGGAATTGAGAACACGAAAACGAAACCGGATCGGAATTGCGTTCAAATTACTTTTTAAAAAGTAGTGGAATTGAGAACATACCTGATTACCTGGATACTTGGAGTTTTAAAGAGCTTTCATACTCAATAGTTTCAAAATGATGACTAAATAGTGTCATTTTGATGATTACTTTTTTTTGGGTGTAGTTCACACATACAATTCTCATATTTATCGGGTCTCCGTAACTTTCTAATTTCCAATTCTACAAACAAAAAGCATTACTTTTCTCTCGTGCATCTCTGATGTTGATGTGGCTTGAGCCTACTCATCTTTTCCATTCCATAATCGCTTTCGCTTAACGCTCAATTATAACCAATCTATTTTTCATTCCCCGAACGAATAAAATGAATAGGAATTTCTTTCAAATCATGTGTAATTCAAATATCGAATTTAACCACACAAGGCAACAAAATTAGACTTTATTCAGTTTATTGAAGGTTGGTGAGCCCAGCTGATTTTCGTGTGCAGTAGTCAAATCTGTAAAAATTGTCAAAAAAAACCGCATTTCTAGCACTTTTAGGTACCTGTTCAAGTACCTGTTCTGCATACTTACCAAATTGTTCTCAACTTCAAAAGGGCGGGCAGTTCGTTTTGCATCGTTCCAATATATTTTGATAGAGGGTTTGGGTAGCGATTTTCCTTTTCGGAAGTGAAGTAGCAAAAAATTCTGAAAATGTTTGAAATATTAGAGAAGCAAACTTCTAATATCTCCGAGTATTTATAGAACAATCTTAAGCATATTTATTAAGATTACATTTGGAGGTAAGTTTACATCAAAATAGTATGGTACATTAACCATTTTTCTTCTGTTGCCTCCAATTAATGTAAGTCTCACTCAAAAATACAATCAATGCCAATATCCAACCCACTATCAGACATAGCCAAGCCGCATATAAATCCGCCAACTTAAACTCACGAAATGCCGCATGTTGAAATGGATCTTCTTTACTAATCATTCCCAGGGTAAGCATCTCGCGTACAGTTTGCTGCTTCCAGTAGTCCATCAGACCCGTGGTGTGAACCTGATGAATGAATCGATTCAAGGGACGCTCATAAATCGAATTGGCCTGCATGGGCACGGACAAAAGATGAAAACTACCAATCATTAGATCAAAATTAGTACAGGCAGCAGGCTTAGCCAAGAACTCCTGGCGCTTAATTATGACGGACCACTCGACGCTGGATGTGGAAAAAGAGACGCTTAGATTTGATTTTTTTTGCTGATATTCCATGGTCGGTAAGTACGTAATTTTGGAACGTATTGCATTCATCGGATTCGAGTCGTCATGCGTATCCAGATAGAACCGTACGGCATCATCAAAATAAATGGGCCCATCAGAATCGCGGAGCTGTTCAAAATTGGAGATCTGTCGCTCGGTGGGTCGCCTGGTAAGTAAAGTCTTTAGATTGGCCACATACAGAGTGCTCAGCACCAGACCAAGTAGACAGAGCAGGGCCTGTGTGACTCTGGGGCTGAGCATGTGGTGGGCATTCAGCTTAAACGATTGACCCAACATGCCGGAGATCATGCGCTCATTGAAACAAAGGTAGGTCCAATCCAGTCTTCTCTGGAGAAAAAGATAACTGAACACAGTGTCGAGTAGGGAGAATACGACGTAGCAAACAAAGAGCACTCCAAATAGATTTCCACTGCACACCATGGAATAGACCTTGGCGGTGGATACCTCCCGAGCACAAGGCACTATAAGAAAATATTTGGCCACATCAACGGGATACGAGAAAACGCCCTGCTTATTGGTTGCCTCATGAGGACAGAGGCTAATGGGAAGGGAAAGAGTTCCATTTAGGGTCATATTTCGGAGAATTACGAGGGACATTTTCTTTCCGGGCTCAACTTGACGTTGCCACTGCATTGAGAAGTTGTACAAGTCTATGAATTCCCGCATCAAATTGGCCACATAGCCGGTCAAACGAAGCTCCTGCGTCTGTGCATTCTTGTAAACCATCGAACGAAGTCCCATCTGATCGGGTAGCGTCCGTATGGGCTTGCCGTGATAGTTGTGAATGGCGCTGAAGATGGGTTCCCGGTTCAGGTCTATGTCCAGCCATTTGTTTGTAGCAAAAGGCTGCAGCTGAAAGATTTTTCCACTTTCTATGATAACAGCCACCTGCAGAAATCGCAACTGCTCGGCTGTTTCAGCCATCTGCTTGAGTAGATTAACGCGTTCCTTCACTTCACTCTCCAACACAAACAACAAACGCACTTGTCTCATATTCTCCAGATTTCGGTCCAATGTCTGCCACAATTCCTGGTTCGTGTCATAATTTTGACTAAACCAAATTAGAGCCAACAATTCATGGTTAAAACTGCCACTTAAATAGAAATCCACTTGCTCATCCAAGCTTAAAACGGGCCTAGGAACTGCTGCCCAATCGAGGACTTCTTGCCAAGTTCTGCTGTTGCTGCTGTGTTTGAACAGCAATAGTGTCTCATAAGGTTGCTCCTGATAAATACTTTCTAGTGTGTTGTTTAGTTGGAGCAAAAGTGGAACCAACAACTGCCACATGTTGACGTTGAATAGTTGCAAGTTCAGAAGCTCTGGGCAGGTCAACTGACCAAACTGCTTATCTCAACTATATATCTAAGCTACGCAGTGGATTTGAAAAATGATTTGGTGGCACTGTTTTGAGTGGGTGGCCATTAACATTAAGATTTACAACTTTAATGGACTGACATAAAAAGGCTTTTTATTCCCTTGGCAAGGGTATTATAATATTTCCCAAAAGTTTGCAACGCATAGAAATGTTCGTTTCCGGCCCCATAAACTATATACATATATTCCTGACCAGGGCGACGAGTTTAGTCGATTAAATACAAACATATTTTGACTTTTATACAAGTACTTGCTGCCCCGGCGAACTTCGTACAGCCTAACAGACAATCAATGTAGTGATATTTTTTAACTAAACTTACAAAACCGTACTAAAATGAATGCTCAAAATTTATTAAGTTCAATAGTTTTATAGGATGTATTTTGCTGCATAGGTTACGCTTGGGTTGATTTTCTTCAGTGAAGTACCTTGTGATATAAGACATATTTCTTTTTGTTGTCAGGCGCCAGAACAAATAAATCGGATGGTATGCTGACACATGGACATGCCAAGTATAATTGTCCATGAGTAAATCATGCATTTTTTAAATTCAGACCACAAACACTCAAGGAAATTGAATTCGTTGAAACTCAAAGAGCATATCGATTGGAATCATCGAAATCCTCGGAATGAGAACTTCCTCAACTTTGAATTTCCTTTGAGTATCGTCGTGTGAATCACATGGATCATCAGATTTCTTACGAAACAGCCTTTTTATTTCTCTTCAATTCTTTAGATTTTCGTGTTATCTCTCTTCATTTCCTTAGAACAGTGTATCCAGAATGCCACTTATTGCATGTTTCCTATATACTTTGCTCGAATTTTGGTAGAGATTTTCCTTTTCGGAAGTGAAGTAGCAAAAAATTCTGAAAATGTTTGAATACATTAGAGTAGCAAACATTAATTATCTCGATTTTTAGTTTTTTATTTAGCTTACATCAAAATAGTATATTACCCATTTATCTTCTGTTGCCTCCAATTAATGTAAATCTCACACAAAAATACAATCAATGCCAATATCCAACCCACTAACAGACATAGCCAAGCCCCAAATAAATCCGCCACCTTAAACTCACGAAATACCGCATGTTGAAATGGATCTTCTTTACTAATCCATCCCAGGGTAAGCATGTCGCGTAGAGTTTGCTGCTTCCAATAGTCCAGCAGACCCGTGGTTTGAACTTGATGAATGAATTCATTCAAGGGACGCTCAAATATCGAATTGGCCTGCATGGGTATGGACAAAAGTAGAAAATAACCAATCATTAGATCAGAATGAGTACACAATGCAGGCTTAGCCAAGAACTCCTGGCGCTTAATTATGACGGGCCATCCGACGCTGGTTATGGAAAAAGAGACGCTAAGATTTAATTTTTTTTGTTCATATTCCATGGTCGGAAGGAACCTAATTTTGGAACGTATTGCTTTTACCGGACTCGTGTCGTAATACATATCCAGAGAGTTGCGTGCGGTTTCATCAAAATATATGTTCACATCAGAATTGCGAAGTTGTTCAAAATTGGAAATCTGTCGCTCGGTGGGTCGCTTGGTAAGCAAAGTCTTCAGATGGGCCACATACAGAGTGCTCAGCACCAGACCAAGTAGACCAAGCAGGGCCTGTGTAACTCTTGGGCTGAACAAGTGGTGGGCATTCATCTTAAATGAGTGACCCAACATACCGGAGATCATGCGCTCATTGAAACAAATGTGGGTCCAATCCAGTCTCCTCTGGAGAAAAAGATAACTGAAGACAGTGTCGAGTAGGGAGAATACGACGTAACAAACGAAGAGCACTCCAAATAGATTTGCACTGCACACCATGGAATAGACCTTGGCGGTGGATACCCCTCGGGCACAGGGCACTACAAAAAACCATTTGGAGACATCCACGGGATACGAGAAAACTGCCTGCTTATTTGCTGCCTCATAGGGACAGAGGCTAATGGGCAGGGAAAGATTTCCATTTAGTGTCATATTTCGGAGGACTACGGAGGACACTTTCTTGCCGGGCTCAACTTGATGTTGCCACTGCAGCGAGATGTTGTACAAGTCCATGAATTCCTGAATCAATTTGCCCACATAGCCGCTCAGACGAAGCTCCTGCGTCTCTGTGTCCTTAAAGACCAGCGAACGAAGTGAAAGCTGATCGGGTAGCGTTCTTATAGCCTTGCCATGGTAGTTGTGAATGGCGCTGAAAATGGGTTCCCGGTTTAGGTCTATGTCCAGCCATTTGTTTTTAGCAAAAGGCTGCAGCCGAAAGATTTTTCCACTTTCTATTATAACAGCCACCTGCAGAAAGTGCAGTTCCTCGGCTTTTTCAGCCATCTGCTCGAGTAGACTAACGCGTTCCTTCACTTCACTCTCCAACACAAACAGCAAACGCACTTGTCTCATATTCTCCAGATTTCTATCCAATGCCTGCCACAATTCCTGGTTCATGTCATAGTTTTGATTAAACCAAATTAGAGCCAACATTTCATGGTTAAAACTGCCACTTAAATAGAAATCCACTTGCTCATCCAAGCTTAAAACAGGCCTAGGAACTGCTGCCAACTCGATGTCATCCTGCCTGCCTCCTCTGCTCCTGTTGCTGTGTTTGAACAGCAATAGAGTCTCATAGGGTCGCTCCTGATAAATACTTTCCAGTATGTTGTTTAGTTGGAGCAAAAGTGGAACCACCAGCTGCCACATGTTGACGATGAATAGTTGCAAGTTCACAAGCTCAGGGCAGGCCAACTGACCAAACTGCTTATCTCAACTATATATCTAAGCTACGCAGTGGATTTGAAAAATGATTTGGTGGAACTGTTTTGAGTGAGTGGCCATTAACATTAAGATTTACAACTTTAATGGACTGACATAAAGTGAGTCACTTATTGGAGGAGTTAATGATATATGTTTAAGAAATTTATTTACTGGATAGAACAGAAGGGTGACATGGTTGTTGCTTAGCAGCTTTATGAGATACTCACTCTCATAAGGCATTTATCGGGGCACTGAGCTGGTTATTTTTAGACCATTAAGTAAAAGTAAAATTGGCTCAAACAGTACCTCCAGGAGGGGGCCAGGGCCAAGCTTCTCTCAATCTCGTGTGGCGTGTGTGCTTATAATTTTTCGCACAAGAGAAAGGGACCTACAGTTTAACGTCGAATCCGAACGGCAATAATAGTTAGAGAATTTTTGCTTTTTCATGGCTGGTTATACTTCACAGCTGGCGCCAGTGGCTGGTGAAGTTTGTCGGTGAAAGAAAGAAAAAACTTTTTCTATTAGATGGTCCGAGGCGGGATCGAACCCACACAACCTCCCGCACCAGCAGCCACACATACAACTGGTATGCCACGCCCGACCATCATTTTTAGACCATTGGTGCTGCTTTTTATACACTTGCAATCTTGGTATTATTATTAGGTAAATGTTTAGTTTAGGTATAAAGAATTTAAGTGCAGAAAACAGTTGGCGGTCACCCGCTGTTTCTTTTCAAATGCATTTTGAAGCGGCGCCAAGCCGCAAAACTTTTCTTTTTCTTACGTGGTGCATCTATTTATTACCTCTTCAAAATTCACATCTTCGGCGCCAAGCCGCAAAACTTTTCTTTTTCTTACGTGGTGCATCTATTTATTACCTCTTCAAAATTCACATCTTCATTTGTAATATTTTTTTCTGAGGGGTCTTAAAGGCTACAAGATAATCGCATGTATACGCTTTGGGTGCGTTTTGAAGACTTTGTGAAACAGGAATTTCGCCAGATATCCAAAGTAGTGTTCCTTTTTTTTCGGGCAAAGTGAGGAATCGCACCATAGCCGTTCAATGTTTTGGGTGTGGGCCTTGGACTCAAGGTTGACAAAATTTTTAGAGTAGTTTACACTCTCGTGCACAAACTCTTCATCCTCAAGGCAATCATATGCCTTCCTGTAATCCAAAATAATAGTCGTACCATCGGCTATCCCTTTTCTCGACCGGAACTATGAAAAAGTTCTTCGACCCACGGTCGATTCCACAGTATTCCCATTGGCCTTCAATCAGTCTACCACAGTTATATGTACTTTCGGCGGCCAATTTTCGACTCGTCGATTTCAACCACGTGGCCTGGTCCGTCAATCGTTGGGCCGCTCGAATTACTTACCCAATCAATATATACTTCTGTAAGGAAGTTTAGCACATCTATTATCGTGGCTCATTCTTCAAAAACTTGAGCAAGAATTCTTGCAGTCCGTACTAACGTCCATTTCTTAGCAATAGTCAGCAGACTTTGATAAATTTGCACGAAATTTATTTTAAATCAAAAATATAACTTGAAATGGGCAAAAATGCAAACTTCAAATTGAGTTTAAAAAGAAACCCTGCACGTAAATTTTTCTTAATTCGCGATACATCGAGGACGTTTTTTCAAAATTTTAGGCCACTTTGGAACTATACTAAGCATATACTTTGGAATGACTTTTTAGACGGCTGCGCCACTGTGCGCGCTTATTGCAAAGCTTCAAAGATGTTACTTGTATTGAAACTGCCTAAAAACATACACCAATTCGAACATACCTAATTCACAAGTTCGAAGATAATATAAAAGATGCCATTGAAATTTGCGAAGCGGAAAGATAAAATATTGACAACATAGTGATTACATATTATAGCTGGGTTTACAATAATAAAAACTGTGTTAGTAAAAAAGTGTTATACAACAATGGTTTATTTAAAACCATCAGTTGATGCTATGTAGTATTATTCAAACAATTATAAATATGGGTACGCCAGAGAGTCGCCTTTCATTTGACTACTCCACCCACCTTCCCCGTTCGTCATGAGATAGTGGATCTTCCGTCAATGAAGACGGCTCTACAGACAGTTTTAGAAAGAAAAGAAAAGAAAATAGAACAAAATAAAAAAAAAACTTAAACATCTTCGTTTATAATTTGTCGCCGATATTTGGTGGCTTCTGCTAAAAATGCTGATAGGATGCGACAATTTTCTCCGCTTAAAATGCTTTGGAGTTCAAACACGTTTAAAGTGATGCGACGGAAGTGGAGATATCGCACCTCTCCAAGGATGGGACAAGTGCCGATAAAGTGTTCCACATTTTCCGTCTCACGCAGGTTTCATCCAAGTCCCTTCTGTGTGGCCTAAAGTTTAATGCAATCATTTCGCATCTCGCCTTAAAAATATTGCTAATGCAGTTTGTTCCTAGGCTATCTTGAAAATAGTTTGATTGACCCAGGTTGTGAGTCAGCTTTTTATAAGTGGACCTTTCAGTGCTCTGTCTAGCTCGGTTTATAAAGATTTGACGCTCTTCTTCGCAAAGCATTCTTATGACTTCAGCTTGTGTATGACGCCATCCTTGTATATTGTCCCAATCAAAGTTTAGCCCGCAGTTGTTTGAAATAGTGGAACAGTCGTCAAAAAACTAAGTTTTCCCAAGAAGCAGTTGACTCATTATTTGCTTAGGCAGTCTTTTCTCCGGCATGTTCATGACCTTGGCTACATAGTTGAAATGCAATATAATATAATATGGCGTATTCTGCGGTAACTTGAAAACTTTTTTGATGAAAAGCGTCAACAAGCGTTCAACATCGTCTACGAATTCTAAGAATCTAAGAATTCAAAAGTGTTAGCAGTTTCAAATCAAAGGGACGCAATGTGAGTTGATAAAAAAATCTGAAATTAGATCTCAATTATAATATATATATATATTATATATAATATATAATAAAATATATGTCCCATACATGTCAAACCTCTATCCCTTACCATCTCTGAGATCTGTGCGTTCATACAGACGGACAGACAGACAGACGGACAGACAGACAGACGGACATGGCTATATCGACTCGGCTGTTGATGCTGATCAAGAATTTATATACTTTATAGGGTCGGAAATGATTCCTTCTCCCTGTTACTTTTGCACAAACTTAATATACTCTGTGTACCTTTGGTACAGAGTATAAAAAGTGTCAACCTGATACAAGTTAGTATCAATTTGATATCCTAGAAATATAATTTTAATACATTTTTCAGCATCTAGCAACAAGCCAAAAACAAACAGTTTTAACTCGCAACAAATTGGAAAATCATACCTCAAACCCCATAGCATAATTTCATGCTGAATTTCACAAACAGAAATCACAGGCTAAAATTTGTTTTAAGTTTAATTCTCAATTCTTTATTCGGCCAAGTTTGACTTGGTCTTGAAGTGTGAAAGGCAACAACGCTGCTGATGAGTGAATTGCGGTAAATTCCGAAACAGCCTGCCCAGACGTACTATTGCTATTTCGAAATGTTGTGAGTTATCTCTGTTTAAAAATGGTATTGATTTGTATGAAATTATAATCAATCCTGACCTTTGAGCAAGCACAAACAAAAACTTTGACCTTATTATATTAACTCGATACTTGGAGTTTTTAAGAGAATTTGATACGCAATAGTTTTTAAAAATCCATACATAATGGACCATATCTCAAAGCAGACTCGTGTTCTGCATACGAAAGCAACTAAAATTTCCTCAACCTCGAATGGTCGGTACATTCGTCCTAAACATTTGAAACGTTTCGTTCACTTTTTGCATCTTTGCAAAATACATTGCTCGAGCTTGGGTAGCGATTTTCCTTTTTTCTGAAAATTCGTAAAATGTTTAAGAAATTAAAGAAGCAACATTCAAAAATCTTTATCTTTAGTTTTTTATTTAGCTTACATCAAAATTGTATATTAACCATTTTTCTTCTGTTGCCTCCAATTAATGTAAGTCTCACTCAAAAATACAATCAATCCCAATATCCAACCCACGAACAGACATAGCCAAGCCGCATATAAATCCGCCACCTTAAACTCACGAAATGCCGCATGTTGAATTGGATCTGCTTTACTAATCAATCCCAGGGTAAGCATCTCGCGTAGAGTTTGCTGCTTCCAATATTCCAGCAGACCCGTGGTGTGAACCAATTGTATGAATTCATTCAAGGGACGTTCAAATATCGAATTGGCCTGCATGGGCACGGACAAAAGTAGAAAATAACCAATCATTAGATCAGAATAAGTACAGACAGCAGGCTTAGCCAAGAACTCCTGGCGCTTAATTATGACGGGCCACTCGATGCTGGTTGTGGAAAACGAGACGCTAAGATTTGATTTTTTTTGCTCATATTCCATGGTCGTTAGGAACGTAATTCTGGAACGTATTGCTTTCACCGGACTCGTGTCGTAATACATATCCAGATAGAAGCGTACGACTTCATCAAAATATATGTTCACATCAGAATCGCGGAGTTGTTCAAAATTGGAGATCTGTCGCTCGGTGGGTCGCTTGGTAAGCAAAGTCTTCAGATGGGCCACATACAGAGTGCTCAGCACCAGACCAAGTAGACAAAGCAGGGCCTGTGTAACTCTTGGGCTGAACAAGTGGTGGGCGTTCATCTTAAACGAGTGACCCAACATACCGGAGATCATGCGCTCATTGAAACAAAGGTGTGTCCAATCCAGTCTCCTCTGGAGAAAAAGATAACTGAAGACAGTGTCGAGTAGGGAGAATACGACGTAGCAAACGAAGAGCACTCCAAATAGATTTGCACTGCACACCATGGAATAGACCTTGGCGGTGGATACCCCTCGGGCACAGGGCACTACAAAAAACCATTTGGAGACATCAACGGGATACGAGAAAACTGCCTGCTTATTGGGTGTTTCATAGGGACAGAGGCTAATGGGCAGGGAAAGAGTTCCATTTAAAGTCATATTTCGGAGGACTAAGGAGGACACTTTCTTGCCGGGCTCAACTTGATGTTGCCACTGCAGCGAGATGTTGTACAAGTCCATGAATTCCTGAATCAATTTGCCCACATAGCCGCTCAGACGAAGCTCCTGCGTCTCTGTGTCCTTATAGACCAGCGAACGAAGTGAAAGCTGATCGGGTAGCGTTCTTATAGCCTTGCCATGGTAGTTGTGAATGGCGCTGAAAATGGGTTCCCGGTTAAGGTCTATGTCCAGCCATTTGTTTTTAGCAAAAGGCTGCAGTCGAAAGATTTGTCCACTTTCTATTATAACAGCCACCTGCAGAAAGTGCAGTTCCTCGGCTGTTTCAGCCATCTGCTCGAGTAGACTAACGCGTTCCTTCACTTCACTCTCCAACACAAACAGCAAACGCACTTGTCTCATATTCTCCAGATTTCTGTCCAATGCCTGCCACAATTCCTGGTTCATGTCATAGTTTTGATTAAACCAAATTAGAACCAACATTTCATGGTTAAAACTGCCACTTAAATAGAAATCCACTTGCTCATCCAAACTTAAAACGGGCCAAGGAATTGCTGCCAACTCGAGACCTTCCTGTCTGTTGCTGTGTTTGAACAGCACTACAGTCTCATAGGGTTGCTTCTGATAGATAGTTTCCAGTATGTTGTTCAGTTGGAGCAAAAGTGGAACCACCAGCTGCCACATGTTGACGATGAATGGTTGCAAGTTCACAAGTTTTGGGCAGGTCAACTGACCAAACTGCTTATCTCAACCATATATCTAAGCTACGCAGTGGATTTGAAAAATGATTTGGTTGAACAGTTTCGAGTGAGTGGGCCATTAGCATAAAGATTTACGACTTTAATGGGCTAATATAAAAAAAACTCACTTATTGGTAGAAATTTACTAGATTTACTGGATAGAACAGCAGGGTGGCATGGTTGTTTATTAGCAGCTTTATGAGATACTCACTCTCAATGGACATATTTCAGGTCACTGAGCAGATTTGCTTTAGAAACATATGCCTAATTAAACCATTGGTGCAGCATTTTTTACCATTTTTCCAATTTGCACTACTCTTGAGAGAATCTGAGAATTAGTTGTTTGCTCCCAGCTTATAGCTAAGTTCTATGTCTGGAGATATGGGATCCAAGAAGAAAGATCTGTGTAGTTCAGTCAAGGTGTGTGCGTAGACTATCGGGAACACCCTGGTATATGTGCACAAGACATTTGGAGTGTGACCTCAGTGTGCCCAAGATTGGTGACCTAAATAACAAACAGGCAGGTGATTACGTGAAGAGACTAAGAAGTCACCCCAACACACTAGCCAGAAGACACCTGCGCAGACGAAAGAAAGCAGAAGTGGAGTAAGACGACGCCTCAAAAAACTTTGCCCTGAGGAACTTCCCAACTGACAAATATACTAACTTAGCAACTACCTCTCATTCAATAAACTTGACACCAAACACATTATATATCATTACAAAACAACTCGCCCATAATCAGACACATTACAACTGAAATCAAACTTACATAAACAGATAAGTTATGCGAATATCTACACAATCTAAATTAAGTTGCCAAATTTACATAAGGTGACAGAAAATTAAGAAACAAAATAAATAAATAGTAAAATATATAAAAAAAAAGAACCTGTTGGACTTATTTCTAATCATAATCTTGGGGGACACTCGAATCCAATATATTTTCAAAAGTGTGCGAAATAATTGCACTTCTATATTCACATTTTCAAAAATTCAAACTACAATGAAATTGACCGAGAAAACGATTGTTTTTTTTATTTTAAAACTATTTGTTAAACTCATCCGATTGTGATCAAGCGTCGCCATAACAAATAAACGCAACCACTATAATAATCCATATTTTAATGACCCATTAAAAGCTCACTTATCTCTTTAATAATTACTCATATTTTTGCCATTAAATATAATTCTACGCACAAAAATTTAAAAAATTCATTCAGTGCGCGATGATGCTGGTTCAAAGTATCGCCACAGTTTGCTGCCTGTTCCTAACTGGCTTGACTTTCGCTTCCGTGACGCGGTTCACAAATCTGGAATGCGAGACTCTTGATGCACCATTTGCCACTTTTAAGGAGTGTAAGCTAAAAATTCTCGGTCGCGGAATAGTGGGACTGAATATTTATGTTAAACTGTTTCATCTGCCCGTCAATAATGTATCTGTGAGTATGCCAATAAGTGTATCCTCCTTGATCAATTTCAAACCAATTCAATTTAGATAAATATCAGTCTCTGGCGCAAATTCAATGGTTATCGTCCGTTTATGTTCAATGTGACAAGAGATTTCTGTGCCTTAATGGGTCAACGAAAGCCAAAATTATCCTTCGAGATGTTAGTAGTCGATGCACTGCGTAATAACTCGAATATCAATCACACCTGTCCCTACGATGTAAGTAAAAAAGATGTGAGACTTAAATCATATTATCAAAACCAATTACTATTTTCAGCATGATATTGTAGTGCATGACATGGTATTTCTAGAGAAGTATCTCAGCAAGATGCCACTACCCTCGGGTGAATATAAATTCAAGTTGGTGGTGGGAGCCTACAACGAATGGAAAGCTAATGTCAATGTTTATATATTACGCAAAGAAGATCTATTTAATAGATAATAAGGTCATTAAGTGTTCAATTTTATGGTCCATTGGCTTAGTAAATAGGCAACGAAATGTGGGTATGAAATGTGGTTTGAAAATATATCAATATAAAATATATTCAAATTGTGAAAGCTTACAACTATCTAAATGAAACCACTGCCATGTTTACATGTGATTTGGTAAAAATTTATTACATAACGAAACATAAATATTTTGTTAGTTTTCTTTCGGGACTACAATTTAAGATAATAATTCTATTACATTTTTATACTCTGTACCGAAGGTACATAGAGTATATTAAGATTGTGCGAAAGTATGTAACAGGGAGAAGGAATCGTTTCCGACCCTATAAAGTATATATATTCTTGATCAGCATCAACAGCCGAGTCGATATAGCCATGTCCGTCTGTCCGTCCGTATGAACGAAGAGATCTCAGAGATGGTAAGAGATAGAGGTTTGACATGTATGGGGCATATATTTCTTATACTTGCAGGCAGGTCAAGTTTATTTTCAATTTTTGCCACGCCCCCTCCCGCCCCCGCAATTTTGAAAAAACGTCATATCTCCTACAGTTTTGAAGCTAGATCGTTCGGACTTTCTAGAGATACCTTGAAAACAAAATTATTTATCGATTTGCTAAAGGAATGATAAAGATCGGATGAACGATACTCAAGTTATGACCAAAAAACGGCCAGTAAACACCCCCCACCCATCACCACAGCATTCTATTGAACGGCAATCTTAGTGAGAGAGAGAGAGAGAGAGTGAAACTTAGAGATGAGCGCGTATAACTCGTGAGCAAATGCGAGCTGCGACGTTAAGGGTACAGAGTATGTTATAGTCGGGCTTGACCGACTTTCTTTCTTGTTTCTATCTTCAATAAACGTGAAGTTTGCAATTTTCCAATATTTGTAAGAATACAAAAGTTTTGCTTTATTGTCTAATCCTCAAAAGAAACTAAAGAAATAAAAGAATTAATGATTCTTTACCAGGTTTATCTTATAATGAAGATGAAAAGCCATCTTAATGCTTTAAAGTTTTGGAAAAACTATCATTGTAAAGAACTTAACAATGTAGCATTATACTGCAACACAAGTATAAGTCTAGCGCACTTTTTCTGCTGTCACACGTTAGTGGCTGTGCCTCTCGGTCGGTTGGGCGGGAGGTGGGCTGCTATTTGGCCTGGCTTTGGCTTGGTGTCGCATGGGCCACTTGAACGTACTGTGCATTGTAAGTCAACGTCCATCAAATAGAGTCAGTACTAATGATTAACTTTTACCAAGTGTGTTAACAGATTGGAAAGAATTCCCCCCACTAATACAGAAAGGCCGAATTGGGTGCACACACATTTTTTTATTTAAAAATTTTTTTTTTTTTTTTAGGATCAACAACATTTTATTTAACATAACATAATGTGTGTTTGTGTGGTAACAATTCGCTGTACAGATTTGAGTTTGTGGCTTTCATAATTTGCTAGAGTCGTTAGGGATAACGATGAAACAGTTCTGTATAGGCAACCAGCTCTTTTTGGTGGTACAATGCATAAGTTGTTTACAAGTTGTGAACAAACGCAACTTTTTCGGACCTAGAGCCAGCCAACTTACACTAATTTGCTAGAACTTGAATTTGTACATAGAAGAATTCCTTTCAAGATAAGATATATCTTTCTTCGCCTCCCGCCCCGTTGCCAACTTAATCAGAGTGCGTGTCCGAGTTGCCATCAATTTTACCGCTACCCTGTGCCTCTGGCAGGTCATAGAAATGCAGACTTTTGAGCCAAATTTTGACTCAACCATCAAAGGCGCAACGGTTGTACTTGCCATGTTTGTTGGACGTACGAGGATGTTCACGTGTACGATCAGTCTTGGGCACCATATCGGTGTATCTTAAGGCAGCCGTACTCTTGCTGATTGCGGATTCGGTGAAGGATTCTCGTCCTTGTATGACTTGGTTTTATGTTGGCGGGTACGTGGATTTGGGATATGAGCAGAGGAGGCACTGCTATTGGGACTGTTGGATCGACTCTGCTCTTCTTGGCTGGGCGGCATTTGCGAGTGTCGACGCTTCAAGGATGTCTTCAGTTTCTCTTCCTTGACAACACGCTCAAATTGGACCTCATTCATGCCATCCAAGAACTCAAAGGCCATTTCGCGTTTGACGCGTTTAACTCCTGTTTGATTTCTGTTAACTCCTGCTAGACAAACAAAGTGGACGCCATATCGGCCCCGCTGCTATTCAAAGAGGTTGAAGTCTCATCGCTGTGTCCCAGCTTAGCGCGTACCTCCTGGGCCCAGCTTCTCATCAGAGGCTTGGCATCCATTGAAATGGAGCATGTCGACGAATTTGGACTACCAGAGCCTTTTAGTGGCGTATTGTTCACAGACATGAGTTGATCTTCAAACATCATATTATTATGTATTGTTTACGGTTTGAGCTAGCAAATTCCGATTTGCTAATAACCGCATAACTGTAAATTGTTTTATTATTCGCTCTGTTTTTTTAGCAGCTGAAACTCGAGTGCGCAACCTTCGCGCTTCCACTAAATCTTCTATATCTAAATAGATTATGGCTGGAAATCCAATTGAAAATCACGGCTTTCGAAGTTCTTCACCTCTATTTACCCGACTTCATGATAATCTGAACTTATATGAACATTTTGCAAATTTCGCAACTATCAAATCTTGTTAATAATCTAGGCTCGAATTTGTAAATTTTTTGGACCGTTTAAGCTACAGCTTCCATTTACCAACGTCTTCATTTCAATCTAAACATTAAGCGATTTCATTAATACTCATATTTTGCAAATCTCGCAGTTTTTTGGACCTGAGAAACCTTCGCGTCTAACCATTGCTTAAAGATTTATCGCAATCGGATGAACGGTATACTTTTTGTAATTTCGCTGTTTTTTGACCATTTCCTGTCCATTTCTTCAACTTAGAAATATTACCGGGCAAGCGTCTAACCAATAACCAACCAAAATTTGGAACATTTTTCGACCATTTTATTAACCTAGAAACCATGGGGGGCAATCGTCCAACCATTCTCCAAATTTGCATCACAATCGGATGAACGGTTTAGGCAAGCACATGGGACAGACAGACAGACAGACAAACGTTCATTTTTATACCCTTGCAAAGGGTATTATAATTTTGCCCAGAGTATACTCTTGATCTGAGCGACGATCTGAGTCGATTGAGCTTTGTCCGTCCGTCTGCTGTCCTTCTGTCTGTTTCTACGCAAACTAGTCTCTCAGTTTTAAGACTATCGAGCTGAAATTTTGCACAGAGTCTTCTTTTTACTGCACGCTGCTAATATGTCGGAACCGACCTCTATCTTATAGCTGCCATAGGAACCATTGGTCTTAGTGAGAAAAACTTTTTTGTTTTCAATGTTAGCGTCCTTTAACACGTCCATTATTAATGTTATATGCTTTCAAACAGATTTGCAAACTTTGGTCAAAATCGGATGACTATAGCTTATAGCTGCCATAGGACCGATCGGTCGGAATATGTGTCTTAGTGAAAAAAACTTTTTGGTTTTCAAGTAAATCGTTCTTAAGGTCGGAGATTATTAATATTAAACGCTTTCAAACTAATTTGAAAAAGTTGATCGACCTCGGTTGATTATATCTTATGGTTGCCATAGGACTGATCGGTCGAAAATGAGTCTTAGGAAAAAAATTTTTTTTGGTTTTTTATGATAGCGTCCTTAAACTAGCTGATAACTACTTCTATGTGCTTTCAAATATATTTGCAAAATTTGGCTGCAAATCCTAAGGCTGCCCTAGGACCGATCGGTCGGAAAATGAGTCTTAGTGAGAAAACCTTTTTTGTTTTCATTCTCGGCGATTGTTAATTTGATATGATTTCAAAAAGAATCGCGAAATTTAGTCGAAATCTGATGTTTATCTGTCGAAAATGGGTTTTAGTTACAAAAATGTTTAATTGTTTTGTAAGCGTTCTTAAACTCTGACATTTCATAAACAGCATTTTCAAGGGAATAAAAACTTCGGCACAGACGAAGTTTGCTTGGCCTTCTCGTTGTATATATAGATGGTTCTTTGTATAACACTGTTAGCATGGGGTTAACAGTGAGTTAACAGTGGGTTAACAGTCGGCTAACAGCGGTTTGACAGTGGTTGAACAGTGCTTTAACAGTTTAACTCACTTACTTAACCACTGCTCCCCCTCTTCCACTGTTCCCCCCCCCCCCCCCCACTCTGCTGAATCAACCCTGATTTGAAAGGTCTGGTACTGAAATCATGTCTGCTTTTTCATGCATTTAGTCATGAATTTAACACCGGCAGTGCCTACTATGTCATGACCTTCTCTTCTTTCAGGCATGATTTCAGTACTGAACACATGGTTTAGTTTCATGGATAGTACGGAAAACAGTACTAAAATCAGTCATGAATTGGATGGACTATTATTCAATACTGTAAAACAGACTCGAAATTGATTTAAAGCAGAAAATAGTGCTCCTCTTGCGTCTATCATTTGGAGAACTTCGATAAGGACAAACAAGTGGAGCTGAGCAAAGTGATCGAGTCGCAAGCCATTTTAAGGTATTTGACCAATAAAAAGCGTTTCGTTTCTAGCCGCCAACTGTTGTGGACAATCCTTTTCGGTATACAGGAAAAGGCTTAGATATGGCTGGTATGCCATTTCTCCAATATGATTCCCCGCCCTTGTGCAGACCTTGCAACCGTCAACCTGCTCAGCCCATTATATAGGTATTAGTGGCTCTGGCTATGATTACAGTAATGATTGTCTTACAGCGGCCTAAAAACGGATTTTGTCTCTTTTTCTACCAGCGCTACGCATCTTGAATTCCCCCTCAAATTTCAACTGACATTGAGACCTGGGGTGTTGCTTACACCATCCAGCATATGCTCAATATTTGGCCACCGTGACTTTTTCCTGTTTGCAAATCTGAAGCATGAAGAATGAATAGATTGCCTGAGAAATCCTTTTAATTTGAGGGTATATACATTGGAAAATCGTTGAACTAAATGATAAAAATGGCTAAAAATATATTTTTTTCAAAAGAGTTGTCAAAGTGGCATTAATTTGTGTGTTTTTCACTTCAAGTGTAAACTTAGTGTCAATTTCATTTCGATTTCTCACACCGCAAACTAAAAGTTTCGATTGATTTTTTGCAGAATAAAACAGAAATGAAAGAAAACTCAAAGAAATTAAAGTATCATGCCCAACAACTCTTTTGCTCAAGTACTTAAAAATATATATGAGCAGTATTGAAATACAATTTCACGCTCATTTGGCGAGTGGTCAATTTGTGGCATGAATAATTACGCATAATTGTTGTAATTTGTTGGGTATGCGAAATGCTTATCAAGAATGTAAATTAACCATTACTCAGGAAAGGATTAATCATTTAAGCGTGCAAGGAGGCGACAAGAATCGATAATACGTTTCGAATTTTATACAGTTTTCATTCACATTACACGTTTAAAAGCTTAAATACTACATTTTTTGTTATTGATTTAACCAAATTTGTTGCGCACATAAGTAGGCAACAAAAATTAAACTGCCCGCAGCATACAGGATTTTGGTTGTAATCAGCCTCAAAATGCAGTTCAATTAGTGCAAATGCATTTGCCCCTGCACACATTTGGCCATGGGCGTGGCAGCCGCACTAACCACGCCCAGCCGCTAATTTGCATATTGCATTACAGAAATTGCCAACCAGTTTCAGTAATTTGGTAGCTCGGGTTTAGTAGGTTAGTTGGTTGAGATTTATCAGCTCCGAAATATGTGTGTGTGTGTGTGTGTGGGTTGTCAGCCGCAGAGAATACTTTTTTGGGCTTTAATTAAAACACATTGTCCATATGGTAGTACCCAGCCAATGATTCGATTACCGTTGGCAAGGAGTACACTTAATTGATGCTCCTGCTCAAAATTGAATTTTCCCCCCTTTTTGATGCTGGCAATCGGCGCATCGATTTTGCTTTCAATACATATACAAATATATGTAAGCATGTATTTCGTTATTGACAGCTGTCTGCCACTCTAATGTTGCCATCATAAAATGGCGCTTTAACTTGCAATAAGCAGCAAAATCTCACCAAAATTGCTTGTCTTGTCTGGCTGAGAATGTTGTTTTGTTTTTGTAAAAGATATAAACGGATGCTCTGATAACGTTAACGTCAATTATGTGGGCGTTCCACCCGGATGATTGAATGACTGAAGCTTTGTCGCAAACAAAAAGAGGAAAACTAAACACACACAAAAACGGGCTGACGACAAACGCTTTTAAATCTTGTCAATGGCAGACAGCAGCAGCAGAAGCGGCATTAACATTGCCTGACACTTTGAAAGTAATCCGTTGGCAAAATGTTTGATTTATGTCAACCAGAAAAAAAACTGTCGAAATTGTGGGTAAATGTTAGAGGAGGAGAGCTAAAACCATTAGCTGGTATAGGGGATATATAAATAGACAAAGGGTTGAGATCGGTCCGCTGTGTTACATGGAATCGATAAGGTTTGTCTGCCATAACTTTTCAATATAAATTCGTGAACGCAATTGAAAGATGGGTAAGTGCTTAAGGGTCTATGGGCAGATTTCACATCTTCTACTTAGATCTATCTGTCACATAAACTAACAAAAAACAGAGTAAATTGCAAGCTTAACTGACACATAGCAGCTATCTGCTTTATACACTTCCCGTGTTACCTTATTTGAGAAAGACCTTAAAACTAACACAATTTTATACATATAATGTACCTTTAAAAATATCTTAAATCTTATCTTATATAATCAGCATTGTTTATTGATCGATCAGTCGAGTAAAAGAAATTCAAATATTCCGCCACAATTCACGCACTTAAGTTGTTTAGCGACTGGCTCAACATAGCTCCACAGCAATGTGCAGCACCTAACACTGTTCGTTTGGTGCCACATCTAAAAGCTATCTATGAAATGCAAACTTTATCAGGTACATAGTTTTTTACAAACGGGCTATATATATACAGAGTACTCACTGTACCCAGTACATTTTAGCTAACACGCATCGTAACACTTTGTTGCTATGTTTATGTACAGTCCGGTCCCAAGCGCATTCAAGTGCAAAGTAATATGATCACACAAGTATGCAACAGATACACACATAACAGTTTCTCTCGCACAGCTCCGCTCTCAGCATAATGCAGTCGCTCCACTGCCAGCGTTTCTGACAGCGTAGCTGCGCGACTTTAGCTTAAGTTAACTCTAAGGCAACAATATAGAAAGAGAATCCAAATAAGAATGACAGAGTGCGAGCTGTGCGTCAAATTGAAAAAGTTAGAATAACTTCAAGCGAACAGAGGCCGACAAAACACACATGCTCATTTTGGCGTTGCGTGTGTGTGTTTAGCCACGCGAGAGCGCGCTCACTTAGCACATCTTTGTTGTTGCAAAAGAGAGCAGTATAAGCTCGTATACTGTCGGTGTGTCGACCTTGCTGCCGCAGAGCGCTGTTGTACACACTTCAGATAGGGAGGCGCCGGACTCTGAACTACAATGAAGTGGGTGCGTTCCTGACAATAAAGATTACTGCAGTATCTGCCGCCAGCTCATCAATAACAAATGCTTCACCAGGCAATCAAGACGATGGGAATAATATACAATACACCTGATTTGTTCAGCATTTTCCATCAATGTAACATGCATTCTAGTCACTCCGCGCAGTTGAGTTTAGGTTGCCATTTCTGGGAGCCGGGATCTTCAGCTCAAATACGTCCGACCCGAGGTGTGATATGTCTTCTCTAATCTAAAGCGAGGCCGTGGCTGAGGAGGTGAGTATCGTCTCCTCCTCCCTCACATATGTATGTATGTACAACTTCTACAGAAGTCATGATAGACGTGCTGCATGTTTTTCAATGTGCCAGTGACCCGTCATGGATCGTTCAAGTAGTAAACGTCGGTCTCGTAAGCCTCAATGCAGCACAGAAGTGAAAGGTTTACCAAAAAATCTAATAAAATTACACAAAAATACTTTTCAAGGAGTTAAGACTACAATACTACTTAAAATGTGGTCTGTATCTAATATCATTTTTAAAAATTTAATAGCATTTACACTATCATAATTGCTAGTTCTAGCAACTAAATAGCTAATATGGCAACACTGATGATGTTATTCGCTTAGTGCAGATGGTCAAGGGTTCGATTTCTAATGTACTCTGATTTCTGATTTACTTAATGCACCAAGTTGGTCGTTGGAGTTGGAATATGGGCGGAGCAGCAGCGGATATCCAGCGCTTGTAAATAATAGTGCCTCCCTTCCAATCCAAAGAGGTATTTCCTGTTTCCCATTACTCCGAAGCCCCAAAATGTGAGCATCCGCTTACCCGCGCTCATAACCTTAACCAAAATCAATGAAATTTTGTTCCCAATTGAGCTTAAAATGTTCTTGAAAATGGAACAATATCAACTCAAACCAAATTTATGCATTCTCAAAAAAATGGTTCTTGAAGTGAGAACATCAAACTACAAATGAGACAAACCGTTCATGCACTGTTTTTGTTAACGTTTGTGGTCATCTTGAGTCCTATGTACTCGTTTTTTCCCTCTGTGTGGATAAGGGGAAAAGACGCTACCTCCAACATTGCTGTCAAGTTAAGAGCCATCCCTTTAGATATTGATGGCTTTTATTCTAGTGTATGGCAAGCTAATTGTTTTGCTTATAGGTCAAGTGGAAAGAGATGGAATTTGGTGTTAGATAGAATTATACTTAGGAAGTAGACGGCGCACTAAAGTCACTCGGAAATACATCTACTTTGACGCTACTGCGTCTAGGCAGTTATAGTGCCTTTCTACTCGTAGGAATTTTTACAGGACTCTGTCTTATAGGCAGGCTCGTGGGTTTGTCAAATTGACTTAATTCTGGTGGCCATGGCTTAAACGGCAGGTGAATTTTTTATGGTCAGCGATAACATAAATTTTTTATTTTCCGCTTACCGCGCATTCATCAACTAGCTCGCATAGAGACGATTGCTCTTTATAAATAATTGTGGGATAACTTCAAAAGGCCTCTTGCCAGGGGGTTTTCCACAACGAGAATTCCGAGAAAAATGTTGAAAATATTTTTTCGTGTCAAACTTTCAGAATCCGTCGGGAGATTTTTCAATTTTCAGAATTTTTTTTAATCTGGACCAGTCTAGAGTACATTTATGTATATGACTTAAGACTGAAGCGAAGGCAATATGTGCGCTGACAAAGTCGACAAAGAGTTTGTATACCCAGCGGTTTGACAAGATGTTTGTTATACAAGCGTCTGTACGCTAAATACATTTGGTTGGCTCTGCCCGCAACTTAAAAACATTTTAGTATTATCAATAAAGATAATTAAAGTAAAGTTGGTGTGTGTTCTTATTTGGCACTCTGAAACGGTGACAATTTATATTTAAATGCCAGTACGAACCTTTAAACTAACGATCATAATATTACATGGCAGGCAACAATCATCTATTTACATGGCGATCCTGACAGGCATACCTAATATCTATTTACATAATGACTATTTTAGAAGCTGTTGCTCAGTCGATGAAGAAGAAAGCGTCCAGCATCTTCTCTGCCAGTCTCTGAAATAGAGATTGCTATGCTACTCAAGTTTGTGCTACTTTCTAAGTGGCTTTTTAGGGATGACCCGCCCTTTCCTGTCCAAAAGTTAAACTGAGGTGCTAAATGGTATTACAACGTGCCTATTTTTGGTCTAAGTGTAAAAACTTCACCTACTAAAGACCAAAAAAGGTAGAAGCAAAACAATTTTTCCGACTCAGTCTAAGATCCAGCTGTCAGCCAAGTAAGATGCTAGAAACCGTTTTTTAGGGTTTCTGTAGCTGGAGCTAGAAAATTCGATTGGAACCAGAATTATTCCATTCGTTTATGTTTTATGCGTGCTGGCTCCAGCTGTTCAGATCAGTCGTTCCTTCCTGCCGGCTTTTCCAAAGTCTTTCGCTTTCCAAATTTAAAACTGTTTTACCAAAGCTTTAAGTTCAATTAATATGTAAGTACAAAAATTTACCAAAATTTTCAATTTCTCAAATCCAATATATAAAAAAATTTGGCCCTGAATTAGCTAAGCAGACAAACCTCAAACAAATATTTGTTCTTCTTGTGCAGTTATAACATTTATCATTGTTATGATAAAATCTTTACGCTGTTTGGCAAAAAACTTAGTCGTTGGCCCCGTCTGTTGCACACAAGTTACAACTGAGTATAAATGTTGCCTAGTTTCTTGCATTTACAAAATCATGGCTTAAGTTGCCAAGCTGTCGAGGACTTCATTTGCATTTTTGTCATTTCAAAATTTTACATTTTGACTAATTAGACGTGAATTTTAACGCCAGGCACAAATGTCATTTGCATAAATGAAATAATATTTTTGGTTTTTGGTCTACCCGAAAGAAAAATTCATTTGCATTTGTGCTAATTATGAACTCAAGCAATTAGCAGTTCAAAGTTTTGGGCCAACAACAGCAGAACGGGAAATCAAAACAAGCTTAGGGAAGACACCTTTCCTTCACAGGAAAAATCAACAAAAGAAAAAGAAAATACGAGAAAATCCCAGAAACTGTGCAAAACTCAATCACAAAACTTTTCCCTAAGCTCTGTTGTTGCTTTTGCTGTTCAACTTAGTTGCCATTATTAACAAGTTTTCTATATGCAAATCAGCTACACAATGAATGTAGCTGACGGCAGGGAACAATGCAAAAGAGGTAGAAAATATTTACTTTACTCTGGGCGATGGCATGTTCCATTTTCCTATTAAAATGCAAAAATAAGTGAAATTGATGAATGTCTCGAAATGAAAATGGAGTGTTTCAGTTGTCAGAGGTGGAAGAGGGAGAGTCAACATTTATCAAACAACTCAATCAATTTGAAGCCACAAAATCTTCCATCAAAAACCTAATCCTGGCTGCCATTTTCCTCCACACAGAGTGTGACCTTTAAGGCTTTGCCTATTGATTTGTCACTGCCTGGTTCTTGTCATAAATCAATCTAAGATGAATTTTTGAAAGCATTAAAAGCATTACGAAAAGAGCAAATTTTTTTTTTTTTTTTTTAGTTGCTTCTCTCGCTGTCGTGTCTTTTGTCATGTTGAACAAAAGCCGCCATAGAGGCCGCATATTATGTACGCAGACACACACGTGTAAAGAGACATCGCAAATGAATGAATGAATGACTAACTGAATGAATGAATGAATGGGAAACCTCAGGCAATCTTTTGTCTGCCTTGCGTGTTTTGTTTGGTTTGGTTCTGTTCTGCTTGGTCCTTTTGCATATTTCCTTTAAGCTTTTTGCCCTGCCATTTGATTGTTTTTCATGTTTCACATTGTTCACGGCAGCTACACTGAGAGAAAAGCAAGGAAAATGCACGGAACTTGAAATTTGATTTGAAAATGACCGTTATGATGTGAATTAATATCTCTTTTTTAGCGTTAAGGTATTTTTATGATAAGAGACATGGTCACACTGTAAATAAGATGGATGACTAGACGGAGAGAAGAAGGGAGAAGTTGACGGACAGACAGTTGGACGAAGACTGTAAATAAGCGTTTGTATCCAAAACCAAAAGTATGGAGCAGCGATCTGGAAACGTGGAAGAACACCCCTACAGCTTAGCGAGCGAAAAACAGCAGTGGGATATGTTAGAGTCTGGTGCGGAGACATATACTGGTAATGAATCCGAGCAAATCATTGACGAGATCGCGACTGGTCCAGTATATTGAAGGGTTGGTGGTGATTCTAGATGATTTTTGTGTGCTGAACACGAATCTGTTTTCGGAAATGGTCCTTTACTTCAAGATTTTTAGTAATTTGAGCTTAAAGTTGCCAAAAGTGCCTAATTGTGGGAAACCTATACTTTTGTTTTGACTTTTTTTGATATTATCGTAAATTTGGTATTTCTTAACTTTAAAATAAACTATCCCAGAGGATTGTACCATTTTTTTAAGCGAAGATATACTATTTTGAATACATAGTCTCGAAAATAATAAAAATCGAAAATCTACTGCACAAAAGTATGCCTTGCAGAAACAGTACAACCGGATGGTAATTTGTTTCAATGAAAATTTTCAACAAAACCCAGTGCATACTTTGGGGCAGCAACAATATATTGGGTTTTTGTAAACTCGGATACAATTACTTTAAAATGGTATATGTATATCTTCATTGGAAACAAGAAAGAAAGTCGGTCAAGCCCGACTATAACATACTCTGTACCCTTACACTCGCATTTGCTCAGGAGTCAAACGGCCAGTTAACAACCCGCGCACAACGCGGTGCGCTCTCTAAGTTTCTCTCTCTCTCTCTCTTTCTCTCTCGCACTAAGATTGCCTGTGTTGAACGGTTAGGGTATGTTGCTGTGGTTGTTGGTGGGGGGGTGGGTGGTGGTAACTGGCCGTTTTTTGCCCATAACTTGAGTATCGTTCATCCGATCTTTATCATTCCTTCAGCAAATCGATAAATAATTTTGTTTACAAGGAAGGTTCTCTAGAAGGAACGAACGATCTATCTCCAAAACTGTAGGAGATATGAAGTTTTTTCCAAATTGCGGGGGCGGGAGGGGGCGTGGCAAAAATTGAAAATAAACTTGATCTGCCTGCAAGTATAAGAAATATATGTCCCATACATGTCAAACCTCTATCTCTTTCCATCTCTGAGATCTCTTCGTTCATACGGACGGACAGACGGACAGACAGACAGACGGACAGACGGACATGGCTATATCGACTCGGCTGTTGATGCTGATCAAGAATATATATACTTTATAGGGTCGGAAACGATTCCTTCTCCCTGTTACATACTTTTGCACAAACTTAATATACTCTAAGTATGTACCTTCGATACAGAGTATAAAAATCGTAGAATTGTTTGGGATAGTTTATTTCAAAGTTAAGGAGTAGTTCTTTCCGATAACATCAAAGTCAAAACAAAAGAATATGTTCTCCACAAAAACCGTCTAAAAAACTACAAATTACTAAAAATCTCGACTTGATGGACCTTTTCTGAAAACAGATTCGTGTTCAGCATACGAAAATCATCTAGAATCACCACCGACACTTCAATGTACTGGAAAAAGTTTAATTTTGTTGCCTTGTGTATTATGCAATCGTCTTGAGAACGAACTTTTGAGCAGGCACGGCCTCTCAGACTACCAGTTCGGCTTCAGAAAGGGACGTACCGCGGCAAGAAGGCACAAAAAAGTACTGCCTAGTCACAACATTAGACGTCAGGAATGCCTTTCACTCTGCTTATTGGACCAAGATCCTTCCAGCACTTATTAGGCTCGGTATGCCCAAATATCTTGTGCAGCTGGTGGCCAGTAATTTTGTAACGGCACGTCGGAAGAGCGAAAGACACATCGGTTCACACGCGGTGTTCCATAAGGTTTAGTTATAGGGTCATTGTTGACGGAATTCTCCGTATTAACACGCCGGCAGGAGTGATAATCGTGGGTTTTTCGGACGATATCGCCATCAGTGGCTAAAGACCTAAATGAAGTAGAAGCTAAGACCACTGAGACTTTACGATGCAGAACATTCAGGACGTGCGAATGATTAAGTATCGCAATGTGTTGCGTCTGTTAGGCACTAATATACCGGATATTTCAGATATATTTGTATTGAAGGGCTTGCATTTCTTATGGTTGCGCTATAGTGCCAGTTGCGATTGTAATCTCTCGCTGGCCACTCTGTTGCATAATATTGCCAGAAATGTGTTCATGTTTTACTACGTCAATTTTATACATGTGGAATATTTGAAACAACTTTTCGGCATTATGTAACATCGACTTGAAAAATATTGGATTTGTTTTCCAAGGTCTTCCTAAAAACAATTGAATATGAAAATTAGCCCGTAAGTTCGGGAAATATAACCAATTGAACTTAAGATTATCATTATTATTACAAATATTCTTGACGAAGAAGTTACCATTGCACAATTAGCAATGTTCAAAGATATTTGAACAGTGCATTGTGAGACCAGGTACCTGCGATTGGAACTCACGTACGACTAGACTAGAACCTGAAAGAAGGGCCACACTGCTATCAATAAATTAGAAATACCAAGCTGTACACAACCATATCATGTAAGTGAGTTGCTTGGGGTTAAACCAAAAAAGGTATAAAAAGTATAACTAAAATGTCATAATAAAAACTAGGCCCCATTTATGCGTTTTATTCAAGCAAGGTGTTCACAAGAGTTCTTCAAAACAATTATTATGCTTACATTAGATTTATGACGAATTCTGACCTCTATAGATGTTCAATGCTAAAGAGCATGTTATTGGTGTCTATCGGTTGTACTTACGGTGCCTTAATGATAATTTAGTGCTTCAAGTGGAGTTCGTTAAAATGTAATGTGAGCAAAATTAATGTTGCAACAATTTTTGGTTACTGTATTTTAAATGTTATTGCTTAAGTATTTTGTTGTGCTTAAATCAATCAAACATGTTAGTTAACATGTTTTTTAATTGTTAAGCCAGTGTTAGCATTCGAAACATACTTTATTTAAAGTGTTAAAAACGCATAGTGTTATTTACTGCTTCGAACACTGTTCAAAACATTTTGAACATTTCTAAACAAACAATGAAAAAAACAATGTTTACTGTTTTTTACATTTTTTAGCACACGATGTTATTATCATTGTGTGTTATTTACGAATCCTGGTTATAGGGCCGATGTTGATTGAGTTCTCCGTCTTAACAAGCCGGCAGGAGTAATAATCGTGGGTTTTGCAGACGACATCACCATCAGTGGCTAAAGACCTCAATGAAGTAGAAGCTAAGACCACTGAGAATCCAATCCAGATTCTAAACTAATTTCCATACGGAAATCCAGATTCTAAACTACTTTTCATTCGGAAATCCTGACTAGTCACCAAAAACCTCGACGCAAAACCGAGTCTGTTCTCATTAGCAGTAGGAAGCGGGTAGAGACTGCTAGTGTGAGAGTCGGAGAATTGCTGATAAGATCGCCAGAGGCCATAAAATACTTGGGTGTAATGATTGACAACAGACTCCTTACAAGCCACCTGGAGTATTTACCTATACAGCAAAGCAGAATCTGCAATTCTTACAGCCGTGGCTGTAAAGGCGTGTACAGAAGAAGTGCCCTCCGAGTGATAAGTGGCTTCCGAATAGTGTCAGAGGACGCATCTACCAGTGTCGACCTACTTGCAACAGAAAGTAGAAGCCCTCCCACAGACTAGTCGCGACGGGAGTCTACGATGGCACATTAGCAGACGAGGTGGATGTCTACAACCAATGGCAGCTGGACAAGGAGGCTGATAGCGGCCACTCGGCTGTAGTGTGGGTAGAAAACAGGGACAAATCGACTTTTATTTGACCCAGTTACTAACAGGACACGGTTGCATTAAATCCTATCTTTATAGGCTTAAACACGAGACGGATATGTTTCGCACGGTCGAATTCGGTCTTTTTTGTCTTTCCGAGAGCTAAGGAACTCTTTGGGATTCACATTCACAGTCACAGCCATTCACAGTCGTTGACTTGCTGAATATCCTACTTAGCTCGCAAAAACAATTGGAATGCAATTCGCAGCATGGCCGCAGAAAGCATCCAGACTTTGCGTCGCGCTAAAAGACAGCTCAATTTATATACAAATCCTAGACAGGGATCTAGTTGAGGCTTTCATGCCATCTCCCCCTTGTGAAAGTAATACGTAAGCGGTGGAATCGGAGAACTAGAATCGTTTACAGTATATTTATTTAGTTTACATAAAAATCGTATTATACCCATTTTTCTTCTGTTGCCTCCAATTAATGCAAGTCTCACCCAAAAATACAATCAATGCCAATATCCAACCCACGATCAGACATAGCCAAGCCCCCCATAAATCCGCCACCTTAAACTCACGAAATGCCGCATGTTGAAATGGATCTGACTTATCAATCATTCCCTGGGCAAGCATCTCGCGTAGGGTTTGCTGCTTCCAGTATTCCACCAGACCCGTGGTATGAACACGGTGAATTAATTGATTCAATGGACGCTCAAGTATCGAATTGGACTGCATGGGGACGGACATAAGATATAAATCACCAATGATTAGGTCAGCATGGGTACAGACAGCCGGCTTAGCAAAGAACTCCTGACGTTTATTCATGACGGGCCACATTATACTGGACATGGAAAAGGAGTTGCTGAGATCGAATTTTTTTTGCTCATATTCCATGGTCGGTAGGTACCTAATTTTGGTACGTATTGCATTCACCGGATTCGAGTCGTCATGCGTATCCAGAAAGAAATGTGCGGCTTCATTTAAATAAATGTTCACATCAGAATCACGGAGTTGTTCAAAATTGGAGATCTGTCGCTCGGTGGGTCGCCTGGTAAGTAAAGTCTTCAGGTGGGCCACATACAGAGTGCTCAACACCAGACCAAGTAGGCAAAGCAGGGCCTGTGTAACTCTTGGGCTGAACAAGTGGTGGGCATTCATCTTAAACGAGTGACCCAACATGCCGGAGATCATGCGCTCATTGAAACAAAGGTAGGTCCAATCCAGTCTCCTCTGGAGAAAAAGATAACTGAAGACAGTGTCGAGAAGGGAGAATATGACATAGCAAACGAAAAGCACTCCAAATAGATTTGCACTGCACACCATGGCATAGACCTTGGCGGTGGATACCTCTCGGGCACAGGGCACTACAAAAAACCATTTGGCCACATCAACGGGATACGAAAAAACGCCCTGTTTATTGGGTGTTTCATAGGGACAGAGGCTAATGGGTAGGGAAATAGTTCCATTTAGTGTCATATTTCGGAGGAGTACGATGAACATTTTCTTGCCGGGCTCAACTTGACGTTGCCACTGCATTGAGATGTTGTACAAGTCTGAGAATTCCTGCATAAGTTTGGCCACATAGCCCGAGAGGCGAAGCTCCTGCGTTTTTGCATCCTTATAGACCAGCGAACGTAGTGGTATCTGATCGGGTAGCGTCTGTATGGACTTGCCCTGATAGTTGTGAATGCAGCTAAAAATGGAATCCCGGCTTAGGTCTAAGTTCAACCATTTGTTTTTAGCAAAAGGCTGCAGCCGAAAGATTTGTCCATTTTCTATTATAACAGCCACCTGTAGAAATTGCAACTGCTCTGCTGTTTCAGCTATATGATTGAATAGATTAAGTCGTTGCTTCTTTTCACTCTCTAACACGAACAGCAAACGCACTTGTCTCATATTCTCCAGATTTCTATCCAATGTCTGCCACAATTCCAGGTTGATGTCATAGTTTTGATTAAACCAAATTAGAGCCAACATTTCATGGTTAAAACTGCCACTTAAATAGAAATCCACTTGCTCATCCAAACTTAAAACGGGCCAAGGAACTGTTGCCAAATCGAGGACTTCCTGCCAGGCTCTGCTGCTGCTGCTGTGTTTGAACAGCACTAAAGTCTCATAGGGTTGCTCCTGATAGATACTTTCCAGTATGTTGTTTAGTTGGAGCAAAAGTGGAACCACCAGCTGCCACATGTTGACGTTGAATGGTTGCCAGTTCTCAAATTCTGGGCAGGCCAACTGACCCAACTGCTTATCTCAACTGCCTATCTAAACTACGAAGTGGATTTGAAAAATGATTTGATTGAACCGTTTTGAGTGAGTGGCCATTAACATTAAGTTTTATAACTGTAATGGGCTGATATTAAAAGGCTCACTTATAGGTGGAGGGAACAAAATTTGTTTAAGAAATTTATTCGCTGGATAACACAGATGGATGGCATAGAGTAAGCTACAAACAGAATTGGAAAATATCGTTCTTGGTGTGGTAAACACTTTTTGTGAAGCGATTAGTTGAGCAATCAAACTTCTAACACTAATTTATCGTTTTGTCCCATTTTCACAAGCCTTGTCTCGTCACGCTCTCACCTCAATTGTACCTGCTTGTTAAGAGCTTTCTGACTAAAAGGACCTTCGCGGTGGTCCAAGTGGGAGACGCATCAGAGACAAGGGATCCCAGCATATATTCCGTTCCTTTTTAAACAACTTCTTCTATTTTCATGATTGAATTCTTCCTTCCTGTTTTTCTGATTAACAAAAGACCATCATTTCCATTTCAAATTAAATTTTGTATGCTTTTCTCTCACTGTATGTGCCGCCAGGAACACATCATCTTCATATATCACACACATCCTTAATGCTCTTTTACTCTCATTTATATGCATTCAGCCCAGAGGCCACAATATCGTATCGTATACATATATTTGTGTTAGAACGTAACATTATCATTTCATATCCTTAAGGTCAACAACAACAAATGTTTCTCTTAAGATTGTGTTGGATATTGGGTTCCACATGTGGCATGCAACATGTACCACACACACACACACAAAACCAGAAACAAGCTTCATTTCAGTTTCATTGAACAAAAACTAGTTTGGCAGCTCTCTGGGGGCTCAAGTGATAGATACTGATAAAGTAACAAGAATTCTTTGCCAAGCATTGCATAAAGTTCATTGCCATGAGACAAGCTAGAGGCAAGTTGCCTTGCCCGTTTCCAATGCTGGCCAATGAAAGTGAAGATGCAAATTGTTCTGAATAAACTGGCTTAACAAGTTGTTGGCATACTTAATTTTAGCAGCTAAGAGTTTCAATTTTCAAATTGGAAAAAAAAAACTTTCGAATGCATAATCACAATGCAATCGTGCGAATTAAACAAAAACCTTGTTTTTGTGCCATTAAATATTGACTTTTGCCGCCGCCGCCGCTGCATCATCAAAAAACAATGACAGTTGACATTTCCAAATGCATTCAATGCATTCACACATGAGCAATCATGAGATGGAATTTCGCTTGCAACAAAATGGCAATAATTTCGCTGGCATTTGAAAATGGATACTATTGACCGACAAAATGGGAAAATGGTGAAATAAATTTTAATTAGATTTATGTCTGATTCCTGTTTGACTGATGAAATGTTAATTAGCTTAACGATGTGATAAATATGTGTGCGCGATATAGGAAGGAGTGGGGATATAATGCAGCTGAACTTATCTGAGTTGAATCACAATTTGCTGTGAAGTAAGTAGCTTTTAAAGCTTCTCAATCATGGCAGCTCCGACTGTAGGTCTCTTTCTCTTAGAAGCACTTGGCTTAAGAGATGGAGAGATGCTCGGCTGGGCCCTTTTTAAAAGTTTTGTTAGCAATCATGAATCTAAACTAAAACTTTTAAGTTAATCGCCTTAATTTTTGGTTAAAAAAATTACTTTTATTCAGCGATATATTAAGAATCTTTGATTTGGCAGACGCCTTATTGAAGTGACTAAGCTAACATAATAAATATAGTCATGAAAAAATCGATTGGTGTAAAGAAAAACAAGCCCTGCAAACCAGTCCAGTACCGAACCCAGCAGAGCCGGTTCGGTTTGGGTGTTTTGATTCCCTTGAGCCAGACCATGAACTTCAAAATGAACAGAAACTTGTAAATTTATAGCCCTCCGAACGGGTTCAGACGTACCAGTGAACAAACCAGTAGTTTTTGTCAAAGTTGGCATTGTGAATGTCAAAATGATGACGATTTGTCAATGGAAACGCCAAACTTTTAACTTAAATGTATAATTTCTACTTATGTATTTATAATATAATGTGTTTTTATACCCTTGCAAAGGGTATTATAGTTTGGCCCAGAAGTTTGCAACGCATTGAAATATTCATTTCCGACCCCATAATCTGTATATATTCTTAATCATGGCGACGAGCTGAGTCGATTGAGCTTTGTCCGTCCGTCTGTCTGTTTCTACGGAAACTAGTCTCTCAGTTTTAAAGCTATTTTGCACAGATTCTTTTTAGAGAGAGAGAGATAGAGTGAAACTTAGAGATGAGCGCGTATAATTCGTGAGCAAATGCGAGCTGCGACGTTAAGGGTACAGAGTAGTATAGTCGGGCTTGACCACTTTCTTTCTTGTTTTTACTGCATGCTGCTAGTATTTCGGAACCGACCGGATCGGATGACTATATCTTATAGCTGCCATAGGAACCATCGGTCGAAAAATGGGTCTTAGTGAGAAAAACTTATTTGTTTTCAATGTTAGCGTCCTCAAGCTCAGCCATTATTTATATTAAATGCTTTCAAACAGATTTGCAAACTTTGGGTCAAAATCGGATGACTATATCTTATAGCTGCCGTAGGACCGATCTTACGGAAAATGGATGTTAGTGAACAAACCATATTTTTTTTAAGTAAATCGTGCTTAAGGTTGTTGATTATTAATATTAAACGCTTTCAAACTAACTTTGAAAAAGTTGTTTGACATCGGGTGACTATATCTTATGGTTGCCCTAGGACCGATCAGTCGAAAATGGGTCTTAGTAAGAAATTTTTTTTGTTCTTAGTGTTGGCGTCCCTAACATCGCTGATTACTAATTTTATATGCTTTCTTAAAACTTAAATTCATCCCCATTTTCTTATCCGCCTGAAGAACGCATTCTTATCCCATATAAGAGACGTTTCCATATCTTCAGATAGAAACGCTTTCTTGTCTCCAGAAGATACTTTTTCTTATCTCCAGGAAAAAACGCTTTTTTGTCCCTTAAAAGGCACTTTTTCTTACTTCTTCGAAGGGACTTTTTACTATCCCCAGAATGAAACGATTTTATATCACTGAGAAGAGACTTTCCTATCTACCAGAAGATACGATTTCTTTCATCCCACTTCTTCCCAAAGGGAGATGAGAATGCGATAACGCTATAGTACAGCGATACCTACTAGAAGAATCGCATTCTTATTGCTGCGATAAAAAATGTTTGCTGGTATCCTGTTTATAGTATAAACCAGGTATAAACCGGTACGTACCGAAACTTCTGTTTCGGTAAAAGGTTCTGTTCTGTTTTTTTTTTATTTCGGTATTCGGTTCCGTTTCGGTACCTAGATTTTTATTTCGGTATGCCGGTACGCCGGTATGGACCGATAAAATTAACAGAAATTTTAAGACTTAAGTCCAAACAAAGTGAGTTACATAGTACATCCTCGCGTACTGATTGCGGGTTAATAAAATTCGCACAACCCAGGCCTTTAATGTTTGGATTTCGAATTTGGCGGAATGCGAGGTCGTTCATCAGGGCAAACGGCCTTCCATCAACCGTGCACAGAGAAACACACGCATCTCGAATAGTCTGTTTGGTAATTTCCACCCGAATGCTGGGCTTAAACAATTCATCAATGCACCTGGACTTGGAACCAGCAGTTTTCTTTTCCGGTGCTTGATTCGTGTTTTGCTGATCGACTTGATTGCGAAGATTTTTTATCAAATCGGCGTGAGATCGAGCAATGTGCTTTTTATACCCGTTACTCGTAGAGTAAAAGGGTCTACTAAAGTCGTGCAAATGTATGTAACAGGCAGAAGGAATCATTTCCGACCATATAAAGTATATATATTCTTGATCAGCATCAACAGCCGAGTCGATATAGCCATGTCCGTCTGTCCGTCTGTCCGTCTGTCCGTCGTCCGTCCGTCCGTCCGTCCGTCCGTCCGTCTGTATGAACACCTAGATCTCAGAGACTAGAAGAGCTAGAGCAACCAAATTTGAAATGTAGACTCCTATTGTCTGCACGCAGATCAAGTTTATTTTCAATTTTTGCCACGCCCCCTCACGCCCCCGCAATTTGGAAAAAACGTCGAATATCTCCTACAGCTTTTATGATAGATGATTCGTACTCTCTAGAGATATCTAGTACTTAAAATTATTTATCGATTTGCTGAAGGAACGATAAAGATCGGATGAACGATACTCAAGTTATGAGCAAAAAACGATCAGTTAACACCCACCACCCACCCCACTCATAACTTAAGCATTGCGTTCAGCAGCAATCTTAGTGATGATAGAGATAGCGAGCGAGATTGACGAGTTAAAAAATGTTGCATACTTTTCGGCTGACCCACCTCAGGCATACAGTAAGGCTATTAAACATTTGTTTCCATGAGTAACGGGTATATCGAAGTCGGTTAGAGCCGACTTTAACTCACGCTCTCGTTTAAATTTGTTCCATGATCGCCCTATAAAAAGGAAAGAACATACATACATACATATAAGTCATTTATGTTCCCTTGCAACTGGTATATAGACATATGTACATATTTTTGTACATATATGTTCAATGTACACAAACATAGTTTTCGCTTCTTTTCATCAGGGGCATGCAAACATTAGCATGTACATTCAAACATAAAGACAGGTTATTTAACTTTCTAAGCACTTACATACGAAATAAGTATGTATGTTTGTATATGCATGAGAGAAAAGTCTCGAAGCTTACATATGTATGTGCATTAAACTGAGTATCATTGTACATTGTACATACATATGTAAATGTATATATTTCGGAAAGTAAATTCGTAAATATCAAACTCACCTTCATTTTTTGTCCACACTCGTTTATTAAGCAATTGCTTAAATTTTCTTCAAGGTCAAAGGCGAAATACTTCCGATACACATTTGTTTTTGGCCTTGGCGTTTTAAGCGATCGTTTAGATTGACTTACTCTTAAATAAATTAATTACTCTTTGCAGTTTCGCAGCACAAACACGAATAAAAATTTTATAACGATTAACCGTAGGCGACTGTACACTGAGCTCTTTCGTTTTGCATAAAAAAGGGACAGCATCCGGAGAATTAGCAGAAAGCCAACATGCAAAAACGGAACTTAAGTGAAAGAGCGCCAAATATATACATAATTTTCTTGCTGTTTTTGTTTCAGTCTTTCTCACAGAAACCTATATGCATAGACAAAAACAATATCTTTTGTCTCTCTCTCACGCGCAGTCAGCAGCTCTGAATATAGAGATGACACTCTCCTCTGACAAAATTCCGTGCGGCAACTACGGAAGTTAAAAAAAAAAAAATTGCTCAGAACCGAAACTGTACCGGTACACTGTTTAGGTTCTTTTCGGTCTCTAAATATATCGGTTCTTGAATACCGGTATACTAAAAATTATAAATATCGGTTCCGTTACAGGTTCCGGTTCTGAGTTTTAATCGGTTCTTTTCGGTATACGGTTCCGTGTTCCGGTTTGATTCCCTGGTTTATACACAAAAAAAATATTTAATGATAAATGCCCTTCAATGTATGCTATAATTCAGAAAAATATTAATTTTATATATATTTCCACTGCTCCTGCCGCCAATTGTAAATGGATTGATAAGTATTTAGACGATGGTCACACTGGATGGAGAACGCAGTAGCAGAATTCGTTAGTAGATTAGAGCGACAGACAGATTGACGTGACTGAAAGACGCACGAAGACGTTGTTTATATTTTAGGCACTGACAAACCGTACTGATAATGTAAATAGTTAACCCTTATGTGTACATAGTAAGCCCGCGTCTGTAAATAGCGTTGTAAATAAAGCCCGGAAAACCTGAGAAACTCGTTCACAAAGTGAATATTTCGATTTATAGACCTGCTTTGGCTATAGTTTTTAGATGGCAACCTCCAAGACGACGTATCTAAGCCTGCCATAACATCTAACAATAATTTGTACCATACGAACATTAAACTTTTCCAGTACATAATAAGTTGCTGAAAAAAAGTGACACAAAAAACAAGTTTTGAACAATTTTTTATCAAGTTTGTCGCTCTGTACTGAAAAATTTGTTCAAAAAGTCACTACTTTTCCCCATCTTTCTGCCAATTTTCGGTTACCATCTCGAAAAACCGATGCATCAATTTTGCAGTTCTTCAAAAGAGCGAGCATGCGTCGTCGACGAAAACCAAAAGTAGTCTTAAGGTGGGATGGAACTTCCCAATTCAGCGTTTCCAGGTTGGTTTTGACCGGCTGCGCAGCATATGGCCGAGCATTGTCATGTTGCAAAATTACCTTGTCGTGCCTTTGCTCGTATTCTGGCCGTTTTTGCTTCAATGCTCGGCTCAAACGCATCAATTGAGTTCGGTAGAGTTGCACTGTGATGGCTTCACCCGGCTGTAGCAGCTCATAGTACACCACGCCCAACTGGTCCTATCAAATAAACAGCATGACCTTGTCCCCGTGTATATTCGGCCTTAACATCGACTTCAAATGGCGGTAATGATGCCAAAATCCCTTTTTATGCCAAAAAGTAAACTTTCCCGCAAATTGTGTTTTGTTGGCATAAAAGTTATAAAGTTGTTTACATTGTAGTGAAATGACACATACTGAATAAGAAAGCCTAATGATGAGGCTTCAAAATGAAGTTTTTTGCAACATTGTCCGATTCATTTTGTGGCAAATTAAGCCACTTTGTTTAATTAAAATAAAACACAGTTTAGGTTTAGTTTTGGTTTATTGCTTGGCTTCTTGACGCTATGTATGAGTTTAACAGAATGTAAAGAGTTGAATATGTGCATTAATGCGCCTTTTTTAAGGCAAACATGGAAATTTAGAGATGCCGCCCCCTTAACGTACTCCTTTTGTATCATAGATTACACAATTTCAAACAAAAAAAACAAAATTACAGTTATAAAGGGCGCGAGGAGGCCACAAAGTTTGAACTGAAAATAACCCAATCGCCTTAAGCTACATCAAAATTTCAACAATGAAATCTGTGCTACATGCGTGGGGTCGTCCATTTTTATAATTTGTCAGGTTATTGCGATTTTGAAAGATATATTTCCCAATTTTGAACAAATATGGAAAAATTATTGAAAACTTTGGAGCCTCTTCGTGCCCCTTAAAACATAACTTTTTCAACTTTTTATTGTTTTCACGTTAAGTATGCACCATAAACTTACAAATCAAGGTGCGCCCATAAGAACTTACATGTTTCATACAAAAAAAAGAGGCAGTCTAGTGTGCATGTGTGTGAGTTAAAGATGCTAGATATAAAAAGGGCGGACTCCCATCGAGTAGCGCGTTGCCAGTGATGTGAGAAACAGTTGGAACTGTGACTGGAACTGTGATCATACTAGTGGCGCCATCTCTTAAAAATCCTTCAAAACTTTACCTCCAACTGTAAATGAATCATGTCAACCGTAGCGTAATCCTTTCCGAAACCAGATTTATACATTTTTTTTTTGTTATACGTGGGATGACTTACATCCACTTTCCTTTTATACTTTTTTTTTAATACAGTGAAGAGCAAGAGGAATCAGTATAAAAACTACAATTTTACAGCTTTAAAAATATAGCGTGCCACTTGCTTTTCTCTTGTGGTCTCAACTGGCCATTTGGCAAGCGACTCTCGAGCTCCGAAACCGCACTTACATTTACCTTCCTCCTCGACTCCTGCTTTACTGTATAATTGCAGTTGTCAGTATTTGTTTTACACTTTCCTACATGACCCAGAGATGCCCCTTATGCTTTCGAGTTGAAAATGGCAAAACATAAATTGCCATGGTGTGTGTGAGTGCATGAGTGTGTGAGTGTGGCAATAACGAAAATAAAGAGTTTACATTTTATATACAACTTTTTTGGGGGGTATGTGGAAAGTAAATCGTTTGTTGCCAAATAAATTGTGCTGGCTCTCTGCGTCCATTTCGTGTGTGTGTGTGTGTGTGTGAGATTGTTTGTTTCTAGCGAATTTATTGCCTGGCATTTCTGCATTTGCTGAATTATTGTAAACGTAAATTGAAAATAGCGCAAAAGCATGAAACAAATAAATATCCTTGGCCCTTTTTAAAGCATTCTATAAATATTTCCCTCAACTTGAGGTTTAGCTTTTGTGTTCACACAACAGAAAAAAGGGTCTACAAGTGAAACACATTTTTGGGATAGCAAAGTTAAGTATGCCATCAGGCCACTTGCCACATGCCCCCAATTTAGCCATAGCTGGATTATTGTGAAATTCAAATTCATCAAACCAAACACTTGAATACTTGCAATAAAATGGAGAAAATGGCGAGGGCAGTTTTGTAAATGTTTAAAGTACAGATATGACAGATATGAACAGAAAGCTGACTTTTAAAACTTCCCTCGTGCTTTATAAATAAACCCTTTTTTTGGAGAGAGTTTTTTTGTGCCCTGCGGTGGCCTTTTGTTTAACCTTTGTCTAACAGTTTTTTCCCCTTTATTCCACACTAACCTGATTTTGACAGCTTTAATGGATTTACATAATTTTGTTGTCGAATTAGGCTAAACTTAACAGTCTATCAAGCTTTTCTCACATTTAATTCAATTCCAAAAACACAAAAAAAACATGAATGTAATGCTCGTGTCAACGACATAGTTCAGGTAATTTTGTAGGAAACTTTGCCCGCCATTTTGTCGCTAAAGCCAACGACAGTTTATTTATGTGCGCTCATATTCCAACTGTAAATGCTGCACACACACAAACACACACACACCCACACGCACATTAGCTGAAACGTCTCGTTGAGCCAACAGCCAAGTGCTTCTAGTTTCCGTTTCCGGCGCTAAGTTGGCAGACAGCCTTTGCAAAATTAACAACAATGGCGGTGATAAAGACGCCTTCTCATCTAGTACGTGTATGCATGTGTATGTGTGTGGCTTTTGTGGCTTTAAGTAGCGAAATGTGCTAGGTCACCCACAGTTGGCTTCCCCTAGTTGCTGATTTTCGTACACTTTTTTAGCATCGTTCTCGTTGCTAGTTTGCCACCATTTTACGGTGAAGCTTTTACGGTACGTGCAGTGGCATTTGGCTGACTTATGTGTGTGAGTGTGTGTGTGTGGAAGGGGGTTGGGGGAGTTAAGGTGCAGCAGGTTGACAGGGTTATTGCTGAAGAATTTATGGAGTCGCGTAGTGCGCACTTTTGACCCGACACGAACGCATTGATATGTCAAATTGTGCAATGAATGAGAACGTAATGAGGCGGTTAATGTGGTAAGTGAGAAATTGAAGAAACAAAGCTATCGTTGATACGAAAGTACATCTAGGTTTAACCAGCATATGCCATATCGGGGAAGCAACTGTCACAGATCCAACACCTCACCTGACTCATGTCAAAGTAAAGTGCATTCACAACGAACTAACAAGGTCTTTTGATTAGTGATATTACCAGTATTACTTGTTGGTTTTTGGTCTCTTTCTTTACTACTTGAAGTTGACGGCTGTGGAACAGCCCACTCTATGTACTTACAGCTCAGCTGACGCCAGTATTTGGTGAAGATGACGGCTATAATTAAGTTGAAAATCGAAATTAACATTATAATCTTTTGGGCATTTAAGAATTTAATTAACATAACAATTACAAATATTTCGTAATTAAACATTTAATTACCTTTACAACTCGGCATCTATTTTAATTTATTTCAATTACTTTTATAGTAATTACAATAACTAAAGGTGCAATTACCCAAAAAATTGTATTGGTAATTAGAATAGCAATTTATCAGGAGGCTAAGTCACTGTCAAGTCACTGTAGTAGTAGTAGTAGTTTATTTTGTTCTGAAAATTTTCAGAGCATTTGGTTGACATTGACCATAGTTCTTCACCTATATGTACTTGTTAAGGTATTATTTTAATTTGGTTGAATTTTTATTTGATATTTATTCAGTTCTACAAAAATTCTATTGTAATTTGTCGTCTATATTTTAACGCTTCGATAATATAACTAGCCAGTGTGGTCCAATACCGCCCATTCAAAATATCTATTACTTCTGCTGTGTTTAGAGAAGATTGTAGCCAATATACAAAACGTATTTCTGCCAGGATTGGACATTTGGCCAAGAAATGGAAGGCGCCCTCTTTTTCGTGCATATTGCAAAGCGAGCATTCATTCAGGATACCATCTCTCTCTCAGGATACCATCTCTATATGGCACTGTCAAGTCACTGTCAAGTCACTGTCGTCACTGTCGTCACTGTCAAGTCACTGTCAAGTCACTGTCAAGTCACTGTCAAGTCACTGTCAAGTCACTGTCAAGTCACTGTCAAGTCACTGTCAAGTCACTGTCAAGTCACTGTCAAGTCACTGTCAAGTCACTGTCAAGTCACTGTCAACTCACTGTCAAGTCACTGTCCAGTCACTGTCGAGTCACTGTCAAGTCACTGTCAAATCACTATCCAATCACTGTCAAGTCAATGTCAAGTCACTGTCAAGTTAATGTCAAGTCACTGTCAAGTCGATATCAAACAAACATACCCAGTCAGCTGTTATCAAATTACTGATCACATTCAAGTTTTTTTCGTGTCCTCAGACTGATTAAAATAGTCATAAATGCACTTGTTTTCTTATCATAAATGATACTTTTGTCGGAAGAAAATTGTACCCTAGCCGTGACTCTTCATGAAAAGTCTTTAATACCCCATTTGGACACATTTTTGAATCATTTCCAAGTCTTTTTCGAGTCGTTTTCAATGAATCACGTTTTGAACAAATGCAGAGTCATTTTCGAGTCTTCCTCAAATCGCAGATCGAAATAGGATAATTTATCGCACTGAATTTGCAACTTGGCCACATGGCAAGGCCATTAGCTGTGACTTGGCGTTGGCTGTTGATGCCGGATTTTGCTGCCTTTGGAATTCCCAAGCGATTATAGCAATGCTGGCATGAGGTAGCCTCTGCTAAGCCGCTGAAGACAGGCAAAGACTGCTGGTGATTGAATCTTGGTGATTCATGAAATAGCTATATAGCAGAGATGGGCGCGTCACGACGTTCCAATGCACACGAGGCAGCGCGCTGCCTGCGTGTGCATAGGACTCTGCCGCGGCCGACTGCACAAAATCACACGTACGCTATAAGCATTGAAAGCTATTTATAGAACACGAATGAGGCGCACGCAAATTGTGCTTGTATGCGTGTGAAAAGTGTGACGATATGTGTGCATGCCCATCTCTGCTATATAGTCAAACATTCTGCTTTGTGTTATGTGTGTTTCTTGTAAAAGAAAAAGTTATGAATATAAACATAGCTTATTGACCTGGAGCTTGCTAAAAGTCACATTGAAATCAAGATTATTTATCGATTTGCAGAAGGAATGATAAAGATCGGGGGAACGACACTCAAGTTATGACCAAAAGAAAGTTCGCTGCCGCAGCGCTGGCTTGCTAGGTTGCCAAATGTTCATGCCGCTTCAATAGCAGTTCATTCGGCTCCACTCATAGATCCAGTTCCAGTCAAAGTTCCAGCTGGTTCGCACATCACTGGCAAATCGTTACTCCCGCTCTTTTTATCACACATTCAACTCTTTGCATTCTGTCGAACTCATTCTCCGAAGCCAGAAGCCAACCAATAAACCAACGAAATCTAAACTGTGTTTACATTAAATATATTAAGTGGCCTAAGTCCCTACAAATCTATTGGTCAGCTTAGAAAATGCCTCAACAAGCATTGTTCAAAGCAAGTATTGGCGCCATCTATTGGTCTGTTTGAAAATCCCTCAACAAGCCTTGTTCGAAGCAAAAAATAAAATTGTTTTATGAAAAACTTTCAAATACTCTGTTTTAAAAATTTTTTAGAGCTGCAAAGGAATATCAACTTTGGAATGATAAAGATCGGATAAGAGCAGCTCTGCTACTACAACTTTACTAACTAACTTTCTTACTTGTTTCAGCTTTCTTTCGACAGTTTTTCTCCAAGTCTCTTTAGACCTGCCTGGTGCCCAGACCAATCCCAAGCATCAGGTTCCATTCCAAGACCTGTGCTAAACAGCCCTTTTTTACAGAGAATGCCCAATTCAGCTTATTTGATTCTCGTGTCTTTGCCTTCTTTTCTAGCTCTTCGTTATTACAAAATATGTTTGGGCAGTTAAAATTTCTATTTAGACCTTTTTCTGGAAGGTTGTCAATGGCGACTCCAATGTATTTGTGCGCTGTTTTGTGCGGAAGGACCTCTCCAAGCAGGAAAAATCCACGACTAATGTCCTTTCTGAGTCTCTGACACAGACACACTTCTGAGAGTTTACGCAAATATTTCATCGGCAGGCCCAGTTTTTAAACCTCTTGGGGAACTCTTGAAGTGTAACTCCAGCACGAAACGTCTTCTTCTGATTCCATGCTTGACCAATCTGAAGGTCCTTTCCGAATGATTTGTCCATTAAGAGGATTTGAGGATTGAGCTTGACAGACGTGGTAAAATGCCTTTTGAATATCCAAGTACGCTACCATCATGCTCTGAATCATTATCGACTGAAGTCTAAGTTAAACAGATTTTTACAAATATGTAGAAATTCTGAATATTTTTTGGTGTATTTAACAAATTAATTGAATTTTCGATTTCAATTTGGTAAAAAGTGAGCCAAAGCAAGGTTTGAACCAACTTAAAACCTCGAACCTTCAAATTTTGAACATTAACCATTGGTAAATTTTGGTTCGAGCCTGCGAATCGAAGCTCCGAAAAACAGTTTCTAAGGTTTTTTAAAATGTTTGTCTCAGTCTTCAGTCAGTTTGAATGCCTTAATGTTAAATTTATACCAATTTTCTCCCTTTGAAATATTTCAATTTCAATTTATTATCTACCCTGCTTTTTTTCGAGTGTATTTCTAAGGGCAGCTGTTGATGTATATAGTATATAGTATGGCTGATGATTAGTGAAAATTGCAAAGAACAAACTCTGGATAAAGGACCGTGGGCCACAATCAATCAAACAAGTAGTTGTGGAAGCTGTCATCAATCTTGTAGCCAAATGTGTGCAACAGAGCGTATACGTAATGTTAACGTCAGCCAGGTAATTAAGCATGAATGTGTGTGCAAAATACCTTCCCTCATCTTTCTCTCACCACTAAAATGCCATAAATGATGAAATGCATGAAGTTGATTAAATTAACGCCAGGAGAAAATCTGAAAATTCCCTGCATAATTAAAAGTACTAGATGAATTGTCCACAGAGCATGTGCAAAATGCAAGGCCAGGAAGGAGAAACAGGCATAGAGGAAGTGGCAGAGTTGGCGCCGCAATGTGTGCCATACAAAAGTCAGACTAGAAAATTTTTCGCCTTGTCCTCAGACAATGCCACCATCAACAGGAAGTGTTGTAGTTGGGTAATGGGAAAACAAAGTGACAGTCATGCAAGCAGTCATGAAGAAGCTAGAGGAGGTGGGAGTGGGGGGATAGCGGCCATTTCTGACCCCCAATGTGCGAAGCAGCTGCCAGCAGTAAAAAACCAGAGTCGACTTTTATGCGTTAGCTAACTGGCAAAGACAACAGCAAGCACACACACACAAACACACACACACGCACGCACGCACACAGACAATGTGGCGAAAAATATAACCAGAATGTAACTACAAATATGCAAAAGTTTTCCCAAGGATACACGGCTGCAGTTGGCTGCAGTTCGCTGCTTGCACGCTTGTAGTCTATTATGGGCAAATTTAATTTAGTGCAAGTGCAGCCGGAAAAGTGGAACAAGCTGGCCAAGCGGCAAGTCGATGCGCACAATTTAATAGTTTTTCCCCTTTTTTTTTCGTTGTGTGATGGAAGTCAAAAGAGATTCTCAACATAAATTGATTTAAGTGCATGTCACATCATATTGCCCGGATAGGTAATGGGTAGCCTGGACATTCGCTCCGGACTGCCACTAAATCATTTAACAAGCTTCCAGTTTCCCTCGTAAAATTGTTTATGGTTCTGTGCACAGTTTCCGCTCTTTTTTCTAACTTAATTTTGTTGCAGGCAGCAGCAGCTGCTGCTGCTGCTGCTGTGGGTTTCCGCTTTAGTCTTGCACTCTAATCACATTTTGTGTGAGCTGGTAATTGGTTTACTCCAGTGCAGTGTCGAGCTTTTAATGAAGCCTTTGCTGCGAGTGAAAGGGAAAAACGGGCTAAAAAATAAAGCGAAAGCAAACGATCAACAAATTGGTACAGTTTTGCAGCTAATGTTCGTGTAATGTGTTAGAGCACCCCCTCTCTCCCACTGTAGTCGAGTGCTACAACAAGGCAAAAGTGATTAAAATTGAAACATTAAACTAGCAAAAATAAAACTAATTCTTTTGCGTATTTTGTGGAACTTTCTAGCTTATTTGCCCGCAACTGTTACTTAAGATAACTTTGTCGGTGCAAATGTGAACCTATTACAGCAAAATAGCGCCAAATATCAAACGGTAGCATTGTTTTTGTCAGCAGAGCTTAGTTGAAAGAGTTTTTTTAATCAAATATAAAAATGCTGCGATACTTGGATAATAGGTGGAAACAGGGCTGCAAATCGGGTTTGAACCGAACCCGGAATTTCAACTTTTTATTCACTGTGAACCGAACCTGAAACTGTTCTAATAGGCTAATTACACTGAACACATCTAACATCCCACATCATGAGTCATAAACATTTGCCTTGGCAAAATTTGTTATAATTATTGGGTGGTCCTTTTAGACACCAACCTACTTTATTTATTTATTTATTTATTTAGAGTCGACAAACAAAGTATAAACACGTTACAAAAAAAATTTTATGAGCTAAGGAAGCCTATCAAAGAAAATCTAATAAAATTACAAATAAACTAATAACGACTTCGACACGGTATTAATATTTTGACAAAACAAAAATTGAAAAATTTTGGCATAGCAAATAGTTATTAAGCATTTTAACTCATGATGTGGGATGTAAGATGTGCTCAGTGTAAAAAGCCTATAAGCCAAAACTGTCTGATCGGTTCAACAAACAGTATAGACCAGGGGTTGTCTTATGCAAAGGAAGACCTGAGCGTATTGCCTTCACGCTTAGCTTATTTCTATATGTAGAGCAACAACAACATTCGTTCTCTCTCTTTTTTTCTCTCCGAGCGAAAGTTTTGTAGTTGGCTGCGAATGATTTCGTTGTGTGTGTAGACCTGCAGCAACAACTTTATATGTGTCTCTCTTCTCTTTCTTTCAGATCGAAATATTTGTTGTTGGCTGCAAATGATTTTGTGTGTATCACACACACACACACACAAACAAAAATCGGGTTTCTCTTTCTGTTTTATGTAGTTTTTGTTGCTTAACAAATATTTTTTTCATTTGTCATGGTATCCACGCGGCCGTAAGCTTATTCTGGGCACCTCTGATACACCGAGAAAAAATTGATATTTTTTCATATCAATTTTACTCCGATATGAAAATATATCAAATTTTCTAACATATCATTATTACGTTTTAAATATCATTCTGAAACTATTTAATAACAATTTAAGTAAATTATATTATTTTGGATCATAATGCTATTATTTTCTTGCCAAATGATATGAAAAAACTGATATTTTTAAAAAGTTAATTTTAATAAGGGTCATGTGAACATAAAATTGATGTCTATAGAAAATCAAGAATCTGACCTGCCTACCCAGTAGTCAAAGCCGTCGTAAATATTGTCGCCTAAGAAAGCTACTCAAAATTCAACTGATATAACTTTAGAAGACAAGTTCAAAACCCATCGGAAATTGAAGCATCTGACGCTTAGTTTGTGGCAGCATAATTTTCGGTTATGATAATTCTCAAAAAGTATCATAAAAGCACGTAAAGCGCACGGTCTTAAGGCCGTGAGCGAGTATTTAACGAATGTATATTTGAAGCTTGATATTTTTATCGCAAAAGTCCAGTTTTTAAGTAAGCTGCGGGTATTAATTGACTATATTAATGAAGCTCTTATATAGGCTGTATTAGGCTCGCTAGCGAATGCCGAATTCCCAAATTTTCGTTAAATTTTTTGGTTTTGCAGCCATGTGTATAAAATTTTCGAATATCGACAACGTTTTTGCCAAGGATAGCAATGTGCCAGATTTCAAACTTATTGGCAATAATGCAAAATTTTTATGGAAACAAATTCGGTCGTGTTCTACAAACTTCTAACAACCCAAAAGCAATTGTTGGTGTTCCTGAAACCTCTTTTGGTTGTTTTGAAATTTTGCGACTTTTGTGGCGACATTTGGACTATGTTTTGTTCCTAAAGAGATTTGAGTCTAATATATTAATGAGTAACAAATCTTGAATGCCTTACTGTTCGAATTGCATTAATATTATTTAAGATTTGATGGGTTTTAAGTAATAAAAATTAATTTTAAAATATTGTTCACCAAAACAATGCAAAACTCAGAGAGCAGCAGAAACCAACAATGAGCAAACCTGCCAACTTATTTCAATTATGACAATAACATTTTCGGAGTTTTAATTTTCTTTTTAAAATTAAAAGTTTGTACTCTTAAATGAAGTATAAATTTATCAAGACTATGTGGATATATAATAAAATATGATTTAAGTGATTAATTCAATGAAGTATCGTGAAAAACCTATCGATAAATTATATCGGCGTTGTTGTCAGCGGTGAAATTTTTAACTGCACTTTTAATATTTATTTTGATCATTTAAAATTGTAGGGTGATTTGATGGTGCAAACATAGAACTCCGTAGGAAGAGGCAGTAATGCTAAATGGGAAAGCAGTCGGATATCGCGGCAGAGAAGTAGCTTACGCTTCATTAGAAATCGAAAGTTGATTGCATCGTTGCTAGCTCTAGTTGCTCTAGTTACGATTTTATTTTCCTCGTCAACGGCCTTCTCCCAGCAATATCAAAAGCCATAAATGCAACCGCGGCCATTTTTGAATTTATGTTTGTGCACTCCACTTACTTGTAAGCAACAGGGTTGTCAATACAAAATAATTATTTGGCTGGTCAGCGTTTCTTTTAATTCTTAACCCGATTAAATTGAGTATTAATGGCTTAAGAGTAATTTATAGTTTGGAACTTAGTGCGTTCCAAAAACGCTTGCCGCATTTGGTTTAGAAACTTCAAAAAAAAACTTAAATCCAACATTTATTCAAATTATTTTGAAGCCCACAACCTGGCTGTGGCAGCCACAACGCAATTACTACCAGTTAGCTGTTTTCTGCCATTCTATTCATGAGACTCCGAAGCTAACTCCGAAAAATTAAATCTCCGACATTTGTGGAACACAGACATTTGGATTGATTGTTTTCAAAAACAACTGACCCCAAAATCTCTAGTTATTTCTGGAACACATCGGACTGTGATTTTATTCATATATTCTTAAAGAGCATACATTAGGTATAGTAAAATCATTAAGCGTTTTGATTAAGGTACAGGCCTGAAGTTTTAGTGATATGGTAAAAGTTAAGTATTCGGTCAGCGGCTTGATGTGATAAAAAATGTAGGAATCTTTTACTCAACTTTGAGCTTGTGCCAATTCACCAAATGCGATTAAAGTCCGAATATTTCTCATGGAAATTCAAGTCAAGGGTATGTAGAATGTAAAAACTGAAAATGCCTTTGTTTTGTTCTTGATAAATGTGATCTCTGTTTACCGTTTTGTTATGTTCTGAAATAGAAAAATCCTAACCAACGTACCCGTGTTTAGTGGAGTGAAAACAAACCTACTGAAAATTTCTTAAAAAAAAGTAATTATGTTAAACTTCATCTAAGAGTATATTTGTCATAGTGTTATTAATGCTTTTTGCGGCTTTGCGTACATTATCTTGCAATAGCAACTGGAAATATCCAGTTAATTTTGAGTTCAGCCAGGCAACGCGATTTAGTGAAACCGACCGAAATGCCCTGTGATATTTTAAGCTGGGCTTATGAAGAGCTTAATGAACATGATGTAAGCACTGAGACCCAAAACAAGATCCTTTGAGTGTTGGATGAACAAAATATTAGCCTAATGCCACAGCAACTTAATTTTATATGGGCGGAAAGGGTGGGCGTTTTGGACTAGTCAAAAATTTTGTCTTATTATAACATATTTGGTACCTTTCAAATGTGCCAATTTAGAATTTCGCGATTTTTTGACCCTTTCGATCTTCAGCATCTATCTATTCACCCCCGTGTTCCTGATAATCTTAACTCATACGAAAATTGTGTAATTTTCACCATGTTTAAGAAATTTTGATCTACGTCTATTACACGTCTTCATAATAATCAAAACTCATTAAACAATTTTGAAAATTTTACACGTCTATTTACCCATCTGTTTACCTATCTATTTACCCGTCTATTTCACTGTCTTCGTGACAATCTAAGCTCATGCATGAATTATGCAAATTTAAAAAGTTTTTGGAACGTTCGATGTACACCTTTTAATTACCCCAATATTTTGCCCTCTTCTTGATAATCTAAACCAGGCATGCCCAAAAGCAGCAAACGACAGAGCACTCACCAATACTCACAAAGATAAGCACCAATACCAATAATGAAATTGTTGTTGGTCAGTTTGCTTGCGCTCGCAAACACCAATCAAAGAAGAGAACAAAACCGGTTTTTGTTCTACGCGTCGCATACACACGAAATCGTTAGCGTGTGTTTTGTATGCCTCGCGCCCTGCATGTATACGATCATTGATTTCCTATGTTCGGAGCAATTACAATAACAAAACTTACCCAGAGAGCATACGGCTGGGCATCGCTGATCTAAACTCATTATACAATTTTGCAAATTTCTCGATTTTTTTGGACCGATTGGCCTTTTTATACCCTTGCAAAGGGTATTATAATTTTGCTCAGAAGTTTGCAACGCATAGAAATATTCATTTCTGACCCCATAAACTATATATACTCTTCATCAGGGCGACGAGCTGAGTCGATTGAGCTTTGTCCGTCCGTCTGTCTGTCCGTCTGTCTGTCTGTCTGTCTGTCTGTCTGTCTGTCTGTCCGTCTGTTTCTACGCAAACTAGTCTCTCAGTTTTAAAGCTATCTAGCTGAAATTTTGCACAGAGTCTTCTTTTTACTGCACGCTGCTAATATGTCGGAACCGACCGGATCGGATGACTATATCTTATAGCTGCCATAGGAACCATCGGTCAAAAAATGGGTGTTAGTGAGAAAAACTTTTTTGTTTTCTATGTTAGCAGCCTTAAACTCGGCCATTATTAATATTATATGCTATCAAACAGATTTGCAAATTTTGGTCAAAATCGGATGACCATATCTTATAGCTGTCATAGGAACCATCGGTCGGAAAATGTGTCTTAGTAAGAAAAACTTTTTGGTTTTCAATGCTAGCGTCATAAAACTCGGCCATAATTAATATTATATGTTTTCAAACAGATTTGCAAATTTTGGTCAAAATCGGATGACTATAACATATAGCTGCCATAGGACCGATCGGTCGGAAAATGGGTCTTAGTGAAAAAACTTTTTTGTTTTCAAGTAAATCGTTCTCAAAGTCGGTGATTCTTAATATGAAACGCTTTCAAACTAATTTGAAAAGTTGATCGACATCGGGTGACTATATCTTATGGTTGCCATAGGACCGATCGGTCGGAATAAGCGTTCTTAAACTCAGACATTTCAAAAACAGCATTTGCAAGGGTATAAAAACTTCGGCACAGACGAAGTTAGCTTGGCCTTCTCGTTTTAATTGTTTTTCTGCTATAATAATATAGATGTAAAGTGTTGTTTATTCAAGAAACAGTACTTATGAGATTAATTAAATGATTATCCTGAGTTACATATTGTTGTGAAATTAGGAAATAGAACTTATGTTTTACGGCTGCGGCGAACGACACGACTTTTCAACTTTAGACGACTGACTCCCCCGTTCTGCCGACTGTTAACATAAAAGAACTAGCAGCGGTGTGCTGTTAGGACGCTCATCTATGACCGTCTTACATAGATATAGATAGAAGATTTGTATTTATTTGTTTAATTAAATTGCAGCTTCGTCTAGATCCAAGGGATTTCCAAGAAATACTAGAAGCTACTAACTAGAAATGCAACCACTGAGAAGAGGTAAGATATTATTGTAATCTCTTCATAGAATGAAAAAGGACAATAAGAGGCATATAAAGAAGAAACAACAGAAAGCCTCAAGGGAATATAATTTCGTGTTTGTCTTAATAGGACATTAGAGTTCACACACCCGAGTAGGTACGATATTAAAATATTACCCTTTATAAGCTTATGCAGAAACATTATACCCAACATAGAACGTCTATGTACATCATGCTCAAGCGAAGGTTAGTCTAAATGACTAAGTCTGGATGTATAAGTAGGAAGTCTCAATTGTGGGTCCTAGCCCAGGTTGCGAAGACAATTTCTTCTGGACGGATTCGATACGTTTACACAGGGTTAGTGATTGAGAGATCAAAATACACGAACCAAACTTCTAAATGGGCCTCACTAGGGACAAAAACGGGAGCTTGATCGTGTAGGGAACATTGAACTCTCTAGACCAACGTTTAATAAAACCTAACAAACCCATGGTTTTATTCACACAAAGTACAATGTGAGTGTCAAAATAAAGTTTATGGGTAATACGCAGATCATGGAAAGATTCAACTCGTTCAAACTGATGAGAATTCAATAAACAGTTAATAAACAAAGGGGTTCTATGATAAAAAGTCATAGATTTAGACTTGTCCCTGTTGAAATGCAACAAATTGTTAGAGCACCACATTATATGAAGCAAAAGCTGAATTATTGGGCGAGTTATGGCTCAGGAATATCTTCAAGTCATCTGCGTACATCAGAGCATGAGAATGCTTAATAAAATGAGAGAAGAGGTCCAAGGGGAACTCCAGAGGTCAC